>JARFIW010001273.1:1295000-1468175 GCA_036346225.1 Platerodrilus igneus
TCTGCCCTTCTATTTCCCTTATCTTTTTCCCCAGATATCCTTGTTCCCCTACTATTTCTATAGCCTATTTGTTATTATCTTTGTCCGTCCATGCTATCGTCCTCATACATCTGAAGCACAGCATTTCAAAAGGCTGCTACCGTTTTTCTGTCTGCGTTT
This sequence comes from Platerodrilus igneus, assembly GCA_036346225.1. Classification (NCBI taxonomy): domain Eukaryota; kingdom Metazoa; phylum Arthropoda; class Insecta; order Coleoptera; family Lycidae; genus Platerodrilus; species Platerodrilus igneus. The sequence goes on from JARFIW010001273.1 coordinate 1,295,160, forward strand.
CAGACTGCCGTAATTCATAGGCATACTGTGCTGTGCTCCACACATATGCTTTTAACAATTTTCTTCTTGTTCTATGTTTGTTGTCTTTCCTCATAGGCGCTGTTCTTTCTTGTTAGATGCAGTTCGGTCACCTTCTATTGTTTTACAATTATATACCCTATTTCTCCGACTTTCAGTGGTTGTGAAGGGAGGTAAGCAGTCTGTGGCTGCCAAGTTCTCCAACACTTAACCATTTACAGATTTAATATATTTTCCAATATATCTTTTCGCACAGTCATCATTAGTTACAGATATTTCGCAACCAACAACTAGTTGTCTATACTAATCATCAGATTTATCTGCGCTTATTTTTTTGTCATTAGGTTTTCCGTCTCAAAACCGGTTGGACACGTACCTGCACTTATTTATATTTTGAGCTAGCTTACATAGTTCCCTGAAATTCTCACACAGCATGTGTAAACAGCTCGTTTCCCTTCTATTGTTTTCTAATTTCTTGCCCTATTTCACCGAGATTCAGTGAAGGGGGTTAAGCAACCTGTGGCTACCAAGATCCCCCGACACTTAAACATTTGCCGAAGTAATGGTTTTCCAGTAAATCTTTTCACACACTTAACATTATTCGAGAATATTGCCTAACCAATTCTTGTAGTTACTTATAATAATCATCATGTTTAGGCACAGTTATTTTTTCGTCATTAGTTTATCCCTTTTGGGATTCGTTGGATGCGTACCTCCATTGCTTTCTATTTTGGGCTAGCCTACACATCCCCCTGAAACCCCTACAGCCTACATCTTTTACTATCTGTGTGCAGTAGTCTAACCTAGGTCTACCTCTTCTTCTCTTTTTTCCTATCTCTGCTTCTAATATATTCCGCACTATTCCCTCATGCCGTAGTATGTCGCCTATTATCCAATCTCTCCTATTTTATACCGTTTTCCACATATTTCTTTCTTCCCCTACAATTTTTAGTACTTCTTCGTTCTTAACTTTGTCTGTCCATGATATCTTCATCATACGTCTGTAGCACCACATTTCAAAGGCTTCTACCTTTTTCTTGTCCGCTTCTCCTACTGTCCAGGCTTCACAGCCGTACAGTATTGTGTTCCACACATTTGTTTTAAGCAATCTTTTCCTTGTTTTTATGTTTGTGGTCTTTGAGCGCAGTAGTTGCTTTTTCTTAAATGTAGCACGACTTTGTGCTAATCTTTGTTTTATATCTTTTGTGCTTTTCCCATCTTGCGTTCTTTGGCTTCCTAGTTAGCAGAAATCCTTAACCTCTTGTAAGTTCGTGTTACATACCTGTATTCTTGTTTTTGATTTATTTTCTCCACCCTTGCATACTAGAACTTTAGTTTTAGTTTTGTTAATTTTCAAACCGCATCTCTCTGTTAGAACCGTTTCCATTTCATTAAGAGCAGCTTCTAACTCTTCCTTGCTAGACGCTAATACCGCTATATCATCTGCAAATCTAAGCATATCAACTTTTTGTCCCTGCATAGTAATTCCAAATGTCTTCCTGCATTTGACAGTATTCATTGCCTCTTCTATGTACAAGTTAAGAAACAATGAGGATATGGCACATCCCTGTCTCACTCCTTTCCTAATGCTTACTTCTCTACGTTCCTGCTCTAATTCTATTATTGCTGTTGGCTCTTTGTATAAGCTATGTACTATTCGTCTATCCCTATAACTCATTCTAATCTTTTTGAGTATTCCAAACATTTTTTTCCATTTTACATTGTCAAAAGCTTTTTTCAGATCTACAAACCCTATATACACGCTTTCCCCTTTTTCTATTGTTTTCTCCATTATCACTCTCAGAGCTAAAATAGCCTCCCATGTTCCCCTGTTTCGCCTAAACCCAAATTGGTCTTCTCCTAGTATTTCTTCGGCCCGTTTTTCCATTCGTCTTTGCACAATTCTAGGTAATATTTTTGACATGTGTGCTGTCAAACTTACTGTTCGAAAATTTTCACATCTTTCCGCGCCTTTCTTTTTTGGTATAGTTACTATGATGCTACGTTTGAAATCTTTGGGTATCTCGCCTGTCTCATACATATACCTTACAAGTTGGAAGAGACGTTCTGTTACTGCTTATCCAGCGGCTTTTAGAGTTTCTGCTTGCACCTTATCTGTACTCGGCGCCTTGTCATTTTTCAGACTTTTTATTGCTAATTCAAACTCATCTGTAGGTATAGGATATCCCAAGTCATCATTTTGAATGTCTGATTCCTGTTCTAATGCAGTTAGTTCCTCTCCTGCATATAAATTCCCTATATATTCTTGCCATCTAACCACTTTCTCTACGTTTTCAATAATGACGTTTCCTCCCGTGTCCCTTATATTTTTGCTATACGGTTTTATATCCCTAAAATTCATTCAAATTAATTTGTATGCTTCGTTTGTCTTTCCTATTTCAATCTTCGTTTGTACCTCTATGCACTTTTGATCAATCCATTGTTCTTTAGCTTTCCTGCATTTTTGAATAAATTCCCATTTTATAGCTTTGTATCTCTGTTTTCCTGTTTCGTTTGATTTATTATTGTATTTTCGCCTTTCTTCTATTAAATTCAGGATATTCTTTGTTATCCATGGTATCCTATTTTTTTTTTGTGTATACCCCAGAATATCTCTGGCCGCCATGTCTAGGCTGGATTTAATGTCATTCCAATCTGTTTCTACTTCTTTAGTATCCGATATTTTTCCGATATCTTTGAGCAATTCATTTGACTTTTTTTCGAATCTTTCTTGAATATCTTTATCTTTTAGTTTCCCTAGGTCCAAGTGCCTTTTTCCGTTTCTTTTTTCATATTCTTAAATTTAAGTGCGGCCTTCATAATTAATATGTTGTGGTCAGTATCTATTTCTGCTTCTGGGTAGCTTCTACAGTCTTTTACTTGATTCCTAAACCGTTGTCTAACAAGAATGTAATCTATTTGATATCTCCTGGCATCTTCCACGTATATCGTTTTCTAGCATGATGTTGAAATAATGTGTTTGTGATGATTAAATTGTTCTTGTTCGCAAAATTCTACCAGCCTATTTCCTCTGTCTTTTCTCGTGCCTAAACCAAATAAACCTACTACCGCTCTTTCCCTACCCTCACCTACCATGGCATTAAAATCCCCCGTAATTATTAAATTTTCATGTCCTTTTACGTATCTTAATATGTCTTCGATATCTTTGTAGATGGCTTCTACCTCATCGTCACTGTAGCTAGAGGTGGGCATGTATACTTGTATTATTACTGTGTTTCGTTCTTTTGAAAGTAATTTTCTGCACAGTATCCTATCTTTTTCCGCATAACTATCCCCACACCCAAATTTCTTTCCTCTGCTCCTGTATGAATTACCCTGAAGTCTCCACTTCAAAAATCCCCCACCTCTGGTAACCGAACTTCGCTGATCCCTACTATGTCTAGTGATAACATATTCATTTCGATTTTTAGGTTCTCTAGCTTACCCAATTGATTCATAGTTCTAACAGTCCACGCTCCAACTCGCAAAATGTCTCCGACTTTTATTCTTAACTTTCCGATCGCATCCTCCGAAGTAGTCCCCTTTCGGAGATCCGAATGGGGGACTATTTTAACTCCGGGATCTTTTACCTCAAAAAATGCCATCATTTTATTAGAATTTAGGTACGCTGTGTACTTGGGAGGTAATGTGGTGGTTTCCCGTTGTCTTCCACATCGCAGTAGTGTGTCTTAGACTGCCATACCGACCCCTATGGTCTCTTCCAATCTAAGTACCGAAAGGGCCGCTGCCCTCTTTCAGGGACCTATCTTTGTCTGGTTCCTCACTAACGACCCTACTACTTTGGTTGGACATGTAGTTTGGCTCTTTAGCTCATTAGAACACGCAAGCCATTTCACCTGTTCTAGTAATCTAGAACTTCGGCAAGGTGCAGGTCTATTCGAAATGGATATATATATATATATATATATATATATATATATAAAACTTTTATAGTAACGACCTTGCTATAATCATATGAATTGTTTTTATTGCGGGTTTTAGGTCTGCTGGTAAGTAGGTATATAAACTCTTTCTTTAACTGCCTAAATTTTCGGATTTATTTTTGAATCCTTGATCACAGGCTTTCTATAATTATACAAAAATGAATGGGCTAAACTACACATAGAATCTGTATAAACTTACAAAATTGAGATCAATAAAAAGATTGCATCTAAATTAAAATGTAGTCGTAAAAGTAGTTTGCATTTGGCTAAGGTGTAAAATTAAAAACTTGTATATACTATTAAAGTATTTGAAATGTCTTTTTTGAAGTTTTTATAAAAACAGTATGACACAATTTGTTTATTTATTTGCATGAGCAAGTGTATGTATGCATGGAAGCGTATGTGTGTGAAGTAGTTGGCATGAATATGGAGGTAGTGTTTAAATTTTATTTGTATGTATACCCATAAAACGCATATTTATACACAACAAAATTTTACGCGTATACACATATATACATATATAAATACACATAAACATATACAAATACATAAATACAATTGCACATAAATATACAAAAAAAAAAAATACGTATACACATTCACACATAAATTACATTTATATATCTATACATACATACATAAATACACATACATATATACATATATACACATACACACATACATACATATATATATATATACATATACACATATATACACATATACACACATATATACACATACATACATACCTACACATACACACATATATACACATACATACACAGACACATTCATACATACATACATATATACACACATACATACATATACATGTAAATAAATACACACTAAGAAATATAGACATATAGACATACATTCATACAATATAACACGTACATATACACACATATACATATACACACATACACATAAATACATACATATACATATGTACATATACATATACACATACATACATATATATACATATATATACATACACACACATATACACATACACACACATATACACATATACACACATACAATGTATATACATACACACATACGCACAATATAAAAACAATTTATTTAATATATAATTTAAGTTTTAAAGTTAAGTAGGTAAGTATAAATTGAACTCAAGCCACTAATGTCTGTTTTTTTGTTCATAGTGTTGTTATTTTTGTATATGTAATACATCTCTAAAAATAACCTTTTTTGTTTATTTGTTTCCATTTCTAAAATTTTTGGATTCTGAAGATCTATTTTGTGATTTAAAGTAAATGAATGATTTGATAAAGCACAAGAATTTGGTTTAATTTTGATGTCACTCTTATGTTGAGTGATTCGTTGCTTTAAAGTTTGGGACGTTTGTCCTATATATAAGCTGTCGCATTCTAAACAATTAATTTGGTAAACAACATTTCTTTGTTGAATTGTTGATGTTTTATCTTTTAATTTTGTAAATAGGTTTCCTACAGTTAGTACATTTTTTGTCGCAAATTTAAAATTATGTTTTTTAAATATCTGAATTAATTTTTGGGTTAATAAATTTATATGTGGTAGTGTTTTGTATACTTTTAAATTTTCTTGGTTTATATTATCATCATTTGTGTTGCGATTATTTTTATTTCTAATGTAGATATTATTTATTGGAGTGTTATGTAATAGTTTATTTATTAATGGCATGGGATAATTGTTGTTTTTTAAAATATGTGTCACGATTACCATTTAGTATTCCATTTATTAAAAAGTTTGTGGACAATTTAATAACAGCTGTTCCCGATAATAAAATTAATGAAACCTTAGATATATTTAATAGTTACAACAGTCACATCAAATTTTCAGTTGAAAAGGAAACAAACAGATCGATACCATTTTTATACACATTATTAATAAGAAATGCTAACAACCAAATTATTCTGGACTGGTACCAAAAACCCACAAATTCAAATAGATATTTGAACTATCATTCATATCACCCTTTTAAAGCTAAAACTAATTTCATTTTAGGATTAAAAAATAGAATTAAACGAATTTCTCATCCAACGCTGTATAACCAAAATATTCAAAAATTAACAAATATTTTAAAAAACAACAATTATCCCATGCCATTAATAAATAAACTATTACATAACACTCCAATAAATAATATCTACATTAGAAATAAAAATAATCGCAACACAAATGATGATAATATAAACCAAGAAAATTTAAAAGTATACAAAACACTACCACATATAAATTTATTAACCCAAAATTAATTCAGATATTTAAAAACATAATTTTAAATTTGCGACAAAAATGTACTAACTGTAGGAAACCTATTTACAAAATTAAAAGATAAAACATCAACAATTCAACAAAGAAATGTTGTTTACCAAATTAATTGTTTAGAATGCGACAGCTTATATATAGGACAAACGTCCCAAACTTTAAAGCAACGAATCACTCAACATAAGAGTGACATCAAAATTAAACCAAATTCTTGTGCTTTATCAAATCATTCATTTACTTTAAATCACAAAATAGATCTTCAGAATCCAAAAATTTTAGAAATGGAAACAAATAAACAAAAAAGGTTATTTTTAGAGATGTATTACATATACAAAAATAACAACACTATGAACAAAAAAACAGACATTAGTGGCTTGAGTTCAATTTATACTTACCTCATCATCATTAGGTCTTCAGTCCTAGAACTGGTTAGACGCGTACCATCATTGTTCCCTATTCTGAACTAACCTACAGATTTCCCTGAAATATGCACAGCTTGCATCTATAACTGTCTGATCTAGGTCTACATCTATCTCTTTTTCCTATCTCTGCTTGTAATATATCACATACTATTCCCCAAAAATGCCTTAGAACGTATTCCGCCCTACTATTTCTCTTTTTCCCCAGATATCCTTGTTTTCATACTATTTCTGTAACTTATTTGTTATTATTTTTGTCTGTCCATGCTATCGTCCTCATACATCTGGAGCATTTCAAAAGACTGCTACCGTTTTTGTGTCTGCATTTCAGCCAACATTTTTTAACATGTTTCTATTTATAAGGCGGCTCCGTGGCGTAGTGGTATGTGTGTGACTACTACGTCCAAGGTCCCGGGTTCGAATCCCGACACGGTCCGCTTGAAAAATGTTAGGCGAGCATTTTTCACAAAAATACACCCTCGTTCGGATGAGAGGTAAAATGGAGGTCCCGTGTGTGAGTGTTGTCACGCACGTTAAAGATCCCTACCTTGCTTGGAACAGCAAGGGTTCGGCAAAATTCAAAATTTTCCAGGTAACAAAAACTCACTTCCTGGCCAATGTAGTACCTTCGGGTGGAGCATTGGAAAATCACATGTAATGTTTCTATTTATACAATTGAGAGAATGGTTATTAAAGAAGTGTGCGATTGCATTATTGAAAGGCTTAAGTAGTCGTTTTTTTATATTTATTTTGAGGGGGAAAATTCATTATGATTTAAGTTACCTCTTTGGTAGATTTTAACATGGTTCTGAGGCGACTCTATGGCGGGTTTACACTTGTCAGATACCACTGTTGTTCTATGAAGATTGTATATGGATCTGAGGCGATCCTATGGTGGGTTTACACTTGTCAGATACCAATGTTGTTCTATGAAGATTGTATATGGATCTGAAGCGACCCTATGGTGGGTTTACACTTGTCAGATACCACTGTTGTTCTATGAAGATTGTATATGGATCTGAGGCGACCCTATGGCGGGTTTACACTTGTCAGATACCAATGTTGTTCTATGAAGATTGTATATGGTGGGTTTACACTTGTCAGATACCAATGTTGTTCTATGAAGATTGTATATGGATCTGAGGCAACCCTATGGCGGGTTTACACTTGTCAGATACCAATACTGTTCAACGGAGATTGTATATGGTTTTGAGGTAACCTTATTGTGGATTTATACTTGTCAGATACCAATGCTGTTTTACAAGGATTGTTAATATGCTTATTTTTATGTAATTAGTTATTTTATGTATAAATAGAAATCATGTATGTAGGCTGTATTTCATGTTAATATTGCAAGGAAAACCCAGGAAAAACTTGCAATGCCACCTAGATATTGTGGGCATTTGATTTTCATTTGTTATGTCTTTTAGTAATGGAATCCATTGTTTACTGAAAGTCACGGATTCGTTTGCAACGCAGTTATTTTTATGTAGGGTTATATAGGCAGCTTCTTTGATTTTGCGTTTTTGGTGGTTTTCTTCTTTTTCTTCTTTTCAGGGAGTATGTGTATTCAGCTCGTTCCCTTTCTATTGTTTTCTAACCTACTTAACTTTAAAACTTAAATTATATATTAAATAAATTGTTTTTATATTGTGCGTATGTGTGTATGTATATACATTGTATGTGTGTATATGTGTATATGTGTATATGTGTGTGTATGTGTATATGTGTGTGTATGTATATATATGTATATATATATGTATGTATGTGTATATGTATATTTACATATGTATATGTATGTATTTATGTGTATGTGTGTATATGTATATGTGTGTATATGTACGTGTTATATTGTATGAATGTATGTCTATATGTCTATATTTCTTAGTGTGTATTTATTTACATGTATATGTATGTATGTGTGTATATATGTATGTATGTATGAATGTGTCTGTGTATGTATGTGTATATATGTGTGTATGTGTAGGTATGTATGTATTTGTATATATGTGTGTATATGTGTATATATGTGTATATATGTGTATATGTATATATATATATATATATGTATGTATGTGTGTATGTGTATATATGTATATATGTATGTGTATTTATGTATGTATGTATAGATATATAGATCTATATTTATGTGTGAATGTGTATACGTATTTTTTTTTTTTGTATATTTATGTGCAATTGTATTTATGTATTTGTATATGTTTATGTGTATTTATATATGTATATATGTGTATACGCGTAAAATTTTGTTGTGTATAAATATGCGTTTTATGGGTATACATACAAATAAAATTTAAACACTACCTCCATATTCATGCCAACTACTTCACACACATACGCTTCCATGCATACATACACTTGCTCATGCAAATAAATAAACAAATTGTGTCATACTGTTTTTATAAAAACTTCAAAAAAGACATTTCAAATACTTTAATAGTATATACAAGTTTTTAATTTTACACCTTAGCCAAATGCAAAGTACTTTTACGACTACATTTTAATTTAGATGCAATCTTTTTATTGATCTCAATTTTGTAAGTTTATACAGATTCTATGTGTAGTTTAGCCCATTCATTTTTGTATAATTATAGAAAGCCTGTGATCAAGGATTCAAAAATAAATCCGAAAATTTAGGCAGTTAAAGAAAGAGTTTATATACCTACTTACCAGCAGACCTAAAACCCGCAATAAAAACAATTCATATATATATATATATATATATATATATTGCTGTGAAACCTCCAAATCCGTGAACTACGCTTTTCGCCTCGGCTGCTCACCTAATTTTATAAATCTCCTCATTCATAAAAATTAAACACATTCCTACCACAAACATCAACGTTAACTCTATTTACATCAATATTCAGAATACATTAAATTTTCAAATTAAATTTCAGCATAAAATTCAGTTTTTAAAAGGAATTTCAAGATTAATTTTATTATCACTTTAACGTGCATCCAGAATTCAAGTCCTTGTTGGATGCCTACTAATTAATATAACAATATAAACAGACCGGAGTCTGAATACAAAGGGAGCATCTACCACCCCTTTACGTTAATTAACCAGGTTTGTCTAATTGAGCTCAAAGACATACCCAAAGTTTCATCATATTCCCGAACATCAAAACAAAATACCCTTTTACTTAAACAAGCAAATTTCATCTTAAAATTAAACTTTTATGGTTAGAACAATTTCACTAATGTCCATTTAAAGTAAATCAATTATAAAGTCATTCAATACACACAAAAATGTCAAACAAAATAGTATAATTTACCTGTGTATATCTGACCCTTGTTTCGTGGATCCAGACACGTATTTGAACCATTTAATTATTAACACCCCCGAAAAATAGCAAAGAAATTCATGCGTCTTTCACCAATATACGCCAAAACTGCCTACTTTTGTGTATACATTTGTCGTTGTAAATTTTGCTAATTGGTACAGTGATACCAAATTTTATTACCTTGTATTTAAGTGCACTGAAGTACATTCATGTTAACACGTAAATAACAAGCTATTTTGAATCACTAAAATATACTAGCAAACTTTAAATTATTTAATCAAACTAAAATGCACGGTTTAACATTTTCAATCAAGTCGCGTATGTACGAGCTTTTAACGCATCGAATCGTCAAAAGTCTCCGAGTCTAAGAGGCCGAAATTCATATTACCGCCGGTATATATAGCAAAAAGCCTGTCTATCGGTCTGTTCCCCAAAACGGGTAATTCTAAAGAATTTCTCATGCCATGTTTCCAGTCTGCCGCTCACGCGTCGATTTTACGAATTTTCACTCGCCCCATTCAAATCTCAGAAAATTTCCACACGGCACGCAAGCATGTCCGAGAAAAACTAATTGATTTTGTACAGAAATTGTTGTTCTACCTCTGATATTTGCATCCTATTTTTAACCAATTGTGACCCCCGTGACGTTGCTTGAATCCCGCCTTTTACAATATGTGTCTCGGTCTTGTGCATATTATCTGTCTCTATCTAACCTGTTCTTATTGATGCAAATTGACACTCTTCATTATCGATTATATCAGTCCACGCGGACTGTTATCTGGGTTTAATAACCCCGTATCGCACATTCTCGTGAATACTAAGCCCCGGTTTCTCCAAGATTCTTTGTAAACATTAATTATCTGCAAAATTTACGCCGAATGTGATATTTAAACTACGCAGGTGTTCAAAATAATATTAATTCTCAGAGCTTTATTCCGTGGTATTTTAATCTTGGGTTTTTACAAGTTTCTATAGGTATTATATGTTATTAACGGTTTAATTAACTCCAATTAAAATTGATTTCTATCCTTTTTATTTTAGCGAATAAAACTTAAATATTAATTATTATACGTACACTTTGTTTTACTACCGGTTACTTAAAATAGGGTTAATTAATATAAACTTTGTACGTAATTTCTCTTTGTTTAGGAATAATTACATTACACGCAGAGCTTTTCACTACTGCTTCGTCTTATAAATAATTTAAATTTCTTATTTTTACTGAAACAACCGAGTTTATTTATGCTTCATGGTTTTAATAACGCGTATTATTTAATGAAATTCCTTATACACGGTGATTAAAATCATTTGATGTGATTATTTAATTTTCTACCCTGGTCTAAATATGAGTATTTTCCCCCTATTTGAATACAAATAATCCCACTTATTTGAATGCAAATATAAAGCATTTAGACAAAACAGTACAAAAAAAATTGCCTATCTCTCTCTACCCTTATCTATCTAACTTACCTCCTTTGTCTCCAATCCAAAAAAAAATATTTACAGCTATCCTATATCCCTATCCTATTCCTAACTTTCACCTAATTCTATAAACTGAAATTATCCCTAACTTCATCCTACTTATCCAACTAATCCTATATACATCCTATATACCTATCCTATTCCTAACTTTTAACTAATCTTCACTATACTTTACTTCCCCCTACCTAATCCTATATGCCTATCCTATTCCTATTCTATTCCTAACTCTCCACTAATCTTATATGAAATATCTATACTTAACATATCTTATTTTCTTCCTACCTTTACTCTTTATTCTCATCCTAAACCTATTCCTAATTATCTCCCATATTTATCCTATATCTAGCTCTATTTTCTATACACACCTACTTCTACTCTTCTATATACACCTATTCTATCCCTTTGTTCATTAAGTTATTTAAATCTAACTCTCTTCTTGACCCTCCAAGTCTTTCTTCTCACCAACCTAATACTCTTCATTCCTATTTTTCCCCCTTCTATATCTACACTTATCAACCCTATTATCTCACATACAATAAACTTATCATCCCTATTATCCTGACTCTTAAATACTGCTTCTTCTTCAGTCCCTACACATGTCTGTTTCTCATTTATTCTTATTTTCTTCTCTGCCGACAAACCAAACGATACTACTTTACAATTATCGATTTTTCCCTCTATGGAAAATCCTATGTACCTTCTAGAATTTTTGTGTAATGGAATCCGCCAGAATGAATCCCTTAAATCTACTTGATTAAAAACAAACTTGCCATCTTTGCTTAATTTCGCCTTCACCTGCTCCTGATATGCTGCTGTTGCTTCTACCCCCACTACTTCTGCATGTTTTTGTACTAAAGCTTGAACCTCTACTTTCCTATCCTCTGGACATCTTATTGTGTTGATCTGTTTTACTTCATCATCCTCTACCTCTACTACATTAATACTAAACCCAGTGTCATCCTCTGTGACTTCATAACTGCCCTTCCATGGCACTACCCTATCCTTAATCCTTACTACCTTCCTTTCCATATCTATCAAAACCCTAACTTCATCATACAGTCAACACCTAAAATGCTCTGAAACTTCAGTCCAGGTACTATTACAAACTCCTGTTCACAGCTTAAACCTCCTATATCTATCCTAAGCACCACAACACTATTTACTACAGCAAACTTCTTTTTATTTGGAGCTACTAAATGGCTACGTTTTATAGGCATAATTGTATCACAAACCTTATCCCTAATTTTGCTGACGAATTCCTCCGATATTAAACTCGCCTCTGCCCCTGTATCAAGTAATACTTCTACATTATTCTCAAAAATTTCTAAATTAATAATTGGCAAATATAATTTTCTACAGTTTCTGGCTCTACTTCCTCCTCAATTTTGAAAAATTCACGTGGATGTTCGTATACATTTACACAGAAATCTAGTGGTCTGTCACGTTCTAAAAATCCTGTCTCATCCTGTTTTCCGTGCTTGGTCCTGGTTGTCCTTCTACAACCTGTGCGTACGTCCTCCTCGTGTTAATATCCGTGTCCCTGTCTCTATTCGGCGTGCTGGTCACAGTCCTGTTTACTTCCGGTAAACTGTTCTGTCGCGTGTAACTAGGTCTTGGCGTCGGTCCCCTAGTCGCACTATTGCTCCTGTATTCCTGTCCTCGTCGTTCCCAATTCGGTCGAAAATTTCTGCTGTAGTCAGGCCGTCTCGGATAATTCGGTGTCCTGTTGTCAAACCTAACTGTGTTAACGTTTCGTTCTCGTATCTCTCTTGTCCGTCCTACACATACATCGTCATATCTCTGCAAATACTCTAAAATGTCTCCCGTTCTGTGATGTTTTGTAAGGCCACGTGTTGTCTAATTTCCAGTTCAAAATGTCGTGATAGGTACTTAATAATCTGTCTGTCCGTCAATGGTGGATTCAGTTGTTTGGCCACACTGTACTTGCGGATGGCATATTGCTCCCTAGAACCTGCAAACTCTCCCTTAAATTTTCCTGTAATCAAGTCGTCCCTAATCTGATCCTGTTTGTGATCACTCCAGTAATGTTGTAAAAATTTGTCTTCAAAGTCGTGATACGTGTCTATGTCCTGTCCTACCAAATTGTACCATGCTTCCGCGTTGTCCTTTAATAAAGCCTTTATGGTATTTAGTTAGGTCTGTTCGTCAAATAAATTTCCCACTAGATTTCTTACACTATTTATAAAAATTTGTGGATTTACCCTGTTATCGCCATAAAACTTCATGTGTTGGTCCAATGATACTCCACCTGTATAAAATCTGGGACCATCCCCCGCTAAATTTGACATGTTGTATTTAATACTACTAACTTCACGTTCTACCCTGCCTAACTGATCCCTACATGAGTCCGTTACTTCAGTCATTTTTACGTTTATTTCTTCTTCACAGAAAATGCGTACTTCGGACCTTAAATGTCCCATTTCCTGTCGAAGACCTGTAATATCACGCTCATTTTATCAACCCTATTTTCAACTTCCCCATCTTTACGGTAAGACTATTTTAAATTCTGAAACTTCTTGATTCGTCTTATCTATTTTCTGACTAATTTGTTCAAACTTACGATTCGATTCCTCACTCATTTCTCTAATCTCTTCTATCCTGCTCGATTCTTCCCTAGCTCTATTAGATTCATCGCTTAGCTGTTCTAATTTTCTATTGGACTCCTCCATCGCTCTATTCGATTCTTCCCTAGCTCTATTAGATTCTTCACTCATCCTCTCTAACATTCTCAATATCATCTCGTTTCCTTGATCCCCTGATTCCGTCCTCGACTGATCTCTACTGCCTCCAGCTTCTTCCATTTTAGAATTTTTCTCACACAATGCACTATCGTCACTTCCAATTTCCACTCCTTGACTCCTTAACCACTCTTTCTCTGCATACGTTCTAATCACTCACACACACTCTAAAATACTCTTAAATTTATACACACACAGAAACTCTCTCTCTCAGATCACCAGTTTCCTGGAATAAAATAACAAAAATTTTATTTGGAATTCGAGCCTCACTTTTGGGTCGCCAAATTTATGCTGTGAAACCTCCTTCGCCGTGAACTACGCTTTTCGCCTCGGCTGCTCACCTAATTTTATAAATCTCCTCATTCATAAAAATTAAACACATTCCTACCACAAACATCAACGTTAACTCTATTTACATCAATATTCAGAATACATTAAATTTTCAAATTAAATTTCAGCATAAAATTCAGTTTTTAAAAGGAATTTCAAAATTAATTTTATTATCACTTTAACGTGCATCCAGAATTCAAGTCCTTGTTGGATGCCTACTAATTAATATAACAATATAAACAGACCGGAGTCTGAATACAAAGGAGCATCTACCACCCTTTACGTTAATTAACCAGGTTTGTCTAATTGAGCTCAAAGACATACCCAAAGTTTCATCATATTCCCGAACATCAAAACAAAATACCCCTTTTACTTAAACAAGCAAATTTCATCTTAAAATTAAACTTTTATGGTTAGAACAATTTCACTAATGTCCATTTAAAGTAAATCAATTATAAAGTCATTCAATACACACAAAAATGTCAAACAAAATAGTATAATTTACCTGAAGGTTACTGTCCTCGTCGTTTCAAGGTATCGTTTCTTTAGTTAATCACACCATTCAACAGGATTATAATTACGGCTTCTGATTCTCTACGCTTTTAAAATTTTCTCCATCACCAGTTGTTTCTGGGCATTTCCGGAACTCATCTATGTATATCTGACCCTTGTTTCGTGGATCCAGACACGTATTTGAACCATTTAATTATTAACACCCCCGAAAAATAGCAAAGAATTCATGCTTCTGTCACCAATATACGCCAAAACTGTCTACTTTTGTGTATACATTCGTCGTTGTAGATTTTGCTAATTGGTACAGTGAAACTAAATTTTATTACCTTGTATCTAAGTGCACTGAAGTACATTCATGTTAACACGTAAATAACAAGCTATTTTGAATCACTAAAATATACTAGCAAACTTTAAATTATTTAATCAAACTAAAATGCACGGTTTAACATTTTCAATCAAGTCGCGTATGTACGAGCTTTTAACGCATCGAATCGTCAAAAGTCTCCGAGTCTAAGAGGCCGAAATTCATATTACCGCCGGTATATATAGCAAAAAGCCTGTCTATCGGTCTGTTCCCCAAAACGGGTAATTCTAAAGAATTTCTCATGCCATGTTCCCAGTCTGCCGCTCACGCGTCGATTTTTACGAATTTTCACTCGCCCCATTCAAATCTCAGAAAATTTCCACACGGCACGCAAGCATGTCCGAGAAAAACTAATTGATTTTGTACAGAAATTGTTGTTCTACCTCTGATATTTGCATCCTATTTTTAACCAATTGTGACCCCGTGACGTTGCTTGAATCCCGCCTTTACAATATGTGTCTCGGTCTTGTGCATATTATCTGTCTCTATCTAACCTGTTCTTATTGATGCAAATTGACACTCTTCATTATCGATTATATCAGTCCACGCGGACTGTTATCTGGGTTTAATAACCCCGTATCGCACATTCTCGTGAATACTAAGCCCCGGTTTCTCCAAGATTCTTTGTAAACATTAATTATCTGCAAAATTTACGCCGAATGTGATATTTAAACTACGCAGGTGTTCAAAATAATATTAATTCTCAGAGCTTTATTCCGTGGTATTTTAATCTTGGGTTTTTACAAGTTTCTATAGGTATTATATGTTATTAACGGTTTAATTAACTCCAATTAAAATTGATTTCTATCCTTTTTATTTTTAGCTAATACAACTTAAATATTAATTATTATACGTACACTTTGTTTTACTACCGGTTACTTAAAATAGGGTTAATTAATATAAACTTTGTACGTAATTTCTCTTTGTTTAGGAATAATTACATTACACGCAGAGCTTTTCACTACTGCTTCGTCTTATAAATAATTTAAATTTCTTATTTTTACTGAAACAACCGAGTTTATTTATGCTTCATGGTTTTAATAACGCGTATTATTTAATGAAATTCCTTATACACGGTGATTAAAATCATTTGATGTGATTATTTAATTTTCTACCCTGGTCTAAATATGAGTATTTTCCCCCTATTTGAATACAAATAATCCCACTTATTTGAATGCAAATATAAAGCATTTAGACAAAACAGTACAAAAAATTGCCTATCTCTCTCTACCCTTATCTATCTAACTTACCTCCTTTGTCTCCAATCCAAAAAAATATTTACAGCTATCCTATATCCCTATCCTATTCCTAACTTTCACCTAATTCTATAAACTGAAATTATCCTAACTTCATCCTACTTATCCAACTAATCCTATATACATCCTATATACCTATCCTATTCCTAACTTTTAACTAATCTTCACTATACTTTACTTCCCCCTACCTAATCCTATATGCCTATCCTATTCCTATTCTATTCCTAACTCTCCACTAATCTTATATGAAATATCTATACTTAACATATCTTATTTTCTTCCTACCTTTACTCTTTATTCTCATCCTAAACCTATTCCTAATTATCTCCCATATTTATCCTATATCTAGCTCTATTTTCTATACACACCTACTTCTACTCTTCTATATACACCTATTCTATCCCTTTGTTCATTAAGTTATTTAAATCTAACTCTCTTCTTGACCCTCCAAGTCTTTCTTCTCACCAACCTAATACTCTTCATTCCTATTTTTCCCCCTTCTATATCTACACTTATCAACCCTATTATCTCACATACAATAAACTTATCATCCCTATTATCCTGACTCTTAAATACTGCTTCTTCTTCAGTCCCTACACATGTCTGTTTCTCATTTATTCTTATTTTCTTCTCTGCCGACAAACCAAACGATACTACTTTACAATTATCGATTTTTCCCTCTATGGAAAATCCTATGTACCTTCTAGAATTTTTGTGTAATGGAATCCGCCAGAATGAATCCCTTAAATCTACTTGATTAAAAACAAACTTGCCATCTTTGCTTAATTTCGCCTTCACCTGCTCCTGATATGCTGCTGTTGCTTCTACCCCCACTACTTCTGCATGTTTTTGTACTAAAGCTTGAACCTCTACTTTCCTATCCTCTGGACATCTTATTGTGTTGATCTGTTTTACTTCATCATCCTCTACCTCTACTACATTAATACTAAACCCAGTGTCATCCTCTGTGACTTCATAACTGCCCTTCCATGGCACTACCCTATCCTTAATCCTTACTACCTTCCTTTCCATATCTATCAAAACCCCTAACTTCATCATACAGTCAACACCTAAAATGCTCTGAAACTTCAGTCCAGGTACAATTACAAACTCCTGTTCACAGCTTAAACCTCCTATATCTATCCTAAGCACCACAACACTATTTACTACAGCAAACTTCTTTTATTTGGAGCTACTAAATGGCTACGTTTTATAGGCATAATTCTATCACAAACCTTATCCCTAATTTTGCTGACGAATTCCTCCGATATTAAACTCGCCTCTGCCCCTGTATCAAGTAATACTTCTACATTATTCTCAAAAATTTCTAAATTAATAATTGGCAAATATAATTTTCTACAGTTTCTGGCTCTACTTCCTCCTCAATTTTGAAAAATTCACGTGGATGTTCGTATACATTTACACAGAAATCTAGTGGTCTGTCACGTTCTAAAATCCTGTCTCATCCTGTTTTCCGTGCTTGGTCCTGGTTGTCCTTCTACAACCTGTGCGTACGTCCTCCTCGTGTTAATATCCGTGTCCCTGTCTCTATTCGGCGTGCTGGTCACAGTCCTGTTTACTTCCGGTAAACTGTTCTGTCGCGTGTAACTAGGTCTTGGCGTCGGTCCCTAGTCGCACTATTGCTCCTGTATTCCTGTCCTCGTCGTTCCCAATTTGGTCGAAAATTTCTGCTGTAGTCAGGCCGTCTCGGATAATTCGGTGTCCTGTTGTCAAACCTAACTGTGTTAACGTTTCGTTCTCGTATCTCTCTTGTCCGTCCTACACATACATCGTCATATCTCTGCAAATACTCTAAAAATGTCTCCCGTTCTGTGATGTTTTGTAAGGCCACGTGTTGTCTAATTTCCAGTTCAAAATGTCGTGATAGGTACTTAATAATCTGTCTGTCCGTCAATGGTGGATTCAGTTGTTTGGCCACACTGTACTTGCGGATGGCATATTGCTCCCTAGAACCTGCAAACTCTCCCTTAAATTTTCCTGTAATCAAGTCGTCCCTAATCTGATCCTGTTTGTGATCACTCCAGTAATGTTGTAAAAATTTGTCTTCAAAGTCGTGATACGTGTCTATGTCCTGTCCTACTAAATTGTACCATGCTTCCGCGTTGTCCTTTAATAAAGCCTTTATCGTATTTAGTTTGGTCTGTTCGTCAAATAAATTTCCCACTAGATTTCTTACACTATTTATAAAAATTTGTGGATTTACCCTGTTATCGCCATAAAACTTCATGTGTTGGTCCAACGATACTCCACCTGTATAAAATCTGGGACCATCCCCCGTTAAATTTGACATGTTGTATTTAATACTACTAACTTCACGTTCTACCCTGCCTAACTGATCCCTACATGAGTCCGTTACTTCAGTCATTTTACGTTTATTTCTTCTTCACAGAAAATGCGTACTTCGGACCTTAAATGTCCCATTTCCTGTCGAAGACCTGTAATATCACGCTCATTTTTATCAACCCTATTTTCAACTTCCCCCATCTTTACGGTAAGACTATTTTTAAATTCTGAAACTTCTTGATTCGTCTTATCTATTTTCTGACTAATTTGTTCAAACTTACGATTCGATTCCTCACTCATTTCTCTAATCTCTTCTAACTTCCTGCTCGATTCTTCCCTAGCTCTATTAGATTCATCGCTTAGCTGTTCTAATTTTCTATTGGACTCCTCCATCGCTCTATTCGATTCTTCCCTAGCTCTATTAGATTCTTCACTCATCCTCTCTAACATTCTCAATATCATCTCGTTTCCTTGATCCCCTGATTCCGTCCTCGACTGATCTCTACTGCCTCCAGCTTCTTCCATTTTAGAATTTTTCTCACACAATGCACTATCGTCACTTCCAATTTCCACTCCTTGACTCCTTAACCACTCTTTTCTCTGCATACGTTCTAATCACTCACACACACTCTAAAATACTCTTAAATTTATACACACAGAAACTCTCTCTCAGATCACCAGTTTCCTGGAATAAAATAACAAAAATTTTATTTGGAATTCGAGCCTCACTTTTGGGTCGCCAAATTTATGCTGTGAAACCTCCTTCGCCGTGAACTACGCTTTTCGCCTCGGCTGCTCACCTAATTTTATAAATCTCCTCATTCATAAAAATTAAACACATTCCTACCACAAACATCAACGTTAACTCTATTTACATCAATATTCAGAATACATTAAATTTTCAAATTAAATTTCAGCATAAAATTCAGTTTTTAAAAGGAATTTCAAAATTAATTTTATTATCACTTTAACGTGCATCCAGAATTCAAGTCCTTGTTGGATGCCTACTAATTAATATAACAATATAAACAGACCGGAGTCTGAATACAAAGGGAGCATCTACCACCCCTTTATGTTAATTAACCAGGTTTGTCTAATTGAGCTCAAAGACATACCCAAAGTTTCATCATATTCCCGAACATCAAAACAAAATACCCCTTTTTACTTAAACAAGCAAATTTCATCTTAAAATTAAACTTTTATGGTTAGAACAATTTCACTAATGTCCATTTAAAGTAAATCAATTATAAAGTCATTTAATACACACAAAAATGTCAAACAAAATAGTATAATTTACCTGAAGGTTACTGTCCTCGTCGTTTCAAGGTATCGTTTCTTTAGTTAATCACACCATTCAACAGGATTATAATTACGGCTTCTGATTCTCTACGCTTTTAAAATTTTCTCCATCACCAGTTGTTTCTGGGCATTTCCGGAACTCATCTATGTATATCTGACCCTTGTTTCGTGGATCCAGACACGTATTTAAACCATTTAATTATTAACACCCCCGAAAAATAGCAAAGAATTCATGCTTCTGTCACCAATATACGCCAAAACTGTCTACTTTTGTGTATACATTCGTCGTTGTAAATTTTGCTAATTGGTACAGTGAAACTAAATTTTATTACCTTGTATCTAAGTGCACTGAAGTACATTCATGTTAACACGTAAATAACAAGCTATTTTGAATCACTAAAATATACTAGCAAACTTTAAATTATTTAATCAAACTAAAATGCACGGTTTAACATTTTCAATCAAGTCGCGTATGTACGAGCTTTTAACGCATCGAATCGTCAAAAGTCTCCGAGTCTAAGAGGCCGAAATTCATATTACCGCCGGTATATATAGCAAAAAGCCTGTCTATCGGTCTGTTCCCCAAAACGGGTAATTCTAAAGAATTTCTCATGCCATGTTCCCAGTCTGCCGCTCACGCGTCGATTTTTACGAATTTTCACTCGCCCCATTCAAATCTCAGAAAATTTCCACACGGCACGCAAGCATGTCCGAGAAAAACTAATTGATTTTGTACAGAAATTGTTGTTCTACCTCTGATATTTGCATCCTATTTTTAACCAATTGTGACCCCCGTGACGTTGCTTGAATCCCGCCTTTTACAATATGTGTCTCGGTCTTGTGCATATTATCTGTCTCTATCTAACCTGTTCTTATTGATGCAAATTGACACTCTTCATTATCGATTATATCAGTCCACGCGGACTGTTATCTGGGTTTAATAACCCCGTATCGCACATTCTCGTGAATACTAAGCCCCGGTTTCTCCAAGATTCTTTGTAAACATTAATTATCTGCAAAATTTACGCCGAATGTGATATTTAAACTACGCAGGTGTTCAAAATAATATTAATTCTCAGAGCTTTATTCCGTGGTATTTTAATCTTGGGTTTTTACAAGTTTCTATAGGTATTATATGTTATTAACGGTTTAATTAACTCCAATTAAAATTGATTTCTATCCTTTTTATTTTTAGCGAATACAACTTAAATATTAATTATTATACGTACACTTTGTTTTACTACCGGTTACTTAAAATAGGGTTAATTAATATAAACTTTGTACGTAATTTCTCTTTGTTTAGAATAATTACATTACACGCAGAGCTTTTCACTACTGCTTCGTCTTATAAATAATTTAAATTTCTTATTTTACTGAAACAACCGAGTTTATTTATGCTTCATGGTTTTAATAACGCGTATTATTTAATGAAATTCCTTATACACGGTGATTAAAATCATTTGATGTGATTATTTAATTTTCTACCCTGGTCTAAATATGAGTATTTTCCCCCTATTTGAATACAAATAATCCCACTTATTTGAATGCAAATATAAAGCATTTAGACAAAACAGTACAAAAAAAATTGCCTGTCTCTCTCTACCCTTATCTATCTAACTTACCTCCTTTGTCTCCAATCCAAAAAAAAATATTTACAGCTATCCTATATCCCTATCCTATTCCTAACTTTCACCTAATTCTATAAACTGAAATTATCCCTAACTTCATCCTACTTATCCAACTAATCCTATATACATCCTATATACCTATCCTATTCCTAACTTTTAACTAATCTTCACAATACTTTACTTCCCCCTACCTAATCCTATATGCCTATCCTATTCCTATTCTATTCCTAACTCTCCACTAATCTTATATGAAATATCTATACTTAACATATCTTATTTTCTTCCTACCTTTACTCTTTATTCTCATCCTAAACCTATTCCTAATTATCTCCCATATTTATCCTATATCTAGCTCTATTTTCTATACACACCTACTTCTACTCTTCTATATACACCTATTCTATCCCTTTGTTCATTAAGTTATTTAAATCTAACTCTCTTCTTGACCCTCCAAGTCTTTCTTCTCACCAACCTAATACTCTTCATTCCTATTTTTCCCCCTTCTATATATACACTTATCAACCCTATTATCTCACATACAATAAACTTATCATCCCTATTATCCTGACTCTTAAATACTGCTTCTTCTTCAGTCCCTACACATGTCTGTTTCTCATTTATTCTTATTTTCTTCTCTGCCGACAAACCAAACGATACTACTTTACAATTATCGATTTTTCCTCTATGGAAAATCCTATGTACCTTCTAGAATTTTTGTGTAATGGAATCCGCCAGAATGAATCCCTTAAATCTACTTGATTAAAACAAACTTGCCATCTTTGCTTAATTTCGCCTTCACCTGCTCCTGATATGCTGCTGTTGCTTCTACCCCCACTACTTCTGCATGTTTTGTACTAAAGCTTGAACCTCTACTTTCCTATCCTCTGGACATCTTATTGTGTTGATCTGTTTTACTTCATCATCCTCTACCTCTACTACATTAATACTAAACCCAGTGTCATCCTCTGTGACTTCATAACTGCCCTTCCATGGCACTACCCTATCCTTAATCCTTACTACCTTCCTTTCCATATCTATCAAAACCCTAACTTCATCATACAGTCAACACCTAAAATGCTCTGAAACTTCAGTCCAGGTACAATTACAAACTCCTGTTCACAGCTTAAACCTCCTATATCTATCCTAAGCACCACAACACTATTTACTACAGCAAACTTCTTTTATTTGGAGCTACTAAATGGCTACGTTTTATAGGCATAATTCTATCACAAACCTTATCCCTAATTTTGCTGACGAATTCCTCCGATATTAAACTCGCCTCTGCCCCTGTATCAAGTAATACTTCTACATTATTCTCAAAAATTTCTAAATTAATAATTGGCAAATATAATTTTCTACAGTTTCTGGCTCTACTTCCTCCTCAATTTTGAAAAATTCACGTGGATGTTCGTATACATTTACACAGAAATCTAGTGGTCTGTCACGTTCTAAAAATCCTGTCTCATCCTGTTTTCCGTGCTTGGTCCTGGTTGTCCTTCTACAACCTGTGCGTACGTCCTCCTCGTGTTAATATCCGTGTCCCTGTCTCTATTCGGCGTGCTGGTCACAGTCCTGTTTACTTCCGGTAAACTGTTCTGTCGCGTGTAACTAGGTCTTGGCGTCGGTCCCCTAGTCGCACTATTGCTCCTGTATTCCTGTCCTCGTCGTTCCCAATTCGGTCGAAAATTTCTGCTGTAGTCAGGCCGTCTCGGATAATTCGGTGTCCTGTTGTCAAACCTAACTGTGTTAACGTTTCGTTCTCGTATCTCTCTTGTCCGTCCTACACATACATTGCCATATCTCTGCAAATACTCTAAAAATGTCTCCCGTTCTGTGATGTTTTGTAAGGCCACGTGTTGTCTAATTTCCAGTTCAAAATGTCGTGATAGGTACTTAATAATCTGTCTGTCCGTCAATGGTGGATTCAGTTGTTTGGCCACACTGTACTTGCGGATGGCATATTGCTCCTAGAACCTGCAAACTCTCCCTTAAATTTTCCTGTAATCAAGTCGTCCCTAATCTGATCCTGTTTGTGATCACTCCAGTAATGTTGTAAAATTTGTCTTCAAAGTCGTGATACGTGTCTATGTCCTGTCCTACCAAATTGTACCATGCTTCCGCGTTGTCCTTTAATAAAGCCTTTATCGTATTTAGTTTGGTCTGTTCGTCAAATAAATTTCCCACTAGATTTCTTACACTATTTATAAAAATTTGTGGATTTACCCTGTTATCGCCATAAAACTTCATGTGTTGGTCCAATGATACTCCACCTGTATAAAATCTGGGACCATCCCCCGCTAAATTTGACATGTTGTATTTAATACTACTAACTTCACGTTCTACCCTGCCTAACTGATCCCTACATGAGTCCGTTACTTCAGTCATTTTTACGTTTATTTCTTCTTCACAGAAAATGCGTACTTCGGACCTTAAATGTCCCATTTCCTGTCGAAGACCTGTAATATCACGCTCATTTTTATCAACCCTATTTTCAACTTCCCCCATCTTTACGGTAAGACTATTTTTAAATTCTGAAACTTCTTGATTCGTCTTATCTATTTTCTGACTAATTTGTTCAAACTTACGATTCGATTTCTCACTCATTTCTCTAATCTCTTCTAACTTCCTGCTCGATTCTTCCCTAGCTCTATTAGATTCATCGCTTAGCTGTTCTAATTTTCTATTGGACTCCTCCATCGCTCTATTCGATTCTTCCCTAGCTCTATTAGATTCTTCACTCATCCTCTCTAACATTCTCAATATCATCTCGTTTCCTTGATCCCTGATTCCGTCCTCGACTGATCTCTACTGCCTCCAGCTTCTTCCATTTTAGAATTTTTCTCACACAATGCACTATCGTCACTTCCAATTTCCACTCCTTGACTCCTTAACCACTCTTTTCTCTGCATACGTTCTAATCACTCACACACACTCTAAAATACTCTTAAATTTATACACACACAGAAACTCTCTCTCTCAGATCACCAGTTTCCTGGAATAAAATAACAAAAATTTTATTTGGAGTTCGAGCCTCACTTTTGGGTCGCCAAATTTATGCTGTGAAACCTCCTTCGCCGTGAACTACGCTTTTCGCCTCGGCTGCTCACCTAATTTTATAAATCTCCTCATTCATAAAAATTAAACACATTCCTACCACAAACATCAACGTTAACTCTATTTACATCAATATTCAGAATACATTAAATTTTCAAATTAAATTTCAGCATAAAATTCAGTTTTTAAAAGGAATTTCAAAATTAATTTTATTATCACTTTAACGTGCATCCAGAATTCAAGTCCTTGTTGGATGCCTACTAATTAATATAACAATATAAACAGACCGGAGTCTGAATACAAAGGGAGCATCTACCACCCCTTTACGTTAATTAACCAGGTTTGTCTAATTGAGCTCAAAGACATACCCAAAGTTTCATCATATTCCCGAACATCAAAACAAAATACCCCTTTTTACTTAAACAAGCAAATTTCATCTTAAAATTAAACTTTTATGGTTAGAACAATTTCACTAATGTCCATTTAAAGTAAATCAATTATAAAGTCATTCAATACACACAAAAATGTCAAACAAAATAGTATAATTTACCTGTGTATATCTGACCCTTGTTTCGTGGATCCAGACACGTATTTGAACCATTTAATTATTAACACCCCCGAAAAATAGCAAAGAAATTCATGCGTCTTTCACCAATATACGCCAAAACTGCCTACTTTTGTGTATACATTTGTCGTTGTAAATTTTGCTAATTGGTACAGTGATACCAAATTTTATTACCTTGTATTTAAGTGCACTGAAGTACATTCATGTTAACACGTAAATAACAAGCTATTTTGAATCACTAAAATATACTAGCAAACTTTAAATTATTTAATCAAACTAAAATGCACGGTTTAACATTTTCAATCAAGTCGCGTATGTACGAGCTTTTAACGCATCGAATCGTCAAAAGTCTCCGAGTCTAAGAGGCCGAAATTCATATTACCGCCGGTATATATAGCAAAAGCCTGTCTATCGGTCTGTTCCCCAAAACGGGTAATTCTAAAGAATTTCTCATGCCATGTTTCCAGTCTGCCGCTCACGCGTCGATTTTTACGAATTTTCACTCGCCCCATTCAAATCTCAGAAAATTTCCACACGGCACGCAAGCATGTCCGAGAAAACTAATTGATTTTGTACAGAAATTGTTGTTCTACCTCTGATATTTGCATCCTATTTTTAACCAATTGTGACCCCCGTGACGTTGCTTGAATCCCGCCTTTTACAATATGTGTCTCGGTCTTGTGCATATTATCTGTCTCTATCTAACCTGTTCTTATTGATGCAAATTGACACTCTTCATTATCGATTATATCAGTCCACGCGGACTGTTATCTGGGTTTAATAACCCCGTATCGCACATTCTCGTGAATACTAAGCCCCGGTTTCTCCAAGATTCTTTGTAAACATTAATTATCTGCAAAATTTACGCCGAATGTGATATTTAAACTACGCAGGTGTTCAAAATAATATTAATTCTCAGAGCTTTATTCCGTGGTATTTTAATCTTGGGTTTTACAAGTTTCTATAGGTATTATATGTTATTAACGGTTTAATTAACTCCAATTAAAATTGATTTCTATCCTTTTATTTTTAGCGAATACAACTTAAATATTAATTATTATACGTACACTTTGTTTTACTACCGGTTACTTAAAATAGGGTTAATTAATATAAACTTTGTACGTAATTTCTCTTTGTTTAGGAATAATTACATTACACGCAGAGCTTTTCACTACTGCTTCGTCTTATAAATAATTTAAATTTCTTATTTTTACTGAAACAACCGAGTTTATTTATGCTTCATGGTTTTAATAACGCGTATTATTTAATGAAATTCTTTATACACGGTGATTAAAATCATTTGATGTGATTATTTAATTTTCTACCCTGGTCTAAATATGAGTAATATATATATATATATATATATATATATATATATATATACTGTGTGTGTGTCTGAACAGATTGTAACCTTTTTATGGGAATTGTTTTTAAATTCTGTTTTTTAAGAAATGTTCTTGGAAGCCTCTATATGGCTACTGTCAGCCCGGATTTTAAAAATGTCAAAAAAATCTTGATTTTTTAACGGCGGAGCAAACCTCTGAAAGCTAATTTAGAATAAAATATAGGTACAAGTAAGATAAATTCTAAGTTGGATTTCTAAAAAATAATTTTATTAAGAACGATATTATCTTGTCTTAAAAAATAAAGTAGATTAGTAGGTACTTAAAATCAACTGTTTATAAGATGGACTTTAGTCCAACAAATGGTTTAATTTAGGAACATCAAACAGTTTTCGTCTTCCTCTTTGAACTAGTTTATTTATGTTCATGATTAATTCATTGATCTTATAATAAATCTCATCCTTCTGCTCTGGTCACTTCCATTGATTACCACAACGAACCATTACATTTACAACTGCATCTTTCTCACTGGTTTTGAAATTTCTCCAGGGAAATACTTGCCATCAAAACGTACGACAACATAGTTTCCAACTTCCTTCGCAAGGAAAGCTGTATTCTTAGCTACGCCTGTGTCATCTAAACTTTGATTTGTATCAGATGATACGTTACTTGTGCTGTCGTCAGTTTCTTGATATTCCAGTTCGCTGTTGCTATCTGATTAATCCGAGGAATCTTGATAAAATTTTTGACCTTTTTTAGATTGACGCGCTATAGTGGAACATGAAGGTTGAACTGTTTCATGGTCAATAATGGAATTATTTTCAAGTGTGTCTTCTGCACAGACATGAGGAAATCAGCAGCAGTTATGTTTTTTCCAGGTGGAACGTTTAGTTTTTTCCTTCTTACTTGACACCTTGATTGTGTAGCCTCTATTCTTGTTTGCTGAAGGTGGTCGATAAAGCTATTCCCAACTACTTCCTTTACTTTAGTATAAACGTTTTAAGACATCTTCTCGATTTAATGAGAAGATTCCAGTTTTTTTAAAACCGGATATCAAATTTTCCACGCCTTTTTCTTGTAAACATATCATGAATTTGACTAAAAGTCTTGGAAATTCGTCTTTTGGGATGGTTGAATACCTACCACCATGTGCTGTCTCTTTCCATTCAGTCAACACTTTCCTCCAATTTTCCTTCATAGATCGAAAATATGCTACGTCTAGAGGCTGAAGGAAGTGCGTGCTATTTGGTGGCAATGCATTAAGCAAATATTGTTGGCCTCACACTCTCGAACCACCTGTAGATTCAAGAGTGAACTCAAGTTATCACCAATAAGAGCCTTGCGTCCATCAAGACGTTTCAAAATTGGAAAGAGCAAATTTAAAAACCAGTCTTCAAAAGTTTGATAGTCAAACCATCCAGAAGTAGTTCGACTATACCTTGTATTAGGAGGGCAATTTTCTGTCCATGTATTCCATAATTTATGGGATTTGTAATTAACATAAAGTGGTGCTAATGTACCATCAGCATTGTGTCAAACCATTATTGATGTGCATGCTTTTAAGGTATTTCTAATTGTTTCTGAATATTTTGTACCTCGTTTAGTAATTATTTTCTTTAACCCTGGATTATCAACAAAATTTGTTTCGTCAAAATTCCAGATATTGAAAGAAAGAATACCATTTAATTCGTTATGTAAATGGTCAAAATAGCATTAATGATTTCTTCATCAGTCGCCGTCCTCGCATAAGTTATATTTTGAGCGATTCGCTGGGTAAGGTTCTTGTGTCTGTTTAGAAATAATTTGACCCGATCAGAGCCAGGTAAGTTTTGTTTAAAGCATTTCACTTTTTTACCCTGTCTTTCTGGATAGCTTTTAATCACACATCTTAGATCAAATGTCGAGAATGGAAAGCCATATGTAGAAACAGCTATTAAATGGGCAGCAAATGCATTTTCTTCTTCTATACTAAAAACTTTTGGTTTTCCATATTCTTTTTTGTGTTTTGTTTTAGTTTTAACCAAAGGGTGTTCCTATGAATCCCATACTTTTCTGCTGCTCCACGCAAGATGATGCTTTTCTTTCTAATTTCTTTAAGAGCTTGTTCAAGTTTTTCGTCAGTGTAGTTTTTGTAACTTCGAGAGCCAATTTTACGCTTATAATTCCGTGGCATTGTCAATCTGAAAATCATAAATTTGTATGATATCTTTTTGTTTAGACTGATAGGTAGTTTTGAAGTTTAATATAAAAGCAACTCATGGGGGCACATTGTGACATCATATAAAAAGTGTCACAAAGTAACCCCTACATATTACACATTTTGTAAAAATATTACATTATCAAGTGAAACAAACTATTAATCAAATCACACTTTGTAGAAAATGATGCTGATAAATATTAAATCAAGACATATTTACCTGTTTTTAAATATATATTAATCAACACCTTCCACAATACAAAGGTTACGACTTATTAACAGCAGCTGATTTTCAATATTCATAAGAACTAACCTATATGAAACCTGTAATTTAACCACGGTTACAAAACTTGCCACTAGATGACGTAATATGCTCTACTTGAGATGTTCTACAGTGAAATTCCTCTTACTACATTTAAAAACCAGACAGAGTTAAATTTAACCACTGATGACTACACATGTAACAAAGTTACCCAGCTGTCACAAAGTAACGCCACTCTACGGTAAATATTATTTTGTAGATAAGGATAAATCAAAATTATCAAAGCTTCCAAAAACAGAAATATAAGAACAAGATCTGAGAATATAATAATACATTTACCTGGTGTGAAGGGTTTAGCACGACAAAAGACAACAGAGCTAGACTGTTGGCTTCTACTTTTAGGAAAATATGTTGGATGACATTGTCCATTCTACTAATGTGAAATTGACAACTAAGTCATCTGGTTACGATGCAGGTTTGTCAGTATTTAGTAAAACAAACAGATAAGACCAAAATCAAAGCAGTTATTGGCTTACTTTATTTAAGTGGAATGTAGAAAGAAAACTGACAGAATATTGCTGACCTTTGAAATACTGATGGAAGTGAAATTGACTTGTCTCGTACAACAACGCCACTACAAAGATTTAACATTTAGTTGCAATCTTTGCGGTTTGATAATATAGCAAAACCGAACACTACGCAAAAAAATGTATAAGTTAGCACCGATTAGATCAGTTTGTCGAAAATTGCAAAACACATTATTTACCTAATGAATATCTGACCGTTGACATAATAAATCTGCAAAATATGGGTAAATAATTCTTGCTCTGGTGGATGCAAGAACCTATTACTGTTTAAACATGAAGGTTTAAGTAGAAATTCAACCAGAAGATATTGGTAAAGTAATAATGCACAAGATATTGTTGAACGTCTGATTGCGCCTGTATCTAAAACCAATCGGAATATTACATTCGATAATTGGTTTACAAGTTACCCCCTTTTGACTGATTGCCTCCAGACAGTTAGGCATAACAAAAGACAAATACCATTGGTGTTCCTAAACATTCGGAACAGAGAACCATTCAGTTCCATATTTGCGTTCAAAGAAGATATCACAGCTGTATAATACGTGCCAAAGAAATCAAAAAGTGTAATTTTGTTTTCTACTTTACATCACGACAATACCATTACTAAAGAATCTGGTGCAAAACAGTTACCAGAAATAATAGATTTCTATAATTTAACCAAAGGCACTGAAAATACCTTGGACGAATTAGCTGCTAATTATAGCGTAGCAAGATGCATCCGACGTTAACCTTTAACTATGGTTTTCTCATTTTTGAATACTGCTGGCGTAAATACTCAAACTATGTTTAAAGCAAATACCAAAACTTAAACTTTGAAACGGGGCATGTTTTTGAAGAAACTTGATCTGCAGGTTATAGCAGCGTTTCGCAATGAACTAAATCAAAATCATCGTTTGCGCAGAGCTTTGCACCAAAACCAAACACCAGCAAGCCGAAAACCTGAAGTTAAAAAACTTAAGTCAAGTACTCGATGTTCTGTTTGTCCAAGAAGCAAGGACCGAAAAACTTACTATTGTTGTATAAGTGTTCCCATTTGTTTAGAACACGCGTTTTTGAGTCGTGAAAATTGTTCAAGTTCTGAAGCGGTTTAAGTTTTTTGTTTTACGATAACACGATCAATCTTTTCTTAAATTAAGTGTTATCAATTTTATTTATATTTTTGGTTTAGGATATAATTTTGTATTTCTTTGAAAGTTTAATAATCAATGTACTAAACTAGGGTTAATATTTTTCTACTAAGAAAGAATTTATATAGAATGTTCTATTTTATGTAAATTATGAGCACTTAGAACGCGAGGTATAATAATTTAAACAATCAAATCTTTAAGTTTTTTAACAAAAAAAGCAATTCTTTGTTTGATGTACCACATACCCCACAACACCAACCCTGTAACCTTTTCTCACCACACTGATGCCGAGTTAACCAATTAGTTAAAGTTTTTAAATTAGCGCAAACCTCTGCTATATTAAAGTCCTAAGTTTGTAAAATTTTACTTACAATATTGACTTTATTTAAAATATTATACCATAAAATCGGCATACATATAAACTCAAAATTTTTAATTTTTTTGGCAAGCGATAAAATTCCTGTACTATAGAAAAAAAATCACAATTGAAATATTTCATTTTGCAGCATCGCTCATGATAAAGTTTACCTACGGTTGCGACAAGGATAAGTATGGGTTTCCTAGTTTGAAAAAGTTACGATACGAAAAAGGTCGCAAAGAACATTGTTCTCTCACGACATTAACGGTCTTTTATGCTCTATAAAGGATTTGTTATTATTACATTAGTATTGTAAAGCTATTCTTTAACTGTATTTTAGAGTACAATAAAAAAATCATTTATGCGTATTTTATGCATATTACAGAATGCACTGACTATTTATTTTGTATACTGGTTTTATTTTATCAATAAAAATTGTATCATTGTACTTATTATAGAGAAATTAAATATACGATACTACTATATCTTTTTATATTAAAGTGACGCTTGAGTTAAAAAGTGAAGCGTATGAAAGATATATACTTAATTGTTACATTGTTAGTCAGTGCCGACTCCATCGGGATAAGTGGCAGGTTTAGTATGAACAATTTGTATGAATAGTTTACAAAGCTGTGCATTTTTGATTATTTCAATTGCATGCCTTCGACTAATGACTATAAATGTTGCAACGGTCATCTTGAAGTGTACAAATCACATAAAAACATTCTGTTGATTTACGCTTAAATCTCTGTATGTATCTAAATAATTGTATTTGAAAAGGTTTATAGCTTGTTTCCAATAAAAGGCCAGTGATTTTTTACAGCTCGTATATTAGGTAAATCATAAACTTCGGCGACTTCAGGTATCGACCTGTTCGAACTTTCGCAGCCTTTCGGATTCGATAATTATAAATTTGAACAAATACAGATATCGACATGCTCAACAAGACATAAATGCATCAAGGTTCGCAAAATACATAGCGTTAGTGTTAGAAGCTTTATATATTTACACTTGTATTTTAATGGAATTCCATAGTAACGATCCAAAATTTTTACAACTTCTTAGATTCGGTAAATATATACTTAAACGAATAGAGAGGGTAGAAAAACGTAAACCGTTTGATTTCGAGTTGTATCTTCAATGGCACGTGAATCGAATAGTTTGTTCATAAGTACGATACCGCTTTATATAGACGCAGATTTCAGGTTACTAGGCGTGAAGGTTAAAGCCGGTAATTTTAGCATATACATCACATATAAATTAATTTGCTATGTAACCTCATCCAAAAGCTTTTTTTTCTAAATGTATTTCACGCGCTTGGGTGAATAATTAAAATAAAATGTTATACGATTCCAAAAAATAAATTAAATAAAATTTTATACGAATCGATAAAATAATTTAAGTAGCAAATATAGACACGCTAGATTTTATGCGTGTCGTTAGAGTAACGCTAAAGTTCAATGCTACAATTTTGTAAGTCTTCGGTTCAAATCCCCGAAGCACCGCGTTTTTTCTCTATTACAATTATGTAGCGATTTTTAAATAGCATTAGTAGAAGTGTCAAATAATTAGAGTAGGAAGTTTTCGCGATTTCAATTGGGTTCCCGTATAACAGGCTCGGCATACATTAAGACGTTCTTGCAATACGATTGGCTGTCTAGTGAACGTGATCTGTTAGGGTGTGCACTATAGGTAAAGTACTGGGAGAAGGTAATGAGTCATTTCTTCAGCGCGCTTATGAGGAAAGGCGGAGCCTATGCATATGGGTCCTTATGGAAAAAGAAGTGATGGGAAGAAGTACTTGTACGTCGGAAGCGCCATTCCTCCCTATCTCTATGGTGGCGGTAAAGTGTGATTATTGCAGTTGTAGCATTCATGCGATCGTGTTATCTAATTTAAATGGCAATGACATAAAGGGTCAAATAGTTAGATTTGTAACGTTAGATATTCCTATTGGTCTACTGTAAAACATGGTTGCATACACTGACAAAATGACTCGACGTTCCAACGCAGTTAAATTGCTTCGATTGCCGGATTTACAGAATAGGTAATTAAATGTGTGAAATTGATTCCAAGTATATTAAGTGGTGGTTGTGTTCCAGTCTCGCTACAAAATACCTACTAACAATTTCATAAAGAAAGCATCTAGCAGGTAAATGGTCAAGCATCTGGAGCATAGAATAAGTTAATGTTCATAATTCAGGTTCGCAGTTGGTTTACCACAACTAAAACAATGTCTGAATGTGTGCGTGCCCGCGTGCATGCTTGAGTGCGTGCGTGCGTGCATGCTTGCGTGCGTGTGCGTGTGCTTGTGCGTGCGCGTGTGCGCGTGCATGCGCACGCGCGTGTGTGCGGGCGTGCGTACGTGCGTACATACATGCGTGCGTTCGAGCGCGTGTGCGTGCGTGCGTTAGTGCGTGTGAGCGTGCGTGCGTGCGGGGCTGCGTGCGTGTCAAAAAGATGTTTTTGCTTCGCGGAATGGCTATAAGAGCAAGACTATGGATAACTCTTTTTAAAATACTATTTTCTAGTGATAATATCTGAAAATGTACTCGTTCCGATTGGGTGGATATATCTGTTTCCAAATGTGTGTTAGCTATTTGATTTGTGTAAAATAATATGTAAAATGTGAGACAAACTGCCTTAAAAAATTGCTTTCCTACTATGGGATAACATTTTGATATGTAGCAAGGTTGTTTTATTGTAATTAATGTAAAATGTTGAAAATAGAAAGAGAGAATATAGTGCTAACTTGCATGCCGATTTTTAAATTTCCTTTCTTAAATGTATGTTATTAGTCATTAAACACTATTTGAAACTCAAAGAGGATTTTGCTTTTTAGTAAAAGCAAGCTGATAGTAAGAGGTATGCTTCTAATTGCAATGAAATCTGGAAAACTCGTGTATGTTGCAATCTAGGGCAATGTTTTTAAAAGCTAATACCTTAACTTCAATATTAATTTAAGGATCAATTTCATTATTCGCGATTACAAGGTACGAGAGCCTTAGTAGGGAGCCACTGAGAGTAATTAGAAACATAGATATATCTTTGAATTTCAAATGTACATAGAAACTCATAAGAAAGGGTATATAACTTACCAAGTGGTGAATCCACTACGGTAATGAGATTTTCTGCTACAATTAAACAATGCTTTTACTTCTTTTTGTGAGAGGCAATTTATTTTTGCCTCTTTAGTAATATAAGGATATACATTCCACTTGAATAAAGCCAGGAACAAGCTTTATATTTTTAGAACAATGAGAAGCTTTTGATATCTGACTTCAGCTTCTTTTTAATAGCCGGATAAAGTTATTGTAAGCTTTTGATGTGCACAAGGGTGTAAACAATGAATGAATAACAACCGTTAACAAACTAATTATGTATTTAGGTTCGCTTCAAAGGTTTCCCAATTACATTTAGTTGGTGCATACTTGTAATGGAACTAGAATTTCTACCAGAAGTGTGATGCGCGTAACTCTTAAGTTTTCCTTGCGGTCCTTGTATGTATTCTCTGCATAAGGAGGCGTCAGGTGAATTCTCGTCATATCTTTTGTGCATGGAAAATTTTTTCCCGTTTCCCAGCATCAATGATTAGACATAATAACACACTAAATACATTAATAAATAAACAAAAACTAAAATTTATAACATAATTTAATATACATTTACAATAATAGTATTCAGTAGATTAAGCATCGAGTCTATACCATTGTACAGAAGTAAATTGTATTAAGCCAAGGCGACGACAAACACAACATGCTCCCCAACTTGTATTCAACGGCACCTATTGATAACTATTGAATCATGGACGACACTTATAACTGCTCGATTACTGTCGGTATATAGAATATTTAATGTAATATACGATTGTAAGATATAACATGTACATATACAAATATATGTATATGTATGTACTATTATGTAAATGTATGTATAAATTAACTAATTAATTGTAGGTTCTGCTTATTTATTGATCTGTTTTGATCTACTGTTTGGTCAACCATTGGTGTTAGAAAACGGGCGCAAGTTTTCTCACGAGCATAAGATGTGGCGAAAATAGATCTGACGCCTCCTTATGAAGATGTCCATAGTTGGTCAAAAATTTTCAAAACAACCTGAGTTACATATCCGCCAATTATGTATGTATTATAAAATAGAATCTAATAGGAAATTATTAGAAATCGTTAAGAAGTTACTAAGTGACGTGCAACAATAATACAAGGACAATTAATAATGTTTATTAACAGTTCATAAGAACGGATGCAATACTTTGTATCCAGACGATAGTAACAACGCAGGTGTCAGGTCACAGGCGGTCAAGATATTGCAATTACCTAGAGAGTAAGATTATAACAATGTAACAATGAATAGAATTAAGAATAAGCCGACATGAGCTTTGCAAGTTCCCACAGCCATGTGAGGGGGTAGGGACAGTATAAATAGCCCGGGAGCCCCAAGCCCCGACAGTCAGTCAAAGTATTCAGCTTTAACATTGCAGTTGCTTAGGCTACTCAAAATAGTACAATTACTTCTTTTTTCCGACTTGGAGTAAATTTAAATCAAGTTTGTAAAATTCCACATTAATATCTGTTTAATAAAATAAATTTGTTAAGAAGTGTAGAAGTGTTTTTTTAAAACGCAGCTCCCAAGGCCCGAACTTTAACTGGTGCAGCGGGAGGATGTCAAAAGGGCACCACAAATCCAAAAATTCGGAAAACCGGTAACCAAAAATTTTAATTCGCAATTTTGGCGGAACCCAAACAGAAGTTAGACAACATACAAGAATCGATCAAATCCAACAAACTAAACCAACGTGAACAACGTACAAGCATCGACCGAGTCCATGAAACCAACGAAAAAACTAATATAAGTTCATTTCCTCAAAAAACCAATTATTTTGACAAACTGTATTTGATATTGCTAGAATTAGAAAATTTTTTATTATTATTATTTTATGTATGTGCAGATTCTATTATTGCAAATTTATGCCATCCTTACGAAAATAATTTACTTGGCTATTGCAAGGAATTATTTTCAAATTTATTTTGAAAGAATTGATTTTTTTAAAAAAGAAACTTATTTTAAAGCAAAGAGAATTTGTTTTGAAACGAGAGAATTTCAGAACTGAATAGACAATTATTAAACAAATCAATACAAATAACTGGCGCACAAAACGGAAACGATTCCAAAAATAACCAAAAATAGAACGTAATTAATTTACAATTTATTTAATACCACAAACTAGTATACAAAACAAAATTAAAACGGATTATTCAAATGTAACCTTCACCGTACTTTTATAACTTATAGAAACACTTTGCAATCTATTAATAAATTACCATATTATTAATTAAAACAAGCGTGTAATTCTTACATAAGATAAGACCGGAAACCCTCATCGAATACGTCTAATTATAGTTCAAAGACGCGCATCGCAAACTTTGTAAAGCATACTTGAATATTCCTTAATACGGAGATATCTAAATATAACCTTACGCAACTTTATAAATATCCACGTTATTGAAAAGCTATGGTAACTTTATAACCAAACAATTATTAAACGTGACATTTTTTTATTAAATACTTCAAGAAGAGATAAGTAATTATAGAAGAGACGCATTTAAATTATCACAGACTGAAAACAAGACATATTCAGAAAAATCAAATAAAGTATAATTGCATATTTAATTATACCAAAGAATTTACAGAGACTGGAATTACACCTCCAGTAGACTAAAACTTACAATTTAAACCAATTGTATAGATTATAAAGGATACGTTGAAGCCAGCACTGTAACAAAACGATAAACTGAAACCATACAAACTTCATATTTAAGATTCAAGGTAAACAGACTATATAATTACAAAAAAAAACAGCTTATAAATTACAAACACCGACGGAAAAAACATAAGTATAACAGACATAATTTAATCAGCGGAATTACAATAAAATAAGCTTAACTGGCCCAAACAAAGTAAAATAACTACCGCGAGAAATTATTCATTCACATCGAAACTTTTCAGAAAGCAAAACTTACAATTAAAATTAACATTGCAAAGTAAAAATAAACGAACTCAAGGCTACAACAATTAACAGACACATTACCGAGAACAAATTCCTCAATCCAAATTACAGCGCCGCATAACCAAATACAAATACAAGCAACTCACTTTTTTAAATAACCTAAAACGACTCAAGCTAAAAATAACAAATAACCTGACGCAATCTAAACTAAAAATTAATAAACCCAACCAAAAAGTAACAATACAGACCGCGAAATAAATTCCAATTTTTAGAAAAATTAAAATTAATTAAAATCAAAGGTAACTATTAATTATTAGAACAACCCTTAACAATCATGAGTTCGAACAAGAAAATTTACTTCGAGACCTTCCCCATATTTAATGGAGATCAAGCCCTTTTAGTGAATCGCATAGAAGCATGTGAAATTTTTTTGAAAACTTTCTACAAACCCGCAGACAGTGAAATAACCGTATTATTTATGCGCCTGATAATAAGTAAACTGACCGGACGGGCACTAACACTAATAGACAGCCAAGATGATTTAAAACAATGGAAAGACTAACCGCATTTTAATTGCATATTTCGGCGATCAATGTAACCTAAAATGTCTAGTATGCGATCTAATAAACTTTAGAATGGAAAATAACCAATCGCCATACCAATTCGGAATGAAATGCTAAGATGTAAAAAGTTTAATCTTAACATTAATTAAAAATTGAAGAACCCGTCCCAAAAAATCTGACTTCTAAAAACAAAAATGTATGACGGAATGGCACTGGACACCTACATAAACGCATTACCAGAAAGACTATCAGATAAAATCAGATACCAACGTCCCCAGAATATAGAAGAAGCTATGAATATATTAATAGAAAAAGAAAACGTTATGTACTATTGGAACAGGCTATATAACCCCAACGCGAATAAAAACTATTCAGCAATAAAAACCATACAAGCCGCGAAACAAACAATCCCCCAACAAAAATTCACACCATTCAATGCGCAAACACACCAACCGCAAAGTAATAACTCAGATTTTAATAATACGAATTTTAGTAATCAATTTAAACAATCCCCAAAACCAACGTTTAAGCCAAATTTTACGAAATCCGCATTCATACCAAAATTCCACCAAAATATGAACGAACAAAAACCAGCATTCAGCGCAAACCTTATTAAAAATACTTCAATAACAATTAACAATAACAACCCTAACAGTTATTGTAAAATAACTGAAGCGATAGAAAAATGATAGTTAACAAATAACGAATAGCTCTGTGGTAAAGAGAAGTGGACTGTATATAAAATTAAGTCATAATTTAACAAACATATAATTAATGGTTTTAACCAAATCAAGCGTTTACTTAAAGCACTCACCTTGTTTACGAAGCCGTGTCAATGAAAAAACGATGTAACATCTACCTTGCTTTTTGCGGGTGTTGCGAAGCACTTTTATGTCAATACCGGTTCTGAAGAAAAGCGATTCGTCTAAATAGGTTTGTCCTACGTAGAACGTGTAAACAGCGATGCGGTCTGTTCGAACGACAAATCGATACTCTTTTGCTTCGTGGATTTTCTTATCACTACACTGTTCTTGCACATGTGGAATCACAGTCTTATCACTCGCGGCACTTGTTGGCGTGTGCTACAAGTCAAAACAAGGTAATTTACTCTAACAAATTTAAATATCTTGAGACAAACGTAGATAATCAACAAACTCAATAGAAAATAAAATTTAGTTTTAATTATTTATAATATAAACGGAACAGTTATTATAAACCAACACCTATAGATACCTCATCTGGTAACACCAGACAAAATACAAAAATAACACACATCCTACCAAACCCTCATCAAAAACGCAACTTTACATCGGAAGAACTATTTCACCAAGTAGTAAAAAAATTTGACAATGACCAGAATAATTACATTTACTCCAGTACAAAAAATGGATCAAACCATTCAAAAAATTATGAACGTGACGAACCATGCAAAAATTACGACGAAGACGACGAAGAAAACGCGTGCTTAAATTTTCAGATAGACCGATTTATAAACGACCAAACCTAATAAATTCAAATAATATAAACCACCTAGTACTACCATATATAGAAATACCCCATGCCGAAATTAAACTATTAATCGATACCGGATCCTCAAAAACATTAATTAGCCCCGAATTGTAAAAAAAAACATTATTTAGATTATGTAGAGGGAGAACCATTTAAAATTAAAACAGCCCATCAAACGACTACACCAGCTAACATACCCTTACCTAGAACATTCAACGTAAAAATGAAACACAAATTTTGTATAATCGAATTCAACGACAAATGTGACGGACTAATCGGAATGGACCTTCCAAGAAAATTAGGAGCCAATATTGACATAAAAACCGCTTATTGAGAGCAAAACACGGACGAGTTCCCATTAAATTTCAAAATACCCAAACCGAACAAAAATACACGATAGAACCCTGAACGGAAAAAAGTAAAAATCCCAGTAAACTCAAAAAATTACATAGGGATAATAAATCATACAACATTTCAACAAGGAGTAGAAAGCCCAACCGCATTATTACAAATATGAGATGATTATGCCACTATGACGATTTTAAACTCAAATGACTACCCCGCAGAACTATCATTAACAAACCCAATCAACGTAGAAGATTTAAATTTCAACGAAATGGAAGTAGATGAAAATTTAGAAAACGATTACAACCCCGTAGAAAACGACGAAATGTTAATAGGAAATTTAAGTAACATTCGCTTTAATACCGACATTAACCAAGAAGAGCAAAGAGTAATTAAAAATTTATGTTTTGAATACCGTGACATATTCCATTGTGAAGGAATACCCCTAACATTCACTAATACAGTCAAACATAATATCGAACTAACGGATAACAAACCAATCTTTACATAAGCATACAGACTACCTCAGGCAAGCCAGGAAGAAGCAGACGGACAAGCGGCAGACTTATTAGAACAAGGTATCATATAACACTCCAACTCACCATGTAGCAGCCCAATATTAATAGTACCCAAGATATTAGACGCATCAGGAAAGAGAAAATATCGAATGGTAATAGACTATAAAAAATAAAACAAAAAAGCAGTAGATGACAAATATCCATTACCCAATATAACCAACATTTTTGATAAATTAGGTAAACGCCAATTTTTCAAAATTAGACCTCGCCTCAGGATACCATCAAGTAGAAATGGATGAGAAAAATACGCCGAAAGCAGCATTTAGCACACCTAGAGGACATTATGAATATAAACGAATGCCATTTGGATTAAGGAACGCACCCGCTACTTTTCAACTAGTTATGGACAATATACTACGTAGAATATACAACGAAAAATGTCTTGTATACCTAGGCGACATCATAGGTTATTCAATATCATTAGTAGAGCATATAGAAAGATTAAGAGAAGTATTTGAAAGACTGATGAAAGCACATTTTAAAGTACAACTAGACAAGAGCGAATTTTTACAGAAAGAAGTATCATTTTTAGGACATGTAATAACACCCCTAGGAGTCATGCCAAACCCCGATAGAACAAATGCAGTACTAAATTACCCCCTACCAAAAACAAACAAAGAAATCAAAAAATTTTTAGGACTTAGTGGTTACTACCACAAATTCATCAAAGGTTATGTATGCTCAGATGACCAAGCCCCTGACAAATTGTTTAAAGAAAGGAAATAAAATTGAACATACCCCAGAATTCATTAAAGCCGTAGATAAAATTAAAAGTATATTAGCAAATCATCCTGTATTAGAATACCCGCACTTTTCGTAATTATTCATACTAACGACAGACGCATCTAATGTAGCATTAGGCGCAGTATTGAGCCAAGGAAAAGTAGGTAGCGATAAACCCATCGGCTACGCATCCAGAACCCTAAATGAGACTGAACAAAAATAAAGTACCATAGAGAAAAAATTGTTAGCCATAATTTTGACAACAAAGTATTTTAGACCATACCTATACGAACGAAAATTTTACATATACATCGATCATAGACCATTAGTATGGCTATGCAAATTTAAAGAACCTAATTCAAAATTACAACGATGCAGAATCAGATTAGAGGAATACGATTACGAAATTGTATATAAAAAAGGAATTTATAATAACAACGCAGACGCCTTAACTAAAATACAGCTCAACGCACTAGAAACGGAATCAATTATAGGAAACGTAGACAAAACGGAAATAAAAAAAGACCCAGAAGAAATAGACACAATACATCGACACAAAATGAAGAACCGAAAACCGCGATTAAAATTTTAAACGAAGCAATCGATATAAAACCCAATCAATTTATAATTACCGAAGCTTTAACCAACGCCAGCCCTGTAAAATACGCGAAGAAAGACAATAAGAAAATATTTCAAATTCAAATAACCAAGGACGATAATGATGAGCAAATAATTAAAACCTAAAAGAATACACCCCCGAGAAAAAAGATTTTACTTTTACTTCAACTCTGAACATTTGTATAAACGATTTTCAGAATTATACGTTAAATTATTCAATAACTCTGGCCCTGAACTTATAAGATGCACAAGAAAATTAATAACATTATACGACCCTGACGAAATAAATGATATAATCAGAAACCGACACAAAGGAAAAACTAACCATCCTGGAATTAATGAAACTATAAAGCAACTTATAAGACGATATCATTTCAAAAACATGAAAGAATTAACTACAGACTTTATTAACCAATATGAACTATGCGACATGGCAAAATACGACAGGAAACCTCGAAAAATACCTGACAAACCTTTTCAGAAATTACATGCCGATATTCTAGTAGTAGAACCGCAAAACTATCTAACAAGTTTAGACGCATTCACCAAAATAGGCCATGCAATACCAATCACCTCTAAAAGTAGCATTGACGTAACACAAGGATTTAACAGCACTTTACATTTTATGGAACACCCAAAACAATAACATTAGATAACGGCAGCGAATTTAAAAATGAGACGATACAAAGCACTTTAAAACTACAAAAAATAAAAATACATTTCTTAACTAAAAACCACCCTGAATCAAATGGACTAATAGAAAAACTACATTCGACCCCGTTAGAACAAATTAGATTACTAAGAATAACTTATAAGAAGGAACACATCACCAACTTAATGTCATACGCACTAATCGCATACAATAACACAATTTACTTATCAACCAATTTTACATCCTTAGAATTAACTTTAGGACATTCAGATTCACGCAGCCCTTACGATATACATTATAATAAAGAAGTATATCAGCAATATGTCAAAGTCCATAAAGACAAACTAAAAATAACCGATGACAAAGTAAAAGATAAATTAGATAACGATAAGGAACGTATCACCACAACCCGTAATAAGAATACCGACGCTAACAAATTTTCAATAGGACAAACCGTATACGGAAAAAATTTCCAAAGTAAACGACATAAAACGGAACCCAGAAATTTAGGCCCTTTTAAAATTAAGAGAATATGGGACAAAAATATAGCCGTAGTAGACAACGGCAAGATAACAAAATATATTCACTTGAAAAACTTAAGACACCCTGTACTATCAGATGGACAATCATCACTTTCACCGTCAACCTCAGCCCAGATAGAATGAACAACGAAATAGTAATCAAAGCTATAAGAAACAACCACGGTATACTACCAATAAAATTGGGAAGTATGCAGAATACCATAGACTATTGGACATTTGCACAAAAATTCGACTTAACGGAACTGAAACAAAAATTTCATTAATCAAAAGCAATTATTACCGATTAAAACAATCAATGGGCACAGCAAAATTCGGAAAGAAATGCGCCATAGAAATGATGAATTATAACAGCATAATAAAAAGTATTTTAAAAAACATAGAAGATAAATTTAACAGACTAATACCCACAGAACAAACAGCAAAACGAAAATGAGAACTAATTAATGGATTAGGTAACATAATAAAAGCAATCACAAGCAATTTAGATAACCAGGACACAGAACGTTATGACAACGCTATACAGCAATTAATCGAAAATCAAAACGATATAAAACCA
Source organism: Platerodrilus igneus (assembly GCA_036346225.1). Taxonomy (NCBI): domain Eukaryota; kingdom Metazoa; phylum Arthropoda; class Insecta; order Coleoptera; family Lycidae; genus Platerodrilus; species Platerodrilus igneus. Next base: position 1,338,668 of record JARFIW010001273.1, read on the forward strand.
TAATTCGCAACGAAATATCACTAACTCAACCAACTATTATAAAATCCAACGAAACACTAAGAAAGCTAGTGAGAAACCAAGATAGTATAGCCAACCGAATACAAACCCTTGACATTAACATGCAAACTACCATGATAGACATGCGAGATTTAATTAAATTCAACACAATATACACCCAAATAATATGAACCCCTAGCTTATTTCAACAAATTTTAGCTACATTAGAAAACGCAGTAACATTTGCAAAATTAAATACCTTACACCCTAGTATCGTAGAACCAAGTGATTTATTAAAAGAATTATTAAGAATTAGATCATTCATAACCAAGAGTAAATTACCCTTTGATGTTGTAGAATCAAACATTCTAATATTTGAAAAAATAGCTATAGTTAAAGGCTATGTAAAAATAACGACATAACATTTTTAATAGAGATCCCGGTAGTAGAAAATAACAAATATAATTATTATTATTTATTTGCTTTTCCAATGAAAATTACTAGCATGTATCAAGTTATTATACCCAAAACCAAATTACTATACCTTAAATAAACTAAGATATAATTATACGAACGAAAAATGTAACGAAGTCACACCAAACCAATATTTATGCCAATCATTGACAACAACAACTATTCAAGAAGACAGCCCTTGCGAAGTACAATTATTAAAATTTTCAAATCATTATGAAAACTGTGAAGCCGAACCCATATAAATTACCAACATGAAGATTCAAAAAGTTGCAGAAAATAAATGAATTGCTATTTTCCCAACAGAAGTAATAGCAACCGTCTACTGCAATCAAGACGGAAAGAATCTAGCATTGACAGGAAGCAAATTAATCACCCTCAAAGAAGACTTATTTGAAACTAAAAAACGAAATAATCAGAGTTTACCAAGATCCCGTAGCAACCAAGAAACTTGCAAACTTACCAGAGCTACAAATCAAGACAACGCAAATCGAAGATGAAGAAATAATCCAAAAACCCATGCAACTAGCACATCTAGAATTAGACAACCTCAACCACGCCATGAAATTAATGGAAAACTACAAAGAACATTTAAGTAAACTTAAAACGCCCAAGTTACACTATGACAACATAAGTGTTTGGACAATTGTATTAATTATTTTTCTAATTTTTCTAATTATATATGTGTTTTACAAATGTATCTTAGATATAAGAATAAAGAAAACAGTTTTAAATTTAAGGAAACAAAGGTAAACAAAGAAGCAAATAATATACCTTTAGAAACCATAAAGTGTAAACAATGAATTTTAAATTAAACATTAAGAAATAAAAACCCTTAATTTTTCATGTACGTCTGGAGGAGTTACATATCCCCCAATTATGTATGTATTATAAAATAGAATCTAATAGAAAATTATTAGAAATTATTAAGAAATTACTAAGTGAAGTGCATCAATGTAATACAAGGACAATTAATAAAGTTTATTAACAGTTCGTGAGAACGGATGCAATACTTTGTATCCAGACGATAGTGACACTGTAGGTGGCAGGTTGCAGACGGTCAAGATATCGCAATCACCTAGAAAGTAAAATTATAACAATGTAACAGTGAATAGAATTAAGAATAAGCAGACATAAGCTCTGCAAATTCCCACAGCCATGTAAGGGGTAGGGACATTATAAATAGCTTGGGAGCCCCAAGACCCGGTAGTCAGTCAAAGTATTCAGCTCTAACATTGCAGTTGCCTAGGCTACTTAAAATAGTACAATTAATTCTTTTTCGACTTGGCGTAAATTTAAATCAAGTTTGTAAAATTTCACATTAATATCTGTTTAATCAAATAAATTTGTTAAGAAGTTTAGAAGTGTTTTTATAAAATGAAGCTCGCAAGGCTCGAACCTTCACTCGCGTAGATTTTCTTATGGGAGAACACATGCAAAATGGTCGATTATGAGGCAATACATACATAGCATTTCTACTAAAAATCAATATTTATCTCTCTTATGTAGTTTATAAACCAGATAAAGCTTTGCCAAAACATATACTGTTACAAAATATTGTTAACACATAGAGACAGGTATGTTTTAGCCTATATGTGCATTAGTGATGCACATGGATCAATTACAACAGAACGCCATCGTTTGCAGCAATTCTAGTGCACGATACATGCCTACAATTGGAGAACTATGCCAATTGTCTTATGGTAGTAACATGCTTCTTGTTTGTTTTAGTAGAACCATATACCCTGTATATACTTTGCTAGTTTTAACCCTCCTCTCAATTACCGTACAACGTACCAAATATTCTTCCTTAATAAATATCGGGTTCCTTCTTGAAGATGTACTCATAATACAGGAGTTTATATAAGAACTCCTTTATTAAAAAAAAATCATAATTAAAAATGGAACCAGTAATAAACTTTCGGGTTTTGAACTTGAGTTCAGTATATTGTCAAGATTGTTTTGATAATATTCGATCGCAGTGCGCGACCTTGGAGCGAGCGTATTGGGGGAAGAGTGCTGCTCCTTCCGACGGCCGGCAGTCGCCACTCACCAGTCATAGCTACGCCACAGCAGAAAGCTCTGTGTGTGATTTGGTTTATTCAATCGAATTCAGTGATCACAGTTCAGCGTAATTATTGACGTAAATATGGCGGTGATGCACCTACTAACAAAACTATTCTGCAGTAGTATAATCACTTTCGGGAAACAGGTAATGTCATAAAAATTTAGCCACCGGGTATACCTTCAGTCTTTGAACAGAATGTGAAACGGATCCGTACAACTTGTATTCGTAGCCCTAAAAGATCATTGGCAATCCGAAGTTTGGAGTTGGGAATACCTGTCTACCGTGTACAAAGTGATACAAAATAGGCTTCAATTACGTGGGTATAAGTTTCAACTTCTGCATGAAATCTCGCCCAATGATCATGTGAAAAGGTTCGATTTAGCAGTCTACATTTTGAACAGGATTAAAGAAAATGAGAACTTCCTAGAAAATGTTGTGTTTTCAGGTGAGGCGACTTTTTACGTAAATGGGTCTGTCTACCGACACAACTGTAGGATTTAGGGGTATGAGTCACCGAATGAATTTATAGAACATCAGCGAGACTCTCCCAAAGTCAATGTTTGGTATGGATTGATGCATGATCGTATCGTACGACTTTTCATCGTCGCAGAGAAGAAAATTAATGGGGATATTTATTGTGAAATGCTTGAACTATACGTCTTCCAACAAGTCAGCGCGCCACCTCACTATAGCAACCGTGTCCGTAATGCGTTGAACTTGCGTTTCCTTGACAGGTGGATTGGTAGACGTGGGCCTATTGCATGGCCACCAAGGAGCCCAGATTTGACTCCACTAGATTTCTTTTTTTGAGGACATGTAAAAAACATTGTTTATTCCGAGACGATCCGTGACATTGCTCATTTGAAGATTGTTGTAGCTGTAGCATCCGTCACGCCTGATATGCTGCTGAATACCAGGGAAGAAACTGATTATCGTTTAGACGTTTCCAGAGCAACAAATGGTGCACATATATAACTTCATTAGGTGTCAAAAAAACTTGAGAAGATTCTCTTTAATACTATATAGGTTTCACAACTATTGTTTTAACTTTACTGTGTACAAATAAAACAACAAAACAAGGAGTTCTTTTATAAACTCCCTGTATAAAACTAAAAATCAATGTCGTTGGTTACAGTTATCTATAGTGACTTATTATATGCATGAAACAGGAACATACTATTGAATAAGACTGAAAATTGCTTTAAAAATGTAATGATGATTAGAATGTTTTTGAAAATAAAGTGATTAAAACGTTAAGTTGATACAGTGACGGAAATTGATTAGATTTCAAAGAATTTATAATGCAGCATAAAAATTTGTTAATAGAAAATGACGAATTTAAAGAAACATAATCAATAGCATCAAGCAAGGAAAGGTTTACAACTACTAACAGTATGGTAATTATGAATTTAAAAATAGGGAGTGTTGTAAAGCAACACGAATTTTGAGATTACCAAGACTCAAAGTAGAAATAATGTTGGCGGATTATCTAATATAAATTAAAAATAAAATTTTATGCCGAGCGTAAAACTATTTTTATTGGTGGTTGTTGTATGGCTGGGATGACGAATTGAGCATCAATAAAGAGATCAATTGCGTAACGTTGATTATATTGAAAATGAGCGTGGGATAAATAAAGTGGATTCCAATAATTGTCCTAATGAGGCAAAAGAGCATAAACTCATGGTGAGGTTGACTTTTAACTGATGTGGTGAAGTTAAAAATCAGATTATTTTGGTGAATTTGAGAAGAAAAATTATTGAGGCAAAATTCAGGAGGGAGTTGATTGTAAAATAGAGCACATATTGGAGTATGGGGTCTTAGTTAAATCTTCCATGCAGTATGTTGATCTACGTATTTGTGAAAATTAACATAATAAAACTTCTCCTTAATTGCGGAGGGGGGTCGGTCATTGATAACAAAATCTTAATTCGTAATAATTAATCATGAAAGCGTTAATCTTCAATTAGAACGCTGGTGCATATAAAAGTATGCTTTGTATTACCTAAATAAATGGATTCTTTAGGTACACTACATGAATTATTTTTAATTAAAAGTTTTTTTATAGGCAGGACTTTCATTTTAATAAAAAGTTGCACTAATTTTCAGTATAAGATATTACAAGGAGATAGTGCATAATTAATTTAATAAAGGCCGACATTTGCTTGAAATATTACGATATTATGACAACTTTGCTGTGTATGAAGGCAACATTTGGAGATTAATAAATGAAATAATTTGAATTTGCGTATCGCTAAGCAAGTCGATATACACTAATAAAGGCGTTCGACGAATGGAATGCTTTGTTATAAACTGAAACGTTTCTAATAGTATGAATTACGTGACTCGTAAAAGGAAGCTGAAGAAGTTGGCAGATAAAATAAAATGGTAGAAAATTTTTTTTTGATAATTTTGAATTTTTGAAAATTATATGTTGACCCTGGTGGGGCACGAGTTTTCTGATGTCCCACGGCAATTTTATGACGGCCCAACGCTGGGGCTCGATGTTAAAAGCTTAATCCCCGACTTCCACGGCAATTTTATGACGCCCAATTCGTGGGGCTCGTATGAGTTAGGTGAAGAATCGATGTAAAAGCTTTTTCACAGCTTCGTTCCCGAATTTTTTGTGACTTCTACGACAATATATATTATATATATATATATATATATATATATATATATATATTGATATGATAACGCCGTACTCGGTGTCAATAGACGTTTTCCTATAACTCCATCTCTCTGTGTTTTCCTACTTAAATTTAAATCTCACTAATCCTATTATTATGCCACGGCCAGCTTTTATTATTCTACACAGAGTGCACAACGTTACGATGATCAATTTTTATTGGGCTGTCCAATATTACTTTCTTCATACCATTTAATATATTTCCCATTACACTCAATCTCTTTGCATTCTGCATTTATCTTCAACCCCAACTTATCTATAATATTCATCCCAAATATAACATCTATCTTTAGTCCAGGTACTACCATAAAATCATTTTCCCATTTCATATCTCCCATTTCACATCTCAGAATTACCATTTCATTTATTCTACAAAATCTCTTATTATTCGGTGCCACCAAATTACACCTCGTTATAGGTATCTCTTTATCCCCCAATTTCTCTCGTTTAACAAATTCTTCTGCAACAAGCGGTGCATCTGTCCCAGTATCAATCAATACTCTAACTATTCTATCTTCCACCTTTAAATTAATTATTGGTAATAAGTTTCTTTTAAATCTTCCTAATTTATTTTCCGTTTCATGTTTAATAAATTCTCGCTGGTTTTCATATCCGTTAATCCGTAGAATTTTCCTTGGTTCGTCAGTACTCAAAAATCCTGATTTCGCGTTGTAGGTCCTGCCTGATTCGTTATTTCTGCGTATGTGCGATTCGTATTTCTTATTTGCGTGCTATTAATGTTCGTTGCTTGCGTCCGTCGATCATCATTTTACTGCCTATATATTCCTCTATTAATATTCTCTTCATGATTAGTTTTCTCTATTTGTCGCCTTGGTATCTGACCCGTGTTTCCGTTTCTCCTAAAATCATTATTAAAATTGTTGTAGTTCCTCTTATTAAAATTTCTTCCACGATCATGATTGCTTCGTTGATAATTACTTCGAGTCTCATTGTTCCTTTGCATCCATATAAAATTCGTGCGTCGATCCTTAACATTATTTTCCATTTTCTAACTCATCATACCTTTGCAAATATTCAATAAATGTGTCCCCGTCCACTATGTTCTGTGTTGTAACATATCGTTTTACTTCTGTGTTAAAATGCCTTGCTAAATATCTTATAACTTGTTTATCATGTAGAGGAGGATCCAATTGTTTCGCTACAGTAAACTTTTCAATAGCATGTAATTCTCGCGTCATTCCTTTTTCTGAATTGTATTTTCCCATGCTCAAGTTATTCCTAATTCTATCCTGTTGATTATCACCCCAAAATTGTCGTAAAAATTCCTGCTCAAACTGTTGAAATGTTTATATTTCACTCTCAACTAAATTGTACCACATTTCAGCACTTCCTTTTAGCATTGATTTAACTAAATTTAATTTACATAGTTCGTCTGTAGAGCCTTGTATTAACATTTTAAAATTTTTTAAGAATATTTTTAGATTTAATTTTCCGTCCCCGTAAAATTTAGTATACTGTTCAACTAAAAGATTTGGTTGAATTAGCCTAATTGGTTCCCTATTATTAAAATTTTCTGGATTAGTTTTTAAATTATTTATTTCCCGATTTATTGTTCTGAATTCCGTTTCACAATTTTCCTCAACGTTCCGTAATTTGCTATTAAAATTCGTAATTTCATCGTTTGACTCGTTATCATATTTTTCCTGCTTTGATTTAACTATTCCAATTTGATCCCATACACAGTCTATTTTCTTGGTAACCCTCACGATCTTCTCCTGCATTTGTTCTTTCATTTCAGCAATTGTTTGGTTGGTTTCCCTTAATCCATCACTTAGACTTTTAATTTCTTTACCTAATTTTTCGCTGTTCTCATAGATTTTCGTAGTTATGGTTTTCATGGTTTCTTCGTTTTTATCCATCTTGCTATTTAATGCCATTAAAATTTTCATCATTTTAGTTTCCTGTGAAATCCGTCTTTCCTCGATAGAACTGGTTTCCTGGATTATCACGCTCTCCTGGGATCCTATTTCCACTCCTTGATTTCTTAGTACTTCCCTTGTTTCTCGTATTCTTTTATCCATTTTTAAGATTATTATGTTTACGCTAAACTTTTAAATACTAAAATAAATCTGCCTAAATTTAATTAATGAACAAATTTTTCTTAATTTTCGGTTTTGTAATTTTTCGCAAATTAAAACTGTTTAAATGCCCCGGTTTAATTTAATTATTATATTTTAAATCTCACGGACGTATTGTCAAATTTATATTGATTTAATTCGAGCCCCAGGCTTGGGCAGCCAATAAAAATGCTATGTATTTTCAGGAACAATCGTGCCCCGACGTGAAGTTAAACTCACATTGGTCTATAATTCTTATATTTTTTTTCCTTTTTAAAAATCTAACTCTTTCTTTATTGATCCCTATTTACATTTATCTAATCTTATACCTATGTCCTATTTAACTACCCTATCTTGAAAAAATTCGCACTTCTTTAAATTTAAACTCAAACCTGCTATATTCAGCTCTAATAAAATCCTATCTAAATGTACCAAGTGTTGCTCTATACTATCACTAAATATTAACACATCATCCACGTACTGAATGCAAAATTCCGCATACAGTCCCAAAATATTCTGCATCGCCTTCAGTAATGCAGCCGTACTAGAGGACAAACCAAACGGGACCACCCTAAATTGATATATTTTTCCTTCTACTGAAAAACCCGTATATTTCCTTGATTCTCGCGCTAATTGAATCAACCAAAATGAACTCTTTAAGTCTAATTTGCTATAGATTTTCCTATTACCTATTCTCCCTAATATGCTTTCTATCGTTGGTGGACAATTGTATTGCGGCTTCGTTCGCTTATTAATTTTTCTTGCATCTAAATATAACCTGATGCTATCATCACTCTTCTTCACGACGACTAATGGATTCACAAAATGTGCACTGGAGCTTTCTATGATACCTTTACGTAACATTTCTTTAATTTCTTTCTTTACTCTATCCCTATATGCTACTGGAATAGGATATATTTTAGTGTTAAACGGTTCTGTATTTACTACTTCCAACTTGTGCACATAACCCGTGGCAATTCTTGACTTCGACCCTATTAATTCTGAATGTTTACTTAATAATATCTTCACCTTATTTCTTAAATCTTCTGGACATTTAATCTCTTCATTTTCATTACCCTCATTATCTATCCCATCATTAAACTAATTAATATTCACGCAGTCATTCTCTATCTCAATATTAAAATTTAAATAGAAAAAATGTCTTAAAACTAATTAGATCTGACCTGCTCTGCTTAGTTGAACCTCTTGGTTTCCATAAATTGCTTCGTGCTTCTTTGTTTTATTTGCACTGAATTGTACCAAAATCGTCAACGCTGCTTTGAAATATTACATTAATCCATTTAAAATATCCCCATATTCGCATTATCATCAACTATAATATCTATCCACTCATTTGAAATATTATACCATCAATTAGAATTATTTTCACCACGATTCGAAGTATTCAAGCATTTGAATTATTATACCATCCATTAGGATTTATTATGAACCAATTCGGAATTATTATCGTCAACACATTTGAATTATTATCATCACATTCGAAGCCCTATTATTATTATATTATTAGTTTAAATAAATTACTCTAAATTCCACTCACGTTAATCGGCAAAAAAAATTTTCATATTTGTATCACTTATTTGTCACTATACCTCTTATTAAAATTTCGCGTGACTTTTCGATTTAGAGTAGTGCAGTTCATTTACATTTCCAATGCTCCACCCGTAGGTACTACATTGGCCAGGAGGCGATTTTTTTGTTGCCTGGAAATTTAGAATTTTGCCGAACCCTTGCCTTTCCAGGCAAGGTAGGGATCTTTAACGTGCGTGACAACACTCACACACGGGACCTCCATTTAACCTCTCATCCGAACGAGGGCGTAATTTTTGTGAAAAATGCTCACCTGCCATTTTTCAAGCAGTCGGCCGTGTCGGGATTTGAACCCGGGACCTTGGGATCCGTAGTGTTACGCTTACTACATTGATCCACGGCGACGCCTCAGAGTAGTGCAGCTTTGTCCTGCTTAATTAGAACTGAGAACTTTTACCATCATTCCCTAGTAAATATATGTTTATTCCCACTTTGATGTGGGTTGGGTTTCCAACAAGTCTGTCGCCATCTTAACAAATTAGGATATTTGTATATCCTACACCTTGAAGTGGTTTTCTGATGTAATATACTTGGCTTTCCGGGTAATGGTTGTTTGCCACAGATGCCTCGTTATTTAAACCATACGTTGTTTTGTTTAGATATCGCGTTTTCCATATTATACAAAAATACATGATGTAACTTTAATTTCGATTTTCGTGTATGTTTATTTTATGCGTTTTTGAACTGCATTTTCTTATCAAAAATGTTAATTGTTTCTACGCAGTTACACAAAGCTTCGTTAAGTTTTTTTCTTATCTCCGTATTATATCATAACTAATTAGAACCCTTTTGAATGCGTGTTTAATTACATGTATTATCCTTACCTCTAAATACGCGTACTTCTACTGAAAGACATTGTTACTTGCATTACTTAAAATTAATAAAGCTCCATATACCGGGTGTTAAATATTTGTTATTTACCTAATGTATGAATTACCTATTTCTCTGCGTCCTATTGTTGTAAGATGTGTTTATTTGCGTCGCCTATAACTAATTATGCTCTATTACAGGGTGTTAAATGCTTACTATTTACATAATATCCCAATTACTTAATTTTCTGTTAAATAAATGCAGTTTTCTGCTTCCTATTGTAATTTATGGTTACTGCACGACCATTGCTATTCAATACACCCTAAACAACCCTTTATCACAGCAATATATATTGCATCCTCTCTTTTTACAGGTAGGAATGGGTGTAGAACAGAGTCTAAACAAAACCTTGTCCGGACTAGCATCGACCGTTTGTGGCTGCGGTAGATTGCAAAAGACTATATCTCTGGGGTTTAGAGAACAAAGTTAAATTTTACCCAAACAAATTATAGGGATGCAAATTAGAACATGACAACAGAAAATACCTTAATACAACTTATATATTGACGTTTAGTTAATAACATTAATAAAAAAGAATTAAATATATACCGTTATTTCCTTACAACCAAATTATCATGCGACAAAATCACTAAGTGTAGTTTGTATATCTACACTTTTATAATTTTAAAACTCTGTCCTAAATTCTACCAGATAAGATATTAAAAAATTTTAAATTATTATTGTGCTTAGACACAATTTTAAATTAACGTTCTAAGTTAAAAGAAATCATAAATATACTTTGTTGTATTTAACATTAAATGAGAGAATTTGAATTAAACATTTAAATTGAACATAACCTTCAAATGCATAAAAAAAGGTTTCATGAAAGCTTTTATGTTTACAACTTCTAAAATTATACTAAGAAAGCAAAGATAATACTAAATTAGTTAAAGTAATAGGTAAATAAAGTTATGACTATATTTTGCATGCATTATTTTTCTAGATAATTGAGATTTAAAATGTTATACATGCACATTAGTTCCATCACAACAGTAAATAAGATAAACTTATACCTGTATTGGAGATATATGAAAGAAAACGTATACTTAAACATTGAGCTTACGGCTTGTTTAAAATTATAGGATCTTCTTACGGTTTGTTGAGCCGAACACCATCGTTATTTATTTTGGTTGTTAACCTCAAACTTCAAATTTGTAAGAGCCAATCCTATTATTCCACAACCATATGTTTTGTTAGCGGAGCGTTTAATTTATTTTAGAAGGTAAGTAAACGTCAACATAAAATTCTTGTACGATAATAGATAATATTTGTAGGTAATTAAATTTATGCATCAGGCTTAGATAGCCTAGCATAGATAATTAGATACTCCATCAGTGAATATATCACCGGAAGATAATTTACCAAAGAACCCATTCGTGCTCATTTTGAACGGGTAACTCAAGTAGACTTTCTCCATTGACATTTTGCTAGTATTCACTTCGATATAATGGCCGTAAGAAGGACATCTTTATCAGGAAACGGCATGTGCTAAAAAGTTGGTCAGATATGAAGAGCTACAAAAATTTATTCTGGTTTGAAGATAACCACACATTTTGAGAGAGAGACAAACAAGAAAACCAACCTAAATAACAGATTCATTTATACACCAGTTGTGTATTTATGGACATTATTTAGAGGTTTGCCAATTAGAAAATTACATATGATCAATAATTATTTATATTATTCATACCAAAAGGAACATTAAATTAAAACTAAAGATCAACTTATTTAGTGTAATATTTTATAATACCAAAGGGAAATATTACACAAATCAAAACTAACTTATGATTGCTAACGGTATTAATTTAACATTAAGACGAATAATTACTTTTATATTGAAGGAAGAGGGATCCCAATGTAACATGGCAAGGAAACAGTGAATTGATATGTTGCAATATGTATAACAATTAAATAAGATAAAATAATAACTTAAACTTTTATGCAAAGCCCAAATGATCATTTCAAATCGAGCTAGTAATTGAAAGAAAGAAAATATAAGGTCTTGGATAGGATTTAAACCTGCATCTGGGTTTTGCCGAAACTATGCGTTTACCAACTACGCCACCAAGACCGATAACTATATTGGGAAATTTACAAATCTAAATCCTGTACAGAACTATACATAAACTTAACTTTCAATTACGTTTAGCATTTTTGTCAATCATACCTGACATCGTCAGGTTTATTGACTTATGTTAGATATAGACAGGAAGTAACGCTTAAAATTACGGCTATAAGCCAACTATTAAATATATAAATATATTAGGTAGCTTTTTCATTTTTTTGGTTTTTTTATTTTATTTTTTTTATTTTTTTTATTATTTTTTTTACACACGATTTAGATTTGTAAATTTCCCAATTAGAGACATCGGTCTCGGTGGCGTAATTGGTAAACGCACAGTCCCGGTAAGACTGAGATGCAGGTTCAAATCCTGTCCAAGACCTTATATTTTCTTTCTTTCAATTACTAGCTCGATTTGAAATGATTATTTGGGCTTTGCATAAAAGTCTAAGTTATTATTTCTTCTTATTAATTGCAATACGTTAGTATCTATCAACTTACCTCGTGTAAGAAAAACTACCTAATATATATATATATATATATATATATATGTATATATACATATATATTATATATATATACATATATATATATATATTATACATACATACATATATATATATATATATATACATAGGTAAATTAATCGAAGAGACAATCGGTCTTGGAAAAACTTCGCTTTTATGGATTTAATTCATCTACGAATAAACTATCTGCTTTTGCTGCGGATATTCTTACCAAATCGTTTAGTAATAAAAACAATTATAATACTACAGATTTGTTTACTTTTGCAGTGGAATTTCAAAATTATCATATTCCTGATGGTTTCGTTTTAATATCACTACATGTCATTTCCTTGTTTGCCAGCATCCCTTTAAAATTAGCATTAAAAATAGTTACAGACAAGTGGGAAATTATACGAGATCATTGTGAATTTTCATTAGGATTGTTTACCGAAACCCTAAGTTTTATTTTTAATCACACTTATTTCACTTTTGACAACAAATTTTATTTACAAATATTCGGAGCACCTATGGGTTCACCACTTAGTACCATAGCTGTCGCAATAATAATGGCTTCTTAAAATTCTTAAAATTTCAGGTCCTTTTTTACATTTAAAAAATTTTAACTTGTTAACAGATATTGCGAGAAACAATTTCTTTTCAAAAAATCTGACTAAGAGACTTATTTTCGCTAATACCTATAATAATAAAAAACAAAAAACTGATATGCACCAGAAATTGTTCATAAGAAACTACCGAAGATTAAAAATTTAACGTTAAAATTACTTAACGTCCTACGGAATGACCCCCCTCGTAATTTCAAAGTATAACCCCGTAACTACAAATCAATTATTTTCTGCCATTAAAAATGAGACTTTTTTGCTGAGCAGTTCTAACGTCATATACTCCATTTCATTCAGTAATTGTGATAAAATCTACATTGGACAATCTACACAGTGGTTACATTCCAGGATTGTTCAGCATAGGAGTGACTATAAAATCAAAAAAGGTTCATGTGCTTTATCTTGCTATGTAAAAAAAGCTAATCATTTTCCGGACTCTAATAAACTAAAAATTTAGATAAGGAAGTTAGATATAGAGGTAGACTTTTTCTTGAAATGGTGCACATTAATAATAACAACAACGTGTTGAACTTCATATCTGATACTAACAATCTAAGTGTGATTTATTCTTATATTTTAAAACTAAGTAATATTAACAGAAATAAGAAAGGGACACTAAGTTGAATTCTATGCAATAATTTCTGTAAGTATTGAAATCAGGTTCGATCAACACCTGTCACTTAATTAGGTTTGCATACCTGGTCAAATTTTAGTCTATGAGTTTATTTTTTAGTACCAAGACTGTTAACCTAGTATGTTTCAATGTAGTTACCATTTTACACTCCAGTTTTTGTAAGTTAATGTATTTTATTTGAATGTTGACATGGATTTTTGTAGCACCCTGAGGAAGATTTAAAATTAAATCGAAAGCTTGGTAAAGAATAAAGAATTTTTAATTTTACCTTTATGAACTTAACCTATAAACCCGTTACTGCACATGTAGTGCCTTATGCAAAAGTGAACAGTTTCTGGGATAATTACAAATTTATAATTTTTTTTTTTAAAATAGGGAACGCAACTTTATAAATTTATAAGAAAATCCAAATAATAATAATCAAACCTTATAGATTCATTAAACGCTCAGGACATTGTACTAAACCATTATCAACATTTAAATTGAAATCACCTGTGCATTTATTAAAATGGGAAGCACAAACATCTCAAACCTTGATGAGTTTCATTTGTTTCTTTCACTCAAATGGGTGTTTTTTCAAAAAAAATATTGATGTATTCAGCGTGCAGATTACTCTAGAAGCTTGCAGAATTTCTTAGCTTTTGATTGAGCTATTCACAACTAGAATCGGTCAATAAGTTACAGAGAAATCGAGAACACGCTACATCTAAACATTAACTTAAATAACTAAATCAAGAGGGCTTTGAAATTAAACAAAAAGTTCGTTGATGTCAAATTGCGATTTAGTTAGTTTGTATCGTTCAAACGCCTTCTACTCTGTGCTCTTTCGTGCTTGTAATCGGGAGTTTTTGATTTGACTTGTTTATCAGACTAATCTTTCTACTTTTGTGACTTGGCTAGTGAGGGAACTAGACTCTGATCAATTACTTTCCGGAGGGCTTGGCGTATAAACGGACTTGTTGTTTTACTTACACAGTAGCAAACTACGAATACTGTTATTGCCGCAGAACCCAACGATCATCGCCGTCTTCCCCAACAATCTTTTTCCAACCATGAGTATGCTGAAAATGTTTTGTTACGGATACTGTAATGGTAACGCTGTAGATGCTCGTCGTGAATATCTGTGACGGTTTCCTGATCGCCGTCGACCTGATGTGCGCTTGTTTGATAGAGTGTATCAGCGAATTAAAGAAACCGGTAACTCTCAACCACAGCGACGTAATGCGGGCAGTCCGCGGGTGTATGTTGCGAGTGATGAACAAGATATTCTTCAACAGTTTGAAGCGTGTCCAACATCCTCAACTAACATTGTGGCCGCACGTCTAGGCATGTTACAATGGAAAGTGTGACATGCAGTGCATAGCATAGGTCTTTACCTCTATCATTATACTCCGGTGCAAATCATTTAAGAAGAAGATCTTGTCAGAAGGCTAGATTTCTGCAGGTTTATGTTGAACGCGGATTTAGAAAACCCTTCCTTTTTTACAAAAAGATTTAATCAAGACGGTATTACAAATTATCATAATGAACATTATAGGAGTGAAAAAGAAAGAGGGAATCCCAATAAAAAAGACCGAAAGGATCGCAACGACGTTTTGTTTATAATGTGTCGATGGGCATCATTGGTGATAATTTAATTGATCCATATTTGTTACCTCGGATTTTAAATGCGGAATTGTACGAGTTTTTTTTAGAAGACGAATTATTTGGACTGCTTAAAGACGTCCCCTTAGAAACAAGGCGAAATATGGTATACCAGCATGACGGCTGTCCTGCAAACTTCAGTATGTCCGTAAGATAATGGTTAGATCATAATTTCCCCAATCGATGCATTGGTAGAGGAGGAACCATCCCGTGGCCAGCAAGATTTCCTGACCTAACCCCAATGGCCTTCTACGTCTAGGGTCATATGAAGACACTTGTTTAGCTTGATAATGCACCTATGCCATCGGCAAAAAAACTAAAACGAAGAATTATAAGTGCCACAGAAGAAATCAGACGAAATTTAACAAGGAGAGTCGTTAAAATCGAAACAAGGAAAAGAATGCGGCTCTGTGTTCGAAATAGAGGGAGCAACATTGAACATGAACTGTAATTATTAAATACCAGCTTTTCTTTTTAATTTTAGTCTCAAATTAGTTATTCAATTAAATGTTTTATCCTTTGACGTGTAGTGTTCTCTTGGGGGCTTCAGTCGAGGTGATTAAAACAAAGTCGAAGACCATTTCACATATTTAATTTAATTATCACTTTAAGGTGCAGTACAACTGTTACATCTGAGGGTTAGACTTATAATGCTCTTATTCTATATTAATTCTTAACTGCTAACAATGATTATGCAATTATGCTTATTTACTAATTCCAATTACACCTAGCCTAGAGTTCGATGCACATGTACTTCCTATAGATTGTCTTCCTGTACAATTCCGCACTTTGCACTTCCTATAACAAGTCACTCACCTTTTAAATGCATAAAACTTAATTCAATGTAATAACTATAAATTATTATGATATTCGGCTATTACACCATCACAGACGATTTGTTCACGATTCCTTTGTAATCTCGATTTCTCGGTAACTTATTAACCGATTTCAGATGTGAATATCTCCACCGAAAGCCAAGGAATTGTGCAAGTTTTTACAGTAATCTGCACGCTAAATGTATCAATGACTTTTTTGAAAAGACGCCAATTTGAGTGAAAGAAACGAATAAAAATCATCAAGGTTTGAAATATTTGTGCCTTCCATTTTAATGTATGCACGGGTGATATAATTTAAGTGTTGATAATGGTTCAGCACGATGTTCTGAGCGTTCAATGAATATAAATGGTTCGATTATTACTCTTAGGATTTTCTTATGAATTTTTAAAGTTGTGTTCCCTATTTTTTCAAAAAAAATTAATAATTTGTAAATATCTCAGAAACTGTTCACTTTTGCATAAGACATTACATGGTTAAATTAATTGCTAAATACCACCTCTATAACACCTTAACAGGAATCCCTCGAATTTCTATTAACCCTGTATATAGGGCAAGAGTAATTTTGAAAGGGTGTGTGCTGTTATTCTGCGAAACAATGAAGTAATTTGGGGGTGGCGAGTTTTATAAAAATAAGTGAAAGTATTATCATTGTTATAAAGATGCTTAGCCGCTAGTTGTTTTTGCCGATTTTAAGAAATTGTAAGTATACTTGCATATTTTGAGTAATAGGAGTGTTGTAGGGTTTTAAATACCACTTTAATTTCAAGTATTACTTTAAATATTATTCCAAATTCTGAATACTTCAAGCACTACTTTAAATGTTGGTTCAAATTTTTGGCAATGTCGTACGAAATCCATTAAAATTAATTATTCAGCAATTGAATTCCTTGCAAATTAGTTTTTGGTTTTGTGTTGGAAAAGTGGTGTAAAACTTTGTTCAAGAAATTATCACGTTGTGATGACAGATTTTGCGAAGTGAGGCATTTAAAACTCGAGGACCAGGAATCATACGTCAGGGAAGTTTTAAGATTTTTGTCCTTTTCTGTTTGTATAAAAATTTTTATGAGCATATTCAATCGTCTCTATTTAATAATCTTATTGTGAGTAGCTGTAACTTTAAGGTTTAAATTAATTCAATATTTCACTTCGGAATTTATCCATTTAACAAATGGCAATTTACACGTGTCTTCCTACAAGGTATATTTTTAGAAGCATAAGGTCGGTAATAAGAATACTCTGGCCCTGGAGGTTTAACATAAATTTATTCTGGGTGTAAGTTGAATGTTTGGTGTTTTCTTTATATTTTCATTTTTCTCCATATTATTATTATTTGTAAATGTGGAACCTTAAATATTTTAGTTAGGTGTAATATACTAGTCTATTCGAGAAGGAGAACCCTTTAATGCTATACTACACGAAATAGTCGAGAAAGTGAATTCTTAAATTTAGTTTTGAGATATTTGCGTCTGTTGTATAGTAGCACTTACTTCAATAAAACTTACATACAAAACAAACATTAAAATTTACAGTTAAAGTCTAATATGATCATCACATCTAAGTATTAAAAAATATTTGATAACTACCAGATACTAAAATAAAATCTTTAAAGCTTCTTTTTATAATTAGTATTTTATAAATCTCCTTACGTAAATCACGTTATGTGCAAATTTTCTACAGAAATAAACGGATAATTTTAATAATCCTTTTTGCCTCGCGGTCGAACGTAGTTGATCGGATTTATTCGATGAACCTTCTTATAAGGACAAAATTTTAATCGAAATCCGACCTAATCAAAAACTAAATTAATGCTTACATAAAAAATAACATATGTAACAAATTATTATGTAATTTAACCCACTTAAGTAAATAAACAAGCACAAATGTCTTTAAGAAAATTTTGAAACAATGCTATACCATTAACTTGTTGATTGTCCTTCTCTTTTGTTACCCTAAGCTTGTGTTCACTAAGCTGCATACATTCCTTTCCAAATCCATTTCAGTGTCGAATTCTGATCTTTTGGGCGTTCGATTCTGTCCCTGTGTTAGGTTGAGGTGTTTGGTTGAGGTATTCGGTGCAGACAATTTTTCTACCAATTACTGTGCTGCGGTCTTAGTGGTCGGCACACAATACCTTAACACGTAACATTTTCGAAACAGTTCTTTTTACTTACTGTTGGTTATGATTTTCGTAACCGTTTCTTTCACGCACTGTTGTCTTCGATTTTCGAAACCGTTCTTTTACTTTAGGTGGCCTACGACTTTCTATACTTTTCTGTTGTTTTTAAGATTTGCTTGATTTTTTAAACCGTGCTTTTTGTTAAAAAGTTTTTTTTATTTTTGGAAACCTCTATCTTTACTCAACATTTTGTCCCAAATTTTTCTGTACATATGCTTCTTCGTCCTGATGAAAATTTTTCTTAGTTGCGTTCGTTTACTGTACCTTGTTCGTTACGTGGTGATCTTCTGTCAAATTTTTCCTTATGTCGAGTTACCAGAATTGTGTTTTCGCTGGCGATTAGAGTTTTTTTTAAGACACTGACGCCCTATTTCCATTCCTAGGTGTTACTTGTTGCTCCTATTTCTATTAGCGTTCTTAGATTCTATTTTACAAGTCCTTCCAAATATCTTTGGGTTTCTTTGAATTTTAATTTTGCCTTCGGGTTTATTTTACCTTCTGTTGGTTTTATTATTCTTTTATTGTGTTAAAATAGATCTTTGGCGCATACGTGGGAAACATTTACTCGAAATCGAGTTGCAGTACAAGTTGTTTTCTCGTGGTTTTGATTCTAAGGTCTATAGAGATGAACTCCGCAGAGCCTTCCACCTCCCCATTATTTTCGAACGCGATGTCGATCTTGCAGCAGTCAGAACTTCTATAAATTTGATGGTGATAAATCTTCGTTTGCTTTCAAACGCAATAGTTCCCTGTGGCCTCAAGAAGAACGTCGCTGTATGCAGTTTCCTTCACTAGAAGCGGAGCGCAAAATCCGTGTGACATTACTTTATATTTTAGACGATTTCCGCACTTCTTTCGACTCAAAAATATAAAATTTCTGTCCCGCTACTACTCCGGCAGCTACTTCGGATTCTACTCACACTTTTTCTGCTGAACCGGATTCTGCTTATATGTTTCCTACGATTAAAGGAAAATAGTTTTACTTCACATGATCGAACTGATACGATTCTTTTTACGCCTACTGGTAGATCAAATACTTCTTTTGTGCTTTTTACTGTTCCCATTCCTAGCTCTACTTCTACTCGTCAGGTCACATGCTTTAATTGTGACAAACTTAGTCATGTTTTGACACGCTGTACTCGTCCTCAAGTACTCCATTGCTATTGTTGCGGATATAAGGGAGTTACTCGAAGCAACTGACCCAACTGTCATCCTACATAGCTCTAAGAATAATACTGCAAATTCTGTTCTCAGCTCTAAGAGCAAATTTTCTTCTGCTTCTAATTCTACCTTTTCTCCTGTACGTCATGCCGGTCATCCTACTGCTACTACTACTATCAAAACATACCCTTCTTCGGCAAATATGGCTTTGAACAAAATTTTTTCCGTTTCTATATCTACGTCCCTTTCTTTGCCTTCTCCTGCTCGTCGTACTACCATCACATCATATTCTTTTCAGCCATATGTGTTTTCGAACTATAATATTGATTTCCACGGGTGCCACCCCTACTTCGCAAACACCTACTAATACAAACTCAAGTTCTTCTGTCCTTAGCTGCTCGCCCGATGATCATAAAGATCCTACGTTTTCACTTCCATCTCAGACTGTTTTTCCTCCACCATAGGAACCCATACTTCAAGTTAGTCACTTACAGCTGGCTTCTCAAGAGTATGTTCCTGCTTAATTAAACGATTCTATTTAAGAAATTCCTGCCGTATCTGCAATCACAGATGTAACTGAATTGACGATACCTTTTAATACTGTCTGAGAAGGTCATCTAGAAGTTAATGAACCTGTATCTTTAATGACTGTTACTGTTGTTTTCTAAATTTTAACTGTTCCTGTTTCTCTATCTGCTGCTGTCGATAAAGCAGTTCGTATTATAGCTGAAGTTTTGGCTGCTTGTACTTCTTTATCTGACGTTGATGAAACGTTACATGCTTTAACTTCTTCTTCTAATGTTGACGAAGGTCAACCTGATTCTGGTTCTTTATCTAATGTTGATGAAGGTACACCTGCTCCTATTTATTTTTTTAATGTTGACGAAATTCATCCAGATTCTACTCCTCTATCTGATGTAGATTAAATACTACCTGATGCTCCTTTATGCAATGCTGACGAAGTTCTTCCTGATGCTGAACCATTTTCTAATGTTGACTAAGGTCAACCTAGTTCTGCTCCTTTCCTAAATGTTGATAAACTTATACTTGATTCTGTTCCTTTTGATGAAGTTCTACTGGATGCTGTTGTTCATGTAAGGTTGATGAAATTTTGCCTGGTTGTATTCCTTCTTCTAACGTAGCTGAAGTGTTCTTTGATTCTGTTTTCTTTGTATGGTTGATGCTCTTACAGCCAATGCGGTTTCCTTTTCTAGCGTTGATATTCTGACAGCCCATGATGTTTTTTTTCCTACCGTAGACTTTTCTACAACCAATTCTAAAAACAAATGGTTTTTTTCCATAACGCGTTCTGAGTTTCCTAAGCCACAACCACGATTACTGCTTCTACTCTCGCCACCACCTTCTCAAACGCGTGTTGCAACTACTACACCCTCTGTTGTTCCTGTTTTGTGGAAAACTGCCTAAAGGAGGCAGAAAATATTATATGTTGATTCAGAACCTGAAAGTATAGGTCGGCAATATCCTTGTTCCTAATCTTGCTGCGTTTCTCTTCTGGCGACGCAAGCGTCTCAAACCCCATTACTAGTCCTTTGCGTTGCCAATTCTTATGCTGATTCTGCCTTTTCTTAGGATTTGATTTCGTGACTTTACATTTTCCTGTATTCTAAACAAATTTTCTTGTTCTGAATGGTTTTCTTATTGGTCCTTGTTCTCTTCTTATCATTCTGCCCGCATCTTACTCAACCCAATCCCGTGCGGGTCGGGGATTAGAATATCCCTATGGTAAGATCTGCCTGTCCTAAAAGGCGACTAAAGCGGTCCAACACATGCACACACATACTTCTTGCACACATCCGTTTCTGCTTGATTCTTTTTTTTTTCGTTGTTTCCTGTATCCTAACCCCGTGTGGGTCCGGATTAGAATAACCCCATGGTATGACTTGCCTGTCGTAAGAAGCGACTAAAGCGGTCCAACACACACACACGCTTACACTTCTTGCACACACACTTTTTTGTTTGATTCTCTTTTCTTTCGTTCTATACTTGTACCCCAACCCCGTGTAGGTCCAAGATTACAATAGTCCCATGGTAAGACCTGTCTGGCGTAAGAGGCCGCTAAAGTGGTCCAACACATATACACACACTTCTTGCACACACCTTTCTACTTGGTTATCCTTTCTTTCGTTCTCTGCTTGTACTCCAACCCCGTGTAGGCTCGGGATTAGAATAGCCCTATGATAAGACCTGCCTGTCGTAAAAGGCGACTAAAGCGGCCCAACACATATACACACACTTTATTTGCACACACCTTGCTGCTTAATTATCCTTTTTTTCGTTCTCTCCTGACTGTCATAAGATGCAACTAAGGCGGTCCAACACACACACACACACATTTTCTTTTGTTCTTGCTTGTCTTTGGTAGCCCTCTTCCAGCAGTTTTGGTGCTGCTTTTCTGTGGTTTTTAGTTTTCGTTCACTGCACCGTCCCTTTTGATCCACTTTCCTTTTCTTATCCTTTTTCTGGTTTTCTTACTGTTAGTTCTCATACGGGCTTTATCAAATTTCTCGATCCACGTCCTCTGGTAAGTGCTTTCTA
The DNA here is from genome assembly GCA_036346225.1 of Platerodrilus igneus. Taxonomy (NCBI): domain Eukaryota; kingdom Metazoa; phylum Arthropoda; class Insecta; order Coleoptera; family Lycidae; genus Platerodrilus; species Platerodrilus igneus. The sequence continues at coordinate 1,360,645 of JARFIW010001273.1, forward strand.
GTCCTTTTTTCTTTTTTTTGGAAAACACGACTTAGTCGACTTTCGGTCTAGTTAACAATTCTTTTCTTCAGTTCTTCGTTTAATGCGATTCTTTTGTACTACAGCTTAAAGTACTTTAATTTTTTTTTCTATCCAGCATTCTTGTTATTCCCTTGCTTACTTTGAAGCTTGTCAGTTATTTTCTCGTACTATCTTTCTCGCTCATTTTCTTACTTTTTGGGTTTTTCGCAAGAAACCAACTTCTTTTCTTGAGGTTAAAAGCTTTATTGTTCCTTTACTAGAGATATTCGTCCTTCGACGATTTTGCTTCAGTGTTACGCTAATCAATCTTTGTACTCGATAATTGCTACCTCCTAACTTTCCTTTTCCTATGTACTTTAAACTTATTGATATAGTTCGGTATATCAGCTTTTTGAACAGAATAAAAATTTTTTTGTAGATTTTTGAGTGTTTCTTTGTAGTTTTCCTAAGCGAATATTTTTTTTTAGTTTATCCTATTAGTGTATTTTAATCTTTCGAGTCGGATATAAGTTAATTTTTCTGGGTTTTTGCTTTTCTTTAAGTTTTCTCAAACGAATTTTCTTTGTTTTTGCTTTTTGTCAGTACTGTACTGCCTGCTTCGTTGCTTCTGCTTCCTACCTCGACCTTTTAATTTTGCTAGAGAAGAATTTGTTACGGAAACCTTTAGAAATATAGAGATTATGCAAGAAATTACAACACCCGTAATCGAAATCGCTAATTTAAACCACTCCTTATGTTATTCCCCCAAATAATCCAAACTTAACTAATATTCAAGAATTAAAAACCGTCCTGCATAAAAATGTTCCTAAATACGGGAAATATACCCTATAACCATTTATCAAGTCGTTACAAACAAACAAGCATTTGCCTCTACTAAACCCTAAGAATTCTTTGAAATATTTGCTTCCAAACGATTTTAAATAATGTCTCTTCCTGGGAAATACGTGCTCGCTATGTTCATTAGTTACTCGTTAAAAAGATTAATTGATTAAATGTGTTTGTTATTTGCTCGTGTCCTTGAAATTCCGTAATGTTGTATTTTTACGTCCTCGTAGCAACGTCGATTTTTATTAAATTATTTCAAAAATATTTATAGCGTGGATCGATAACCTTACAAACCTCTGTTCTGCTCGAGAAAGCTAGGCCACTTTACATGCTTTACCGTAGTTTAATTTATTTATAAAACAGGGGCATTTTAAAATGTAACTTGCTTTCTCTGCAATCAACGAATTCAATAGAATTAATTATTGTATTTTGTTTTCTGAATTCTAAGAAGGTTTTGTCGTTGTATATATCTTCGCTTGCCTTCTCAGAATATTCTACACCAATATCGGTGGGAATGGTTTGATATTTTCTCTCCATGATTTTCAAAGCTGTATAAATACGACACCAACTTTGGAAAGGTCTCTTAATTATTCGACAGATCTTACTAAATCGACTGCTTTTTAAGCGTAATGAAGTCGTGTTCTTAAAATATGCTAGTGCAGTATTGTTAAGTTGTTCCAGCCACCAGCTGCATTTCGTGAGATGGCACTCGAAAAAAGATAATTCCAGGTACAATATGTTTTGTGTTTGCTTTATTTTGTGTTGCTGTTCTGGGAGATAGACACTAGCTTCTGATTACTTCTACAATATATTACAGACCGACGATAACGCACGCTTAATTATGTGTAAATTACTGTACGAATTTTGCGTTTAGAGCGCTTTTCTACTGTTTGCTTTACTGTTTAAATTAATATGATCGTCAAATAATGGACTGTTTTAAAACTTTAATGATACGAGATGCATTTCCTATAACCATTCATACTGACTGTATTATTATTTCGATATTTCTTATACATATTTAGAGTCGGAACATATTGCAAATATGCTTGTAGTTAAATAATAAGGTTTTATGCTTGATATTTTTCTATGTAGACTGTATACTGTATAGTACGAAAATTTACGCTTTATGTACATTACGAACGATTGCGTAACTATGTACCTTCGACGTTTGTATATATTGTTTTGGCATTGTGTGTTCTCTCTCATGTCCGTAATATAATTTTTTTTGTTATTGAGGTTTCCAATTTTTTTCTTTCTAGATCACCCACCCCACTCTTTGATATTGTTGAGCTAGTCCGAACTCTGAATCTGTTGGAGTTCGATTCTGTCCCTGTGTTTGATTGCAGTATTTAGTGTAGGCAGTTTTTCTACTACTTACTGTGCTGCACTCTTTGTGGTCTGCACAGAATACCGTCACACGTAACAAACTGGTTGCTAGAAGTTAAAAATTTTCCTGCACCTTACGTAAATATAGCTGTACTTAAAAAAAGAAGTTTGTGATCAGTTCATGCAAGTGTACACATTGTAAGTCAAGTTTTAAAAAAGCTGGCAAAAGTGTACGTGTCGCGGGCGTATTCTACCGATGAAACTGTGTGTAATAGCTGAAACCAGATTCTTAATTTGTGTCCGCTAAAATGGGTAATATAATTAGATCGCTAAACTCTAAGACTGCGGCAGATTACCAAAAATAAAATTTTAAATGGGATTAAGCGTCGGTTATATTCAAAATTTGTAGAATTCGTTTTGAAAATAAGCTTTTTGAAGGAAGCGCGTCCACTAGGGGGGTTTTGAGAGAAAATAAATACCCTAGCTAGATGATTGAGGCTCTCTTTTCCTTTACGTCGATAAAGTGCTGAACACCGATTCAGACTACGATAATAATAAAGCTTTCTGTGAGTATTTTATGTATGTGTAGTTATGTTACCGTAAATATAGTGGTTGCAAGTATAAAATGGTAATAGCGGACTTCTAATTATTAACGTGAAGTACGAGTAGTGCGTATTAATTAAAAAGGTCCGGCTACTACAACAAAAATTATTTAATGGATGCATGATATATTGGGGTAAACACCACAAGTAATCAAGTTTGTATGCATGATATATGGAATGGTACTGTAAGACGAGGCGCATAGGTTGCGGTGGTAGCAGATGGTAAAGGCCTGTATACCGCTGAGCACCACCGTAAATGGAAACTACGCCGACGGGTTTTTTGGCAATCATCTCCGACGGGAAGGAAGCCTGAAGAATTTTCCAGGTAATTTAATTGAAATTTCTGTTGTTTTATAAACATTTGTAGAATGTTGTGTTGTGTGGGTGATTTTTGGTGGCTTATTTATGGTTGTAGAAACTTATTGTAAAAGATACATGTACTGGACAATTTACTGATGTTGAATATTGAAAAGGGGTGTATTTAGAACATATCAAAATTTAATCAGGATATAAATTAAGTTGTATAGGGTAAACGGGTCTGCAAATTTGTTTTGATTAATGCAAGGTTTTTAAAAAAGCATATACAAAGAAAACTAGGTTACAATGAGCTCACAATACTCCAGTGTGAAGTTAATTTAGGGATTTATGTGGGGCCTATCTACTCATATTTAATAAAATTTGTTGAAAATCATTATAAAAATTAAGGACTTTGAAACATACAAGATTGAACTGATAATTGTTGTAGCTAACTGTTTGGAAACATGTGTAAATATATCTTATCTATTAATAGGTGTAAATAAAAGGTTGTATGATTGTCGTATTATTTTGGTAATTTTATTTAATGGTGTGTGAGTGGAAAAGTGGTATGAATGTAGAACTAGGTATTCAAAAAGAGGCCGATTGCTGAGCTAACCAGGGAAGCAAAAGAAAATCGAAGGCGGCCTTAATGAATAGGTAAGGAATTTTTGTTGGTAATTTTTTTGAGAAAATTTTATGTTGGCCCAATTCGTGGGGCTTGAATGATTTAGATGAAAGATCGATGTTAAAGCTTCGTTACTTTTATGACGGCCCAACGCTGAAGCTCGATGTAAAAATGTAAAATGTAAAATATATATATATATATATATATATATATATATTGCCGAGTTAACCTTTAAGAATAGTACTTTCTCAAATTATCAATTTTAAAAAAAAATTGATAATTTCCCACAATAGAAAATTTCAAAAAAAAAATCTTTCCCAAGATTCCTGCTTCATCACTTTAATTGATTTCTTCATTGAATGTAACAGGAGTAAATGGGCGCTAAATAATACCTCATTTACATTTTTTTCTAATTATTACACTCTGGAGTATGGTAAGCTCATAATAACCCAGTTTATTTTATTAATGTATGCTTTTTACTTGGCATACTCTTAGTACAAACACAAAAAGGACCCATGTACTCTTAACAATAATTCATGAGGAACGTTAATAAGCTTTATATACACCTTTAGATTTATATTCAAATACCATAATAAAAGTTAGTTATACGTATTCTTTTCAATACGCAAAATAATGCAAAATACCATCACAGTTCACTCTCACACATCACAATCATTTTCCTAGTTTATAAAAAACAGAAAATTCTGATGCGTTACCTGGAATTTCTTGAAGATCCCTACTCCGTTGACAATGAAGTCAAGTTCCTGCACCATTGGTTTCGTGGTTCTGCTCTGCTTGCCGCCTCCAACTATTTATAGATGAACACCATCTAAGTTGTGCTGCATTCTATTCTTCAAGATCCATCCCAATCCAAATCTAAGTATATTACACTTTTTTATTATTGCAGAATTTAATTTACGTTACTTTACTTTACTTTACGAGCTTGTTAAAATATCTGTTGCACCTCTAGTTAAAATTAAACACGACACTATCCGCGTATCAAACTATGAGGCCAACAATTTACTATTTAATTTAAATTTTAAATACTTACAAGCTCGTTAGTAGATTTCTGTACGTAGTCTAAAGCGATGAAAAATAAAAGAGAGCCCTATTAATTTCCTTAGAGTATTTATACAATTCAAAATGCCACCTCTCGGCCACCCTTCACGTGAAATACTTCATTTAAAATAATACTTCTTCAAATTTTGGTTTAACTATTTTCGAAATCTTTGAAATTTAGCTCGTTGATACGATATTTTCCGAAAACTCGCATTCGATTTTCTCGTGTTCGTCTGTTGTACAACTAACTATTTAGACTAATGATATATTCAGTGATGTCTTAAAAACCCCGCCTATATTAACTCTATTCCTCTCTTATGCATATTCTAACCTTGTTTGAGTGGTAGTAAATCGATATTACTGTCCGCGTTTCAAACTAACTTACGTGGACTGAATACGTGCGTTTCGAAGTGAAATGCTATTATGCCTGTCTCAATCCGAAGCATATCACTGATTGTCTATCCCTTCTGCGCTTTAAGGAAACCTTTGGTTAGCATTTATGCGAAACATCCGACCGTTTGCAAAATATACCTCAAAACTTGTCTTTTATCTACACAAATAAGGGGAACATGACCTTTCCAAAACATGCAGGTGTTCAATTAACAAACGATTTAAAATAACATTTTTAGGAGTTTGCGTTTCAAGGTATTTCACATATTCGACGTGTTTGTTTGTTAGTAAAGCGTTTCGTATTGGTATTAACGATTTTTCATGCTCTTATGCGTATTAGACGTTATAACTCTTTCAATTAAATTAATTAATATCTTCCATTGGCTTATACAATTTATTTTCTTTACGAACCTAACTAAATTTTAATCACTAATTGTAAAATTATGGTAATACTTGTTACTTTAAATTAACTAAATAAAATAAATTTCGCACGTAAATTATGGTTGTTTCCTCTATACAGGGTGTTTGAAATTGCCTTGTTCATACCTAAATTTAACCCTTTAAAACCACTACATAATCCCCCTATTTCAGTTCTAGTAAAACCATTCCAGGTTTTTCTGAATTTAAATAACTACACTCTAATCTAATCTTACCTGCTATTTCTATACACCTATCTACTCACCTAACACTACCTACACCTATTTTTCCATCCTATCACTACTTATCTACCTATTTCTATCTATTTCTACACCTATCTCTACTTATTTCTATCTATCTACACCTATCTTTATTTCTAATTACTTATTCACACCTATCGCTACCTTTTACTTAGCTATTTCTATCTATTACTAACTCTTCACCCTCTTATTTCATTTTATTTTTTCTTTTCATTTCACCCTTTCGTCCTTTATTAACGCTTTACGTACCTCTTTTGTACTTTTTTCTTTTTATCTTCACTTTTCATACTTTCAATTCTACCTACTATCACTATCTCTTCTTATCCTAACTATACATACCTACTTCTATATCTACATCTAACTATCGTCCATATTTATCCTACACCTAGTTTTATTTTTCTATACACACTTACTTCTACTTTTCTATATACACCTATTCTATCCCTATGTATTTAAATTTTACTCTATTATACACCTACCTTTACTTTTCTATACACACCCATTCTTATTTGTCTTATTTCTACTTCTACTTTTCTATACACACCCATTTCTATCTCTATCTATTCTACTTCTACATTACCATTCACCTATCTCTATATTTTGTTCATTAATTTTCATTTCTTATTTAAATCTGACTCTTTTCTTAATCCTCCAAGTTTTTCTTCTCACCTTCCTAATACTCTTCATCCCTATTTCTCTTCCTTCTATTTCTATAATTATCATCCCTGTTACTTCACATAAAATAAAATCACCCCTATTATCCTGACTCTTAAATATTGCTTCTTCTTCAGTACCTACACTTGTCTGTTTCTCATTCATTATAATTTCCTTTTCTGCGGACAAACCAAACGATACTACCTCTACATCTTTATCTTTGGTAACTGCTGTTGAAATGCAGATTTTAAATATGGAACATCTTGTAAGCTGATTTGACGTCAATTTAATATAAGATATTTAATTATAAGGAGCGTTTTTGTGGATTCTGCAAGTATTACCTTTAGATTTATTTTTAATGACATTGGAGTATTTGTATTTAAAGTAGAGTAAGGTAAAGGCACAAGTAGTTGACCGTTAAAGAGAGCTGCTACACAGTTTTAGTGTGTGTGCACCTTAAATTATCTTAAAACAACGAAATGAATGTTTTAAACAACGAAGCGCCACTTCTAAGTTAAGGAATAAGTACTATTTTTCTAAAAAAAAATAAACCTGTAAGATAGGTAAAATAACAATTAGTTAACTTTGCTAATGAACCAGTAGTTGACCATTAAAAAAAATGAAAAAATCAGTAGTTGATCTTGTGTTGACTAGATGGAAGAAGGAAAACAAAATAGATATTTATTTTAAAGGTAAAAATAAACTAACTAATTCAACCCAAAATAGTTTAATATTATAAATATTCATTAACTTACTTATACTTTATTGTACATTTTACAATAATCCAGCAAAAAAAATACATAAAATAAAACAATATAGGCCTGATATTAACTTATTTGGTTCTCAGTCCCAAAGAAAATCTAACTCTCGAACAGAATAGACATTACGTGTCCTACATGTTTTTCGTGGCTCATTAATCTGACTTAGTATAGATGCCCAAAGATAATCGAGCACATCAGGTCTTTCTGGTCACTTCCACAAACGCCCACGTTTCTCCATTGAAGTTACAAAGGCTCTCCTCGGAGGAAACTGCAACACCTGAGTCAGAACTTTCTGACAACTGCACTTTTTCTGTTGCCTGTTTAAATTTCTGCTTCAGATCTTTCTCTTCCTTTTCGTTTTCTCTCTGTAGCTCTTTTTGTCTTCAGCTGTTCTTGTTCTTCTTTCTTTTTCATTTTTTTTTATAAAATGTTCCTGACATACTTTGCCAGACACAGTGGTAGGCATTCTTTCTCTATAGAGTTTTCTAGTTTTATTATTTTGAGTTGCTGATGCCGGAAAATAAAAGTGTCTCTTAAAAGGGGATGGTATCCCACGAGAAGCTGCAGCTACAACACTTATAGCGCTCCCAGGTTTACCATCTGACATTTCCTCTTCATTCCTGACAGTCGAAATTGGAACTTCGCTGGGTGTTGTAACAGAGAGAACTGCTGTTTGAGGTAATGATTCATCTATGGATAGATCTAGCAGTGTTAGTGGCGCTGGTGGTTGTGACGGCCTTAGTTCAGCTTGAATCTCTGGTGGAGGAATGTTGAGATTGGAAAAGTCTTGAAAATCTCCTAGGTCAGTTGGAGGAAAATCGGCATCCTCTAGAAGTCAGCTTATGCAAAGTACGTGCTACCCCACAAGGCTTAGAACCAGAAGCGAGTTGATCAAGCTTCGTTTTGGTGCTCTTCCACAATGTAAAAAGAGAAGTGTCATGTTGACCTCCTGACCATATGTCCAATTCTAATGCTGCACAAAAAGATTGCACTTTTCTTCGCCAATATTTTCGTTAACAAAACGAAGGTTGAAGCTTAAATCTATCATCTACTGCTTCCCTGGATGGCTGTCGATCTGTTCTTCTAATTGCTGTCCAGGTACCTTAACTGCCTGTGGATACCACGGGCAAAGGCCACATTTACGAAATCCATTTGATATAATCGATTCCGTGATATTTTCTGGATAACTTCTCGCAGCAGCTTAATATTTTAAATTCTCCACTGGTGAAAATTTTTATCTCTATTCCTCTTTTAGGGTTCTAAACACAGAAACATCCATCGGCTATAGGATGTGGGTGGCGTTTGGATACAACTCCACTAAAATAATTCCTTTACTGTCGCAAAATTTGCTGGTTTGTAGGCTCAGATGTAAAACATGACAGTCAACGAAGAGAATCACAGGTAGGCTTACTTCCATTTTCATTAGCTATGGATAAAATATATTCGCAATGAATTCGTATAAACCTTCACACGTCATCCATCCGGAGACGGTTTTCTATAGACCCTATTCTGGAGGGAAATTGTCAGCTGTTTCCTGCGGTTCACGTTTGCATTTAAATACAACGGTGGTTGGAGCTAATACACCACTAGCATTGCCGGTCGTTAAAACGGTGACGCATTTTTTTTCGTCTGCATTGACTTGTTAGTATTCGGTCTTGTCTCCTTTTCTTGCAACTTTCTGCCCCTTCGGGTTTAAGAAAAATGCCTTCTCGTCACAGTTAAATAAACTAGAAGGGTCATCTAATATGTGGCCGTAACTGTTTTCTGTCAAGTATGCATTGACCTCTGTAAACATGCAGTACATTCGCACCTGCGACTGCTGATCTAGACACAGTCAAGCTTTGAGAAATTCTTTTAGATATACTACTGTCTCTTTTTAGAAATGCCTTTACCCTAGTTTTACCGGGTCTCCCGTCTTTAAATGGGCGTGGACGTCCCATTTTCTTGATCACCCTTTGCACACTGATGGTAAGCTCATCCACTGTTACCAGGAAACCAGCTTTTGCCATCTTTTCGACCCTCTTGCATATTTCCGCCTCCTCTTTTTTGCTGAGAATAGAAGCAGGCTTCATCTTCCTTTAAGCTGGACTCTTCCATTCGACTTTATATTTTAAAGTTGTCCTTGGAACTTTGCTGCTGTCCTTATCGGTGATTGGTGAAACCGAACGTCTTCGATCGCAGCTTTCATGACTTTTTCTGAATAGCTCGCTTCCGGCATCTTCTTTACTATTTTACTATTTCACAGCAGACCTGAAAAAATAAGCAGCATAAACATTGCATTTTATTTAACCCTTAACATGTTTCATAATAGATTGAACTATACTAAGTAACTTATACAAAACAAAAATGCTCCAGGCCAAAATCTTATAAAATTAAAATGTTTTTCATTTTAAACTTTAAAAACTGACTGGTTTTACCTTAGCATTTTTAGGTAAAATGGCAAAATCATTAGCACTTTAATGCTAAATTAAAAATCTCTAGCACCCACAGCGTTTAATTAACCTAATCCACCTAATAATTACTTAAACGTAAAAAAAATTAGATGTCAAAAGTTGATCATAGCTTGTGTCAGTAATTGACCGTGCGGTCTCTCTAAAAACAAAATAAGAACCAAGAAAATGTGTATAAATAAGTAAATTACGAAAGAATCCATTTATTTAGTAATTGACCATCACGGTCAAACTCTAGAGCAATTGTGGATTTAGTAGTTGCCCATCCCCACAATATGGCTAGAGCAAGGTTATGACATCAGAATCCCATGAGTTATTGCAGATAAAACACTATAAGAATAAATCAAATTAACTACTTATCCAATACTCTTCATTGAAGGCATTTCCCTTTAATAACACACGGCTGTTCTTAGGTAAAAAGTTAACAAGTTCACGTAGGACCTTCACACTACTAACACTTCTGTAAACAAACGGTAGCTATTTTTACCCATAATGCATAGCATATTTAGTTCTTCTAACCATGACAAATAGAGACCAGCACCAGTCAAAATATATCTTTTTGTAGAAGCTATTGCCAGTTAGGACCTTATTAATAGCTGTTAAGTGTCAAAATAGTCAACTACTAGTACACGGTCAACTACTGGTGCCTTTACCTTAATAAGTGTTATGCATATAATAATTTTTTTGTAAAAGGTTTTTTTACCAGGAAGGTTTGTGTTCAGAGTTCGACACACTCCGAGCTTTTAATAGATTATCTGTCAATGATATTCTTGGCTAAACAAACCCTACCAGGGTAGCAATAAGCTCAACTAGATAAACAATCCATAAATGAAGAAATATAGTTCTGTAAATTTAACATAAGGTAAGGAACAATTTTTTTTATAATAAGTACTTCTTAGAAATTATTTTATGTTTGAAGAAAACGATGTTGTAAATGCTTTTGTATAAGAAGAAATATTTCATACGCTATAAATGCTTTGTAAGATTGCTGTTTGATTTCAATCTGAAAACTTCGTCAATTCTGTTGAGCTAGTCAGGCAAAGTTAGAAAGGAAGGTAAGTGAACAATTTCAAGTTATACAAATTGCGTCGTCACGGTACTCTTTTAGTAGCGCTCCAACACGAGGTCAAATTACAGTGATTTGCTCCTTTAAGCCGCTACGATGGGCATCATTATATTGCTATGCTATAACCCTTTTGGATTTTAAGCCCGTACGATGGGTGCCATTAAATTGCTATGAAATAGCCTTTTTGGATTTCAAGCCCCTACGATGGGAACCATTAAATTGCTGTGATTTGCCCCACGATTGGGCGTATCTTTAAATTGCTGTGATATCCCTTATTAAGCCCCACGATTTGTAAGTTATATTTTATTTGTTTACCACGACTAGTTCACTGAATGCTCGACTTCCCAATAATAAATCTTATTTTACCCTTTAAATGGATTCAAATAAAGCAGTTCAAAATTACACAATATAATAATTGATAATATATACAATGTTGTGTAACCTCAAAATTTTCCCCTGTATAGTATATTTACGTTTACCAAATTTATGCTTTCCGGAAAGCCACCAAAAATATCTTTTAATTAATCTCAAGTATCTTCGAACGTCCTAAGATGCTTTCCCTGTTTTCATCTTTTCAAATGACCTTTTTGATGACTCTTACAAATACATAACGTATAGCAAATATTAAATTTGAAACAGTCTTTATATAATAAAATGTTTAAAAATCGCTAACCTGGAATGGTCACCGAAGTTCCCTCATAGTGTCTGTGGTCTGCATCTCTTGCTGTGTCCGCTTTACTTATTGGCCAGAATTATCCACTTTTGATTTTTGTTATTTTTCTTTGAATTAACTTTGAGTATCTTTTTGATCTCACTTTTAGACGTGTTTTTAGGTTTGTGTTAATTAGATCTCGACATGCACATCGACTTGCATATAAACTTAAATATCAACTTAGTACATATGACATCAACGAAAGTAGCATCAATAACAGTCCTTTCAACAAAATAGCATCAATAAAAACCGTCTCAACAAAATGGCGTCAACAAAAGCCGCCTCAACAAAAGCCGTCTCAACAATAGCCGTCTCAACAAAAGCCCTGTTTTGTTAAAAATCAAAAATAAATTTAATTAATTGTTTAACTTACGTCTATTTTTAGATCGGTTTATTTTTCGTCGCACAATTTGTTTTTGCATTTTAAATTTTACTTATTCTGAATTTTAACTTTTTGCTAATTAATTTCATCACGTAAATTTCTACTGCGTTTGACCATAGTTTGTGCTTGGTTGAATATGAACTGACTCTTTATTCATTTCTTATTGTATTTATAAGTCTATTCTACCAATCGTTTCCATTGGCGTGTTTATCGATCAAGGCTCATACTTTGCCTTATCCTTGGCAGAACTCGGTATTTTCTCAAATTCCCTGGTTTAATTCTTCGACGAAAAGTTCCATCAATCACGTAAGCGTTCTGTATATTACAGTATTTTGTTAGGATCTCCGTTTATTGCTTTTATTCAGTCACGTATTTAATGTTTGTCGTTTAAAAGTCCAAGACCTATCATATAATTGAACAGCCTGGTGTTTATATGTTATTAAAATATGTTGGTTTTCTATACAAATGTACTATTTCAAGTAACGTATTTAATGACGTATTAGATGCGTTTGTATGTAGATGCGTTGATATTTTCGACGTAATTATTAATTATTTGGAATGCCAATTTATCTATGTGTCTCGATAATTTATTTTGACGCACTTAGTTGCTTCTAAAAACCTCATCTTTACTCGTAAATTATACTTAAACATATTACACAATGCACACATTACTGTTCTAATTAAATGGTATCGGATTATTACTAAATGAGCTTCTTTGTCGTGCATTAGATCAATTATCCCTTATATACAGTGTCCTCGCAATTTAGTTTTTGTAGAATTGTCGCTTTAATCCTATAATTGATGGAATTATTTGATTAACTTAAAGTTAAAGTTATTTATGTCTATCCTACGACCTCAACGACTTAATCTACCCTTAAACTACCCTCTTATCATAGCATTATGTATATATATATATATATATATATATATATATATATATATATATGTCTTGCTTTTAAATTGATATCTTGAAGTTGATAGTTTAAAATGTCAAAATGGCATAATTATTTTTTGGGATATTTCCTTCAATTGATGCGTAAATATTAAAAATCCATCTGCATTTATTGTTTACGTTTCGGTTTATTTAAAACCTTAATCATAACCTAACACATTACAAATAGAAACAGTTACAAAGTCAAAAGTACTTACAATAAAAACTTGAATTAAATTATAAAAACTTTACATGCGATATCGATTTTGAATATATTTTATATAGATGTCATTTAATAACTACTAGATACATTTGTGTTTTGGTCTTGAAAGGTATTTTATGTGTGTAACAGAAAACTTTATAAAAGAACAGAAGTGAAGTTTTTGTTTTTGTGAATTTTTTTAAAACTGTATAGATATGTGTATATAGTGTTTAAATTTTGTGTGTCTTGTTTGTTTTTAATACTGTCATTTAGTTGTTGAATATGAAATGCTTCTAAGAATAGTCTATTTTTATAATTGTTTTCAATTTTTAAAATTTCAACGTTGTCGTAGTTCGGTGAGTGGAGTGTGTTCACTACGTGTGTTGTCAATGCACAAAATGTTTTTTTAAATTTAATGTCACTTTTATGTTGGGTGAGCCTATTTTTTAGCCATTGATTAGTTTGCCCTACATATGGTCGATTACAACTACACTGCACTTTACATACTATATTACTGTACATCTTTGTTGGTGTCTTATCTGTAACTCTCGAAAATAATTTTTTATGCATTTTTCATATTTAAAAGCAATGACAATATTCGGTTGTTTTAATAATTTAGCAAGCAATAGAGTTAATCTTTGTATATATGGTAAAGTTTTATAAATAAAGATTAGCGAAACACAATTTCACAAAATTAACAAAAAAAAAATTAGGATCAATGTTACTAAATAATGGTTACCCCAAAATTTTTTTAAAAAAGCTACTTTTTACTAATACAATACACACACACAAACAAGACCAACAAAATAGCATTATTTATAAAACTTTACCATATATACAAAGATTAACTCCCTTGCTTGCTAAATTATTAAAACAACCGAATATTGTCATTGCTTTTAAACATGAAAAATGCATAAAAAAGTTATTTTCGAGAGTTAAAGATAAGACACCAACAAAGATGTACAGTAATATAGTATATAAAGTGCAGTGTAGTTGTAATCGACCATATGTAGGGCAAACTAATTAATGGCTAAAAAATAGGCTCACCCAACATAAAAGTGACATTATACTAAAAAAAACATTTTGTGCATTGACAACACACGTAGTGAACACACTCCACTCACCGAACTACGACAATGTAGAAATTTTAGAAATTGAAAACAATTATAAAAATAGACTATTCTTAGAAGCATTTCATATTCAACAACTAAATGACAGTATTAACAACAAACAAGATGACCGGCTGCTAAGACTACCTCACTCAAGCCGCTTACAGCATTAACTGTGCAATTTGGCTGTAGAGTGTTTGAATATTTTTACATCGTATTCAAAGTCCGCTATTGAGAATTTTTGAATAGAAAAGAAAAGTATGTAGGATTAAGAAATGGCCTTATAGCTTTAAAAAGTATACTCCATCCCGAAAACATTGAGATGCAAATTCCATTTCAAAATGCATCTGCAGCTTCTTTTGCTGTTAAGATCTTGGATCCCAATTTAATTTTTACTTTTAGGAGTATAAAGAATTTGTTATAAATTAGGCCAGTATGTTTACGAAGAATCAGACGTTAATCCTACCATTTGACGTTTTAATAGTTTGTCGTTTGCTGTATTACGTAAGAGCTTGCATTGTTACGATGCAGATGGACGCGACGTTCCCCATCAGTTTTTCATATTTCAGAGATCACGTTAGGTAGACTTGTGTATACCATCCTTCTTTCACGATTCTACGACCATATAAAGGAATAATGCTCACATGTTCAACTTTTAAAACAAAATTAGCAACTATTTCATCAAATAAGTGTCGTCTTTGCTTTGTTTCACCTTAGAATATCAATAAAGTTAGTTGCTGTTTCGTTTAACGTTAATACGTATATATCCAAGTTCTATCATCATTATGCAAGTCATATATAATATTTGAAAAATCCGAATAAAATCGTTTCAGCCCTTCTTGACACTATTTAGCACGAAATTCTTTTTTGACAATGACAAATTCCGAAGGATCAAACTAAACATAAAGTCTAAAGGCTTCAAGGTCATAGAAATATGAATAATTTGCATTTCTTGTCGATACCTGAGGTTAACATAATTTCATTGTATAATACATGTCGATATGCCATTATCATTTATTAAACTGCATCAATATTTTGCGCTGTTTTCGATGTTAGCGGACTCCTCTATGAGCCTCAGCTAGGCTAATAACAAAAAATTACATCATACCAATCTAAAGAATGATGAAAAACTGCTAGAGCGACAAACTTGCCCCGAGTCTCGTCTAGATTTACATGCAGCTAAGCGACCAACTTCCCACGAGTCTCGTCTAGACCAGCGCACTGCTAAGCGACCAACTCTCTACCACAAGTCTCGCCTAGACTAAATAGAATTAAAGATGCTGCATTGCAATGCTGCGGCTTCGTGGCGTCGTTGGTATGTGAGTGACTACTGATCCCAAGGTTCCGGGTTCAAATCCCGACACGGTCCGCTTGAAAAATGTTAGGCGAGCATTTTTCAAAAAAATACGTCCTCGTTCGAAAGAGAGGCAAAATGTAGGTCTTTTGTGTGTGTTTTCACGCACGTTAAAGATTCTTACCTTGCAGAGAACAGCAAGGGTTCGGCAAAATTCAAAATTTCTGGGTAGAAAAATTGCCCCCTGACCAATGTAGTACCTTCGGGTAGAGCTTTGGAAAATCAAGCGTAGTGTTTTAATGTTGGTGCTGGTTGTCACAAAATTCATCATTCACCGAAATACAATTGTCCACAGTACTACCTCGTCATTAAAGACAGTTTTTAAATTGGCGGTGTACTCTCTGTTTTCAATTTATTCAGTCGGAAATTCAACAAAATCGTAGATCGTAAATACTCACAACTTAACTCCATGTTTGTTGAAATATTATTAACTTTCAAATTATGCTGTGTTCAAAATCTGCAATACTTTTATACAGTGTTACTTTTGTTTGACAACACAAATTCGATATTTTAAGAATATTTATTTGCCAAGGATCTGATATGCACTCTTGTCACACCCCTGAATCTTAGAAGAATGCTTTTGTATGTAATTAAATCAGTATTTGTGATTTAAAGACTTTCGGATTTTGTGAAGAGAAAATCCAGTAACCTGGCATACTATAAATACAGTAAAACTGGTCAACCGTTATTCGTCTATTGCAAATTACCGAAAAACGTAATTAGTATTTTAATATATAAATCCCTTTGTTCATAACTATGGCGTTATAAACAATTATCACTGACATTTCTATGAAACTAGTAATCTAACTAGATGTGCAAAGTGTAAAAATTAGTTATCTATCATAAAATGTCATTATTGAATTTCATAGGTTACTATGCAAAAAGTATCTTGTTACTTCCTGTTTATACCACCAGCTGGATATAGTAAACAAAGCAAATTTTATAAAAAATATTACTGTGCGACTAAACACTCAGAAGTATCGAGTATTTCATACAGAAAATTCATAACATTACTTTGGGCCTATAGATAGAATGACGAGGAAAAAAGACACGCTCACAAAACGTCAAATAAGCCTACAGATTGCTTTGACTGAAATGACAGTAATAAACTTCTAGGGATGTTACCCTCATAAGTTTCGTATTAGACATGAACGCTTACAAGTTAGGATACGGACATAAATTCAATTATTGGAGACACGTAAAGAGGGAGAAATTCTGTAACGGGACTATTGACAGATCTGTTCGAAATTTATACTATCGGGTAAACTTGTTATATTAATTGAAGCTGTTCCTCAGTTTGAGCTATTTATCTTCAGTTAGAACATAACAGCACTTAAAGTTTACTAATTAATTTCACTCCATCAATTTCAATACGTGGCAGAAACAGGTATTTGTTTTATTTACCTACCGGTTGTGCGATGGCAGTCAACGGTGCCTTCTGCACTTGCAAAGGGTGTCTCCTAAATTAATTGCTTTTATCATATCTGCTATTTTGAAATAAAGTTAAAATGGCATTTTTTAGTGATTCAATAATTGTGTTTTCTTCGTTTCTTACTACAAAATTGTTATCACAAATAAAACACAACTATGCAATACTGAATCTTACATTTTTTGATTGAAACAATGAAAGCAGACTTTTGGCTTTTATTAAACACCATCGCAACTTTATGAAGTAGTTTATAATAGTTAAGATTTTGGAACTTCGTACCACTAGGTTTCACACTTGGTCGCATTTTCTGCCAGTAATTGTGCTTTCTAATCTGGTGCGATATCATGGGCAAATATTTTTTGCCTAAAAAATAAAATCATTTAAAGCTATAGTGTGAATTACGGACTTAGGATTTTCCGATAAATTGACAAAAAACAGTACAACTATCAAAGATGTAGATTTGTGTTATTAATATAACGAAACACTTTATGTAAATCGTATTAGTATAAAATATATTCGATAAATAAAAGTTCATCACATTAATCCTCGATATCTGTTGGTTTTTAAAATTCTTGTAATTTTGAGGTTTCATTTCGGACTGTTAAAATATACCAAAAGCTAGAATAGGAAAGCCTAAAGAACCAATATTCCACCTTTTAAAAAACTAAAAAATGGCGTCCCTTTGTTTTATGTAATAAAGTATTTTAGATTAATAATGATTAAAAACTCAGGTGTTGTAACAGTAAGTGTGTAGCTAGCGGATTATAATAAGCAGTTTAGCAACACCTATCATTATCTTTAGGTCTAAAGACCTGGAACTGGTTAGACGCGTACATCCGTTGTTTCCTACTCTGAGTTAACGAAATATATCCCATTAAATTCCCACCGCCTCTTTCAATTTTCTTGTGCAGTATTCTAATCTAGGTCTGGATCTTTTTCTTTCTCTGCTTCTAATACATCCCACACTATCCCCGCTTGCCTTAAAAGTTACCTTATCATCCTATTTCTTCTATTCTTTTTACTGTTTTCCACAGATGTGTTTCTTCCCCTACAATTTCTATAACTTTTTTGTTCTTAGCTCGTCATACATCTATAACACCACATTGCAAGGGCTTATATATTTCTTCTGTCCGTTTCTTCTACTGTCCACGTTTCATAATCGTACAGTGCTGTGCTCTACACATATGCTTTCAAAAATGTTTTTCCTCGTTTCTATGTTTATTGTTGTCGAACACAGCAGCTGCGCTATCTTGTTAAGTACAGCCCGATTTTGTGCTAATCTTTTCTTTATTCATTTTGTACCTATAGCTTCTATTGTTGAGAATATTACAAAACCAACACTTGTAGATAGTTACGATTATCATCAAGTCTAAATACAATTTTTATCATTATTATTGATGGTACGCGTATCTCTATTGACTTCATTCAATTATGAGTTAAGTTACACATTTCTCTAAAATTCCCACAGCTTACATCTTTCACCATCTGCGTATAATGGTCTAATCTAGCTCTACCTCTTACGCTTTTTTATCCTTTCTCTGCTTCTAATATATTTCGCATTACTCCCTCATGCATATCTCTCTTATTTTTTACCGTCTTCACCATATTTCTTCCTTCTCCTACCATTTGTAGTACCTCTTTGTTCTTAACTTTGTCTGTTCATGATGTTCCAATTCAACGTCTGTAGTATCACCTTTCAAGGCTTTTATCTCTTTTCTATACGCTTCTCTTTCTGTTTATGTTTCACAGTCATACAGTGCTGTGCTTTACAAATATGCTTTTAGCAATCTCCTTCTTATCCCTGTGTTTGTTGGCTTTGAACACGGTGCTTGCTTTTTCTTGTTAAATACAGCAAGGCCTTGTGCTAAGCTTTGTCGTATCCTTGCACTTGACGACTATTAAGTTTCTTGAACTTCTTGGTAGGCAGTATCTTTAGCCTTTTGCAAGTTCTCGCTTTCTATTTGTATTCTGTTTTTTGACTTATTTTCCGCTCTTTCACATACTACTACTTTAGTTTTATCCTCGTTAACTTTCATACCGTATTTCTCTGATAGTACTGTTGCCATTTTATTAAGGGCTGCCTCTAACTCTTGCCTGCTAGATGCTAGTATCTCTGTATCGATTGCAAATCTAAGTACATAGAACGCTTGTCTCTACACAATAGTTCCAAATGTCTTTCTGCTTTTAACAATATTTATTACAACTTCGTTATACGAGTTAAAAATTAACGGGAATAGAGCACATCCCTGCCTAACCCCTTTCCTAATTGTTCCGTCCAACTCTGTATATATTCATTTAGTTTTTCTACATTTTTGCTATAAAATTTAAGTTTATTTCTTAATGATGGTATCTGCTCTTTTATCTAAATTTGATAAACCCGGTCGTGTTTCGCCTTCAATGTTCTATATTATTTGCTATATGTTTTGTTGACTGCGAAGCCTAACACATTCCATTGTAACCGCTTGGACAATAACTTTCTGTTTTGGAGGTCAGTTGCCGTATAGGACTATCTAGCCGCTTTATATTATTTTTTGATTGTAGTAATAAGTGTTATGGATCCAAGAATCTTCATCGCTCTAACTGGACATCAGGTAAGAATATTAAATGCAGCATTTGTTTAATATCTATTTGGTCATACTCTCGTTTTTCTCTCCTGAGTACCTTTTATGAACTCAACATTCAAATTTTGATCCTTGTCAAACCGGATATTACAAGTTGCAGATAGTACTATAATTTAAAACATATTGATCATTTACATGAAGCCAAGTTTGTGTTATCAAACATATTGTTTTGATAATACAAATGTTATATTACTCGAATTGCATTCATTCCCATTAGTTATCGCGTTTGATACAAAGTTCATTAATTTGTGTGTATTTACATTTATTTACATTTATTTACATTTATTTACATTTATTTACATTTATTTACATTTATTTACATTTATTTACATTTATTTACATTTATTTACATTTATTTACATTTATTTACATTTATTTACATTTATTTACATTTATTTACATTTATTTACGATTATTTAATTTGTGTCTATATTGATAAAGCTTAAAGGCATTTTGCAGTACTAATTTTCTATAATATTTTTAAGAAAATTTGTGCATTAGTTATTAATTAAAATAACAGAGAAACTTAAAAAGTTGAAATTTTCACGATACACGCAGGTTCAAAGTTTATAAGTGATACAAAAAATCGCGCAATCGGCCGTTTCTAATGCCGAATATAATTAGTAGTATAACTATGGAGAAGCTGTGACAGCCCTTTTAAAAGGGCCATAAATATCTTGTAAAGGGTGTGTGTATTATGGAAAAGAGAAGTATGTATGTGTGAAGGTCATGTATGTGTAGGTGTGTGTGTGTGTGTTAGTATTAGTTAGGTTTGAGGATAACAATAGTATGGCTATGGAGAAGCTGGCCAGCCCTTTTTAAAATGATCATAAATATCTTGTAAAGGGTGTGCGTATTATATAAAAGAGAAGTATGTATGTGCAAATGTGTGCGTGTAGGGGTGTAGGGTATGTATGGTTTGTCGGTGATGTTAATGTAGAAGTCGTGCCGCCCTTATGATAAAAGTGTGTGTGTAGATATCGATCGGGGCGGTGTTGTTGTTGTTTTATTTTCGAAAAAAAAGGTATGTATCATTATGTGTATAGGTGTGTAGGGGCGTGCGTGTTTTAGTCTAAGATGAAATATCGTAAGGGGCGCGCAAGTGGTGCGAACGTGTTTTTGTTTTAAGAGTGTGTTTTCGGGGGGGTAGCGGTCGCGTTCGAGAATAAGTCTGGGTAAATAACCGCAAGGGTTTTTTTATTACAGGTGTCAATAAGAAAAAATTGCGTGTTGCGTTTGTATCGCGTTTTTTAACGAGAGAGAGAATATGAAGGTGTATAATGAATTGTTAAGTAATGTAATTGTTCGGTATAGATGGTTCGATGACGTGTGTATCGTTGTTGAAAATTAAAAAGTCCTTTCCTTAATTCGTATACATTATATTATGAATCGAAGCATATACGATGACGGATCGTATTTTTGCTAAAAATGGTTCGTTCGATCGATGACGTGTGCGTGTATTTTTTACCCTCCGAGAGAAGATGATGAAAGTGCGCTATTTAATTCGTATACATTGTATGAACGAATGCATAATAGAGGCGATGACGGAAGTCTGTCTGTCTGGGGGGCCGCCGCCCGGACGTGTCGGGGTAATAAGAATCGTTTATTTATGAGAGGTCGATGTTGAGGTCAAGTATGTGTGTAGGCGGCGACTTCTTTGTATGCGAGTTTGTAATGATTTAAAATAACGCAGAGATTTCAGATCGTCGGCAAAAAAAAACGGGGTCA
Organism: Platerodrilus igneus; assembly: GCA_036346225.1. Taxonomy (NCBI): domain Eukaryota; kingdom Metazoa; phylum Arthropoda; class Insecta; order Coleoptera; family Lycidae; genus Platerodrilus; species Platerodrilus igneus. The sequence continues at coordinate 1,381,866 of JARFIW010001273.1, forward strand.
CGATTATCTCATCGGACACGTGCAAGACGTTTCAAGTAATCTTTTAATAATTTGAAAAATGTTACGCTCGATGTGTCGTAGGCAATTATGATGAAGTATAAGGAGAATAAGGCTGGGGGGGGGGAATAACCGCAAGGTTTTTATTACAGGTGTCAATAAGAAAAAATTCGTGCTGCGTTTGTATTTGAAAAAAAAATTTCTCCCCTACTACGAATAATAGTTTCGTCGTCTTGGTAAAAAGAATATCCAAAATATTTTTCTATTTATTATTGTGTAATTATTCGAACGGTAAACATCGTGTGTCGAAAGTGTAAAACATGTCTCAAGCTTCGGACGAATTAAAAATTCCAGACGCTCCTACCTCAACGCGTGCAATTTTAAAACAATTGAAAAGTGCTTGCAACGTAGGTCGAAAACGTCACTACGAATCGATGCTGCTAAATCTGAAATGTAATCAGATTGTTTCTAATGCAAAAAGCAAGCGTGATAGGGCGATCAGAGGGTCAGGTATTAGTAAAAAGAATGGATCCGGCGATAATACTGGTGCGAAGGACGACGACGAGGGTTATGCGAACGACGTCGAAGTCGACGATCCTGCTGAAAATTTCGATAGATTAACATCAAAGAAGAATGTCAAAAGACGTAGAACGTCGAACAATATCGTGTGGGTCGATTTGAAATCGGCTTTCGCCCGCAGGATACGTTCGAGTGCTGTGGTCAATTTATATCACATAGATCCCATGCAATTTTTAGAAGATGCATTCGCCCTAATAGAGCGACGTTTGAAAAAATGTTTGAGAAAATTCGGCTCTCTTAAAATTAATTTCGTGTTTAACGGTGAATACGTAAAGCCCAACGCATCAACATCATCATCATCTTCAGAAGCCGTGGATACATCGTCATCATCATCGTCGTCATCGCTCAGACATTTTACTACTAAAAATTATAAAATTTTAAAAATTGAAGACTTTCAAACTCAAGTTAAACCCGAAGCCATTCAGGAATTGAACAATAAACTGGGCGAATATACCGAAAAGCAGAGCGGGCTAGCTCTTTCGAGAATATTAAATTTAGGCGTCAATATAAATCATGCAGGAACATATAGTATGCATTCTTAAGGAAGGGGGATAAGAAAATTGTCTACGAGATGATATGTTTATTTTTAATCATATACGTTTGTAATATAGAAGAATGTTGACGGTCGAGGATCTTACGAAATTACCGCTCGAGTATATCGAGAGGCATGCAAGTAAAGACGTCGCCAGAAATTTCGATAAATTACCGGAGTATTTGCAAAAACAATTATAGACGCATCGCTATTGTTTAGCGCATGGCTTACAATCGTCGTCGCATGCAGATCAGATAGATGGACCTCCTCTGCAAATAAAATCGTGTCCTGAATGCGCATGTTCTATCCCATATGTACGCGCGTACAACAACACATCGCAGCCCTGCAATAAAAACCTATGAATGCAATTAAAAATGCTCATTGTTCAAAATGACTCCTAAAGGACCTTCCGCAGCCGTCGCAGCATATCTCGCCTACTCTTTAATATGTAATAATTACCTATACATATTTAATATCTGGATCGCCGCAAGTTTTCTCAGGTATTCATGTCTACGATAACGATCAGGCGATGGATCCCCTGATATGTAGCACCGAATACCGATTGAATTCCTCCAAGGAGAATGCGCAATAGTGCGCTCACGGTCATACGATCGAAGTGGGCTTAACCAAACGAAAGAGCAATATGGATTTTAGCCCTGTTATCAGACTTATATGCCCCAACAGATTTTGTAAAGAAGGCGAATTGCAAATGGACGAAAACGAGTGGAAAGATTTGTCGTCTATCAATATCGAACATAAATTTAGAAAATTTTTTTCCAACCGCTCGGATACTGCCAAGGTTGCATCTGCAGGCGCTACCGCCGCCTCCGTAGTCGCAGACGTATGGCACTGGAGGCGTGAAATGCATCAGACGATCGACGGATACTTGGAAGTGGAATTTAAAGACGAATACGAGTCCATTCATAGAGTCGAGGTGCAAAAACTGCTGCGGCTCTCGCCGCATTAGAATCAACAACAACAGGATCCGGATACAATGTTGCGCGAATTTCTCTCTCCGCGAAGAATTTGCAAAAGTGTTTACTCTAGCGCCTCTTATAATGCTCAAATTAGAAATATTGAAAGGACAAGATTTTCAAGAGTTCTACGATAGAAATATAGAGTGCGTCGCCACTTGCCTTCCCGAAGAGTTCGGAGCTTACGCGTATAACAGGTGCAAGAGCAGTAGCGGCGACGGCGACGACGATGGAGGTGAAGGCGTCCCTCCTCGAGGATGCTGGACTTTATTCGAACGTGCAGGATCAAATCTTATGTCGAGTCGAGATGATAAGCGAATACGTATTTGGAAATCCATCCTAAGTACCCTAAACGTTCTTTACGACATCAACAGACTCGGCTTATTAGAAATCACGCGCCATTTCCTCACAAAATTGTCGATGACGTATTATGTTTATATCAAAAGAATTTAAATGTCGAAATGAAACCTTTGTATTTTAAAGATAGTGTATGATCCTTTTTGTAAATAAAATTTATTCTGTATGCAGTTATTTTTATATATATATTTAAATTGTTACGTTATTGCAGGAGAGATGTTAGTCAATGTTGGTACACGGGGTGAAGGGTTGTTCAACAACCTCTTAAATAAATTGCCCTTCGAACTGCACCTTCCTGGTCATAACTTCTGCGGTCCCGGAACCAGGCTACAAGAGCGTTTAAACCGCGGAGACAAAGGTATTAATCCTCTAGACGAAGCGTGCAAGCAGCACGACATCGCGTATTCGCATCACAAAGACGTGGAGCGCAGGCACGAGGCCGACAAGGTCTTGCAAGAAGCGGCTTGGCGGCGAGTCAAGGCCAAAGATTCTAAGTGGTCCGAGAAGCTCGCAGCGTTGGGCGTAACAGCTGCAATGAAAGCGAAACGCAAACTAGGAATGGGAATAGACAAGAAAATGGCTGTGAAACTGGATCGTCGACAGCGAGGAGGACGACGACGACGACGACGACGACAAAAACGACGACGTCGAGTACGTCGATGCTCGGGTAAATTCAAAGACAATAACGGCAACGTCGGCAGAAAATGCTCCTTCAGAGGCGGTCTTATAAGTAAAATATCTAAAGAAATCAGAAAACAAAGCATCAAGAGTAAAGGACACGGAGATGCTTCGCATAATCGTCTCATTTCGAGCGCGATGAATGCCGCAAAAATTATAGTCAACAGGATGGGAGGTCGTTCGAAAATTAAAGTACCGCGCATAATACCGGTGCCCAAGCGAGGAGGCTTATTGCCCTTGATTCCGATATTTGCGGGTCTTTCGGCGCTCGGAGCACTGGCCGGCGGAGCGTCGAGCGTTGCAAACGCCATCAATTCGGCCAAAAATGCAAAGAGGTATTTCGACGAGAACGCGCGTCACAACAGAGCCATGGAAGAGAAAAAAGTCGGCAGCGGATTGTATTTAAAGCCTCACAAGAAAGGTAGCGCCTTGTACTTGAAACCTTATCCGGGGGATTCAAAAAACGGATGACTTCGACGGTGTCGAGGAATGCTAAGCTCGCCACCACCACCACCACCACCACCCTTACACCTCCCATGCGCGCATTGACCGATCTCGATCTGCACAAATATGCTAAAGGTGTCCCGTATTTTAGAGGCGTGTACATGCGAGACGAGTTGCCGCTAAAAAGACGCGACGGAAGCTTAGCACCGCCGTGGCGAAACGAAAGTGCTATTATAAATTTAGACGATGGATCCGGTCCGGGCACGCATTGGGTCGGTTATAAAAAAAGGGCCAATACGGTGATATACTTCGATAGTTTCGGAGACCTGAGGCCTCCCGAGGAAGTCTTAAGATATTTTCACGGTAGCGATATGTATTATAACGTGGAAAGGGAGCAAGACTTTAACACGATCGTGTGTGGTCATTTAGTGTTGAAATTTTACATAAAGAACCATAATGCCCTCGGAGCGCTACAGTCATGTCTAGGACATTCACGATTTTCGGGTATGGAAATACCATCAGCAGCGGTACGCTATACCCACCTGTGAGACTGAACGATGGCGGCACGTACACCTGCGGCTTGGTGGGTCTTTACACGTGCAACACCGTTCGAAATATTTACGAGGGAAATAATAAGTTCTATTACGATAAAGATAAAGAAATCACCATCGACGAGGGATGCTACGAAATAGACGAGCTAAACACGTTCCTGAGAAAAAAGATATTGGAGTCGGCTAAAGCCAACAAAGAAATTACTTCGTCCGTAACTTTGGACGACGACGGATTGGTCGACGGCTTGTTTTCTTTAAGAGCTAATAATAATACCCTAAAGTGCGAAATAAAATCGAAATACTCCGTAGACTTTACGAAGCGCGGCAACATCGGTCGAATGCTGGGATTTTATGATCGAATTTTAGAGGAAGGTCGTTCGCATACGTCCGATCGCGATGTGGAAATAATTTCGGTATCTAATATTTTCGTAGATACTAACATTACGACGGGAGCGTACCGCAATAACCAACTTTGTCATAGCATTTACGAATTTGGCTAACCGTGCCCCAGGCTACAGCATAGAACAACAACCCAGCAATATAATTCGTTTCCCTCTGTGCGTGGACGAATTCGATAACATTACGTTGAGACTGGTGGATCATACGGGTGAAGCGGTTAATTTTTCGAAGGATACGTACCTTTGCGTTCGCCTAGAGCTAAGACGCGAATAATAAAATTATTATTAAGTTAAAAATGGGCGTCGTTTACGATGACGAGCGTCAGCATCAGCAGCAGCAGCAACAGACGTTAGCCGCAGTCGTCAATATACCTAAGAAAAATCCGCGCGTTGGGCATTGTTATCGTCGTTGCTGCCGAAGTCTTCTTCTTCTTCTTCCTCAAAACAAACCTATATAAAACGCAAAAAACGTTCTCGAAATCTGCAGTCGCACGCAAATCATCGTTAGGCCATAACGAAATAAAAAGCGGAAGAGGTGTGAAAAAGCTACATCATATTAAAAAGAAGAAGAAGAACCTCGCTTTTAGTCGCGCAGACGCAAGTTTCTTAAAAGCGCTCGGCTACAAGCTTTTGAATACGAGAAAGAAAAAAAGTACTAGAAATGGCTAAACGTGGCGGTAAAATACGTGGTGATTTTGGTAGTAGCACGAAAATGGTCGCAGATCACATCTCGTCGGTGATTAGTTCTCCTTTGAAGAAATTACGTTTCGACGAGGTGGCCAAATTAGACGTATTCAAAAGGCCTCGCTACGAAGAGACAATTTCGAAAGAAGATTATTATTCGTATTTACCCTTCACGCGAAACACAGACCACAGCGATAGAGTGATTATAGAAATCCAAAATTCCGATGCTATTACCGCAACCTACGACAGTTACATTAATATTAAGGGAACGTTTTCGGTGAAAACCGAAGGTAAACCGTATACGATAACGAACAACGCAATATTATTCTTGTTCGATGAAATACAGTACAAAATGGGGAGCACGCATGTGGTTGACGTTTGTAAGCAGCCTGGTATAACGTGCACGATGAAGGGTCTCGCTTCGTATCACAAAAAAATTCAACGGTTTGAGCAATAGCACCTGGGACCCTCGAGGAGATACAAACGCCGACATTTTTAAGAACGGACGCTTCTCGTGCAATGTGCCTCTAAAGCATATTTTTGGATTTTGCGAGGATTATAAGCGAGCCGTCGTAAACATGCCGCAAGAGCTTGTTTTAATTAGATCCAAGAGCGACGTCAATTGTTACAAGAGCGACGAAAACGAGCTAACATTTAAAATTACTAAAATATCGTGGGAGGTTCCGCATTTAAAGCTTAGCGATGAATCGAAATTAAATTTATTCCATCATTTGCATAAAAATCCCAGAATTGTGGTTTACTTTCGTCGCTGGGAGCTTCACGAGTTGCCGTCCTTTCCGTCTTCGAAAATTCACGTTTGGCGTATTAAGAATTCGAACGAATTAGAAAAACCTCGATGGATTTTATTTACTCTTCAGCATGGCAAGTATGATGATGCGAAGCAATCGGCAGCCCAGTTCGATCACTGCAATCTGACAAATTTAAAACTATACCTTAATTCCCAAGAATTCCCACTTCAAGATATGAATTCGGACTTTGCCAATAACGATTATTCGACCCCGTTCATGCACTATTCGAAATTTCCGGAAAACTATTATGCAGGCGCGAGCAATTTGAGCTACGCTCTGCGTTGTTTGAACGACTATCAGCAATTTGGCAATTGTCCCGTGTTCGTGATCGATTGCAGTCGTCAAGAAGAATCTATTAAAAATTCGGCCGTCGATATACGTCTCGAAATCGAATCCAGCAACATTTTCGATCAAACCACTAAAGCATACTGCTTAATTTTGCACGACTCTATATTCGAATACGATCCGTTTACGGAAATCGTTACGCGTCATATTAGCGAATAATAGACATGAAGGTTATTAAACAGAAACAATCTCCACCGGTTGCAAATATGGATCTAACGGTCGAACAGGATGATCCTTATTCCTATTTTGGAACGCGCAAAAAGCACGGAGATCTCTTACCGGCCAGCATAAGATGCATCGTATGCGGACCTTCTGCGTGCGGTAAAACAAACCTGATTTTGAGTTTGTTACTGGCACCCAACGAATTGAAATTTGAAAACGTTTACATTTACTCCAAGTCGCTATTTCAGCCCAAATACGATTTTTTGAGTCGAGTTTTGAGACCGGTCAAGGGACTAGGCTATTACGAATTTAGCGAAAATTCCGAAATAATTTCACCGCAAGATGCTAAGAGTAATTCGATTTTCATTTTCGACGACATTCAATGTCACGAACAAAACGCGATTCGTCAATATTTTTCAATGAGCCGTCATAAGAATATAGACGCGTTCTACCTCAGCCAATCGTATGCAAGAATACCGAAGCATCTTATTCGCGACAATACAAATTTAATTATAGTTTTTTCGCAAGACGAAATGAACTTAAGACATATCTATTCGGAGCACATTAATACCGACATGAGCTTCGAAGATTTCAAAAAGATGTGCCGTCTAGCGTGGGGAAAAAAAGACGGCGATGGCAATAAAGCCGGATACGGATTCTTAGTGGTAGACAAAGAAAAAGCCATAAACGAGGGCCGCTACCGTAAAGGATTCGATCATTACATATGTATTTAAAATCACGACGTTCGAGCGAACTTTTATCAACGCAATGTCTGCGGCTGCGATGAGACGAGGACGACGACGACGACGTCACTCTACGAATTTAAATCGAGCCGTAATGCAGGCCACTAAAACGATAAGAAAAAAGTTTTTAGATTTTAAACGAGATCAAAATCGAGCTCAATTAAAATACAGAATGAAGCATGCTCAATTACTAGAACCGTTAAAATCGCTATCAAAATTCTCTGCAAGTAAAAATCCTAATTATATTCGACGTCAGAATGCGGAGCACGAATCTGATAATGTCGGCGACGGTTCAGATGTCTTACTTAAAAAGTATGCCGACATCCTGTCCAAAAGCGAGGATCCCAATATAGACGATACCGGAATCGGCATTCAATACGACGACCTTTCGAATAAATGGTCTATGGGCAATTCAGAGTTAACTATTGCAGACGACGGATCTACGATTAATATTAGAAATAAAAAATATCCTACTACGGAGGGCTTACTTCGATTGTTAACTTATAAGAAAATCCCTTCGAATAAGAAAACGCCTGCTGGCAATCCTTCCGAGCTAGATGTAAAAAAATTACATCGATATTTTGAAGAAAACCAATGCATATAATAAACTGTTTCGCAAGGATCTGCCTAAAACGCCCAAATATAAAAATTATATCGTTCCGAATTTAACACCGTCGCCCGTGGCGACTACAATATCTACGCCTCCTCCCTCGCCGCAGCATGCTTCGTCGCCGTCACCGTCGTTGTTGTCGTCAAAAGAGATGAATACAGCATCGGCGACTCCTACGATTCCCATGCAATTACGATCCAAAATAACGAAGAAAAGAAAGGTCTCGGTATGGATAATTTATCGAAAAAAGACAGCCATCGAGTAATATAAGCAGAATTTGGCGATACAAAAAATTCGATAATTCTAATCATAAGATAGAATACGTTCATTGGGACTCGCCGGCCGAGCTGGTGAGCCGGCTTCGTTTGTTGATGGCCGAACGTTCGGCGGGCAACAATAGCTCTCAGAATCAAAACGAATTTCTTTCTATTATATCCGAATTAAAGGAGGCGAAATTAATCGCCTAATAAAATATACACGTCCTATAGAATAGTCTCAGAAATAAAATGGTCGTCGATAAATTTGGAAGAGCGTATGTTGCCAGAGACTCTGGAGGCGGAGGGTTTGGTAATACCGCTGCGCGCGGGCCTCCTGGTGTAGGCTTTAAACTAACTCCGGAAGGCGATTTCAACATAGAAAATAGAAAACTTTGCAACGTAGGCAATCCCGTGACCGGAACGGATGCGGTAAATAAACGAAGCGCCTTGGTATTGGACGAGGACGATAAAATAGTTAACTTGAAGGATTTTAGAATAGTGCATTTGGCCGATCCTAAAAAATCAAACGACGGCGTAAACTTAAAATTTTGCATCGAAGAACTCAATCTGCGTATAGGCAAAGCATTGGAAATATGTTTGACCGCTTCATCTTCGGGAAAAACGCATGCTAATAAGAAACTTAAATTTGACGCCAAATCGCGATCCATTGTAAATTTGCACGACCCCGCAGAGCTCGGCGATGCCGTTAACAAGAGATACGTGGACTCGACGTTGTCAGAAAAAGCGCAAAATTTTATGAAACTAACCACGATCGACGACGGTAAGGCCAAGAACTTCGACTCTCGAGGCTTGAGAATTGTCAAAATAGGCGAGGCCGAAGATGAGCACGATGCCGTTTCTAAGTTCTATGTGGACGCGAGAATACAAAATCTTATCGAAGGTGTCGCCATTCACCGCGATAACGTGATCATTCGAGATGTATTGCAATCGGTCGTTCAAGTGTTGAACGAAGTTGTTTTAAACACGAACTTTCTGATTTTCAACCACTTGAAATTAGACGGGGTCAAGACGTCTGCTGGAGACGATTTACAATTTCACAAAATTAATACCGACGTTATAAGACACCTGCACGTGTTATTGGAGCAAGATAAAGCCTCGTCGTCTAACTCTCATACTCGTGTCAAACCTTAAAAATGTCTAAGAAATATAACGATAAGGAAATACTAGTGGATGAACTGCACAGAGGGGTTAGAATAAATTTTCCACGTCGAAGAACGATCATCAAATCTTATCACGACTTATTCCAAGCCGATATTGCTGAATTTATTCCATATTCGAAATATAATAAAGGGCATAAGTATATTCTACTCGTGATCGATTGCTATTCGAAATATTTATGGACGAGACCGCTTAAATCCAAGAATGGCCATGAAGTCACATCTGCGATGCGCGAGATTTTAAATGAAATTAAAAGATCGCGGCCGCCTTTACCGAAAAATCTGCAAACAGATAATGGTACAGAATTTTATAACGGCCAATTTGCACGGCTGATGAAGGAATATGGCGATATTAATCATTACTCCACATATAGCTCAATCAAAGCCGCCATCGTAGAACGTGCAATCAGAACGATAAAAACAAACTGTATAAAGCTTTTAGTCTGAGAGGCAAATGGAAGTGGATTGATATAATCGATTCGATTGTATCGAAATACAACGATACGGTGCATTCGGCCACTAAAAGAAAACCCAAAATGTGACCGCGAAAACGCGTCTGAAAGTTTACGATAAATTAAAACTGGAGACTAGAAAACCTCGTTATGCTGTGGACGACTTTGTACGCATTTCAAAATATAGAAGTATTTTTCTAAGGGCTACAATGCAAACTGGAGCGAGGAAACGTTTAAAATATGTAAAGTGTTTCGAGCAAATCCGACTACTTATTTACTCGTCGACATGCATGGCGATCCAGTATTGGGACAGTTTTATGAAGCTGAGCTGCAGAAAACGAGAGTTCCAAATATTTACCTTATCGAGAAAATACTAAGGCGAAAAGGAACCAAAATTCTCGTCAAATGGTTGGGCTTCCAAGAGCCTTCCTGGATTCAAAAGCTGATCTTATATAGATTGTTACATTTAAAAATAAAACATTTGTTTTTATATTTTTATTATATAAATATGTTACATTTCAAAAAATAAAAAATTTGTTTCTTTTTTTTGTTTGATTTTTTATTATACATTTTTTTTGATCTTGTAAAAAATAAGAAAGATAGAGACGCTACAACTGCGATACTTTGACATGCAGCAGCACTTAAAATGTATTATTTTAGTTTATTTTATACATAATATAAAAAATAAAAATACAATGCAGTTTTTTATCTTGCCTTGTTACAATATTTTAATTAATTTTTATAATAAATATAAAAAATAACAAAATACAATGCTGTTTTTTTTTCTTGATTACAATATAACAAAGAGAGCCTCTACAACAGCGCTTAAAATATATTTTTAAATTAATTTTATACATAATATAAAAAATTAAAAAAAAAATACAATGCGGTTTTTATAATATAAAAATACAAAAAGACAATGCAATTTCTTTATCGTTACAAGATTTTAATTATTTTTTTATAATAAACATGCAATTCACAAAATAAAATATGGTTTTATTCAAAGGTCCTTTATTAGATAGTGCCCATGAGGCAAAGTATCTATTCCGTTAGATAAAATGTATCTTTTATCATCTTGATAACTTTAAGCAATTTTCGTCTGACGTATGGAATATACCTTATGCAAATATGATCCTATGCTATTTTGGTCTCGTTCTATAACTACTTTATTTCGTAACGTATCGAGATAGTGATCGAAACAGATTTGCCGATCGATAATGTACTTTTTAACACCCTTAGCCTTCTTTATTATCTCACGGCCTTCTATTTTTAAAGAGTACATTTTCGATCGAAGGCCTACAAAGTGCGTTAAAATACGACCTCTAGTTTCGTCTTTCATAAGACCAATGACTTTTTTATTAATTAAAGGAATTTTATAGAAGTTATCGGGATCATAAGCGCTCGTATCAAATTTTTCTAGATTCGTCTTTATACACTCTTCATAGAAATCATTGCACGTCACACTATACAAAAGGCTGTTGGTGTCCATGTAGCATAATTCGCAATTATTTGCAAATTTTGCCTTCATGAAATTGTAGTGAAAATCATATAATTCAATTTTTGATAATTCTAAGATGGCCATACCTATGTAGATAGGTTTGTTGAACTCTATCTCTGTTTTGCTCAATTCAATCGCGACCAGATTTTTGTCAAAATCGTCGCCGAATGGAAATTTGGTTTGGAAATTAAAGATAGAGCACCATACCGACCGCTCCAATGAGTCACTAATTTTATGACACGTCTTTTCTAACATTCTCCATTGTTTTACCAAAATGGAATTGTTTGCAAATTTATATAGATTTTGTGCAAATTCCGTTTTAGCCTCCGTGCGCATTCTTGTATTTAATTCGACAAACGGTCTCAACCAAGGAGACTGACCGAATTCTAAAACCTTATGAACGCGCGTCATAACTACGCCCGCAGATAAATAAACCTGGAGATTTCTGTAATGCACAACGTAGTTGCACTTTTTCGTGAGGGTGCACATTAATTTTGAAAATTTCGAGCCCGGAGGCGTGCCCAAGTCGCATTCAATAATATAACCTTTATCGCTCGTAATGCTCACTGTTGTAACATTAAATTTTAATATTTCTTCAGGCGTTAGCCATTTGAAATCCCCGTAAGGCAAATAGCAAGATTCGGCATGACCATAGAGATTATTAATATCTCCGTAAAATAAAAATTTATTCGGCTTGGATGGATCATGCGTTGGGGGATAATATTTATTATTGGATTCTACATATCGTTTTACGACTTGAGTAAGGCCCCCCCGAATGCCTCTTTCGATCATTAAAAACATGTCGACGTCACAAATTAGTTCTAGCCTGATTTTAGTATATAATAACATGCTAGACCACGAGTAGCTCGCCAAAGTCACAAAATTTAAGGGATCCAATTTGTATGTTTCAAGACAATTTTTCTAAAGTCTTGGAATATATCGCAAAGTAAAAGAATGTCGCATTTTAAATATAGGTCCGCGTAGTCGCCTAAATTTTTGCATTTAAAAGTGCTCCATACGGTTTGCGCATGAATATATTCCGATTCTTCAATATGTGATTCATTAAGATTGCTATAAAAACATTCTATAGGAGGAAGATTTTCTTCGCTTAATTTCAAAATGTCATCCAAATACTCGTAGGAAAAATACCCTTGCGCATTAGCAATTTAATGCGATCCGGGTTTAGTGAACTAAATTCCTTTTAAAACTTTAAAGTCATCGAAAGACAACTCGCATGCTAATTTTTCCAATGACATTGCCATAAAGCGAAAGGAATCTATGAATCTGAACGTCACATTTGCGTCGTAGTATTTTTTAGAAAATGTTATGTATTTTTCATTATTCAAGGGTATTATATTCATGGGGCCTTCGAAAGCGTTAGCAAGCTCTTTAATAATAAAATGAGCATCATAATTGCTCAAATTATGATAGACTACGGGAATAATTGGAAATAACCTAAAATTTAAATTACAGCTGCTATGCGCAACACCTCTTACAGAACCATTCATGTGATCGTGATCGATAACCTTTGCGTCGTCCGGCAAGAAATCGACTTCGCAAATAAAGCACGTTTTTGCCGTCGAGGCATCTATAGAGGACGTAGCAGGCTCGTTTTTAAAAAATGCGCTCCCATAACATATGGCAATATGTTTTAATTGTCGCACAAACCAAGAAATGCAGTCTGTGCCTGTGTATGAACTGTAATATGAAAGAGATTCGTCATATCCACAATAAAAATAATATCCTATTGAAAACGGAATATGTTCCTGGTATTTGAAAGTGCGTTCTGATTCGGTAGCTCGATCGGTTTTTTTAATAAGCCATTCTATGTCGGAATAAACCACCATCGGCACAGGTATTTTATACTTAAAATCTTTAAATTGTAAATATTTGTTTTTTTCGGAGGGTAAAATAACACGACACTCGTTAAGTTTTTCGCATACTTGCTCGTGGGCATCGAGACGTTTGCGATCGTAAAAATAGGAGAGACATCTATCGCATACGTAAAAGTGACCCGTATGTTTAGTTAATTGACCTCTCACAAGTGAGGCTAAATTTTTTATAAGACAATAATGATATCTAACGCCCCGTTTATAATCTTTAATATTTTTTTTTAATTCTTCCAAACTTTTTCCATCTTTATCGGCCTCGTCGCCGCCGTCGTCGTCGTCGCCGTTGGCGTCTTCGCTGTCGTCAGAATTAAATTTTGATGACTCGTCGACATACGTATCTTCAACAATCAACAGATTAACGTGTTTATCTCGTTTTTGGCTAGTTAATTGTACCGGTGTTACGATGTATCGAGCGCGTTTTAAAATAAGAGCAAAAACATTTACAGAAATATCATTCTGCTTTTCGAATTTCGATATATCCGATATAGGCATGGGGCTGACCAAATTTTTCATATTAAAAATTTCTGCAAAATGCGGATACGAAGTTGTGCGAGTAGCATGCTTACCTGCTGTAGGCTTAATTATTCCGGCTAAAACGCTCCAATAAAAGCATGAAAAATCATTGTTTCTAATGTTTAAACAGGCCTTTTTGTTTTGAATTGCGATAGGAAGAGGCATGAAACAACTCGCGTGAAACATATCATAGCATTTATTAATATTAACATTTAGAAATAATATTTCGGATAGCGTGAATCCTGACCCGTGCATTGCGTCGTTCTCTATTTTATCCAACAAGCGTGTTGCGATATTGCACGCAAACCACTCGTTAAACTTCTCTAAATTGCCGAAACAAATTAAAAGTTGGGCGTCGAAAATACCTAGTTTGAAACTCATTTTCGTTACGCGCGACGGAAAATTTGAAAAATCGCACGCTAACACGACATTAATTTTAAGGTTTACCGAGTGATTTTTAAAAATCGTATACAATTTGGATAAAATTAATTTTTTACAATCTTCGATAAATAAATTAAGATCTTGATGTGCAACATTAATAATTTGAGCTGTTTGAATTCTCGATTTAAACGCAGACACGATTGGCTTCCAAACCAATTCAGAATGTCGAGGCGTGCTCGAGAATACATCCATTGTTTAGGAACATTCTGCCGCAGTAGTTTTTTTAATAGATTTTTAAATAGCATTTTATATCTTTTCATATGGCATAGAAGATTTTCGAATAGATTCAGATAACTAGCCGAGAGCGAAGAAGAAGTTTGTTTCACCGTTCTTAAAATCGATTCGGTGTTGTGAATGTGTGATTTTAATATTCGAACCCAATTGCGAAATACTTTAGTTTTACGACATTTCGTTAAAATTGCGTGCACTTTTCGATACAACTGTAGCATCTGATCACAACACATCGAAACGCCCGCGTCCGCTTCGATTTTTCTGTTAGTTAACATTTTTTTTTATTTCAATGCCAACTTTCTGTATTTTGAACCGTGCAATTTTACTAATACGTTTGGCGTATCGTCTTTGGGCGATAAATCGCAGGACCATAAAATGGCTTCTAATTCGGCACGCAGTTCCGTTTTATTCTAACAATTTGTACGAGTTTAAAAATCTTATACAAAAGGATAAGTCTATAGCATATTTTTCTGAATCTGTAATTTTTAGATGATTTTATAGAAAATACATCTGTCGTTCTAACACATTTACTATAGACAAATAAATCGCCGATTTCATGCAAGCGCATGCGGAGGGTTTTCTACAAATCAACAAAGAATTAATAAATTGAGTTGAAAACACGAATTCTCTATTTTTTAAGTCCACGTATAGGCAATCGGTTCTTAGAGTTGCATAAAAGAAAATGTCACTTTCACATTTATACTGAAAATTAAACACTGTTTTTAATGGCGATCGGCAGATTGATCTACAAATCTAAATAACCTAATACCGGCCGAGATGCTTTCGCTAATATTATAAAATGCCTTTCGGTCGTAATTACATAAATTAAAAAGCTTTTCTTTCATACGAGACACGTCGGTGAAGCAAAACGCTATTGTGTTAGAATCCGAATATTCTAAGCACGTTAAATTGTCGATCAAATTAAATTGCATGCAAAATAGAAAAAGGGCTCGAGACCCAATCAAAAAACCGTCCCGATATTTAAAGTCTTTTAAATCAGCAGGCAATTCCTTGCATGCGATTCTATAAAAATTATGCGGATAATCCGCAATTAGCATATCACGATTGTAATTGGTTGCTGATCTAATTCTATATTCAATACTCATAACTTTAAAAAATCAAGATGTAAAAATACTAAAATTATAAAAATTAATCACCATGTATAGGTAGGTATTCTAGTGTGATGACGATACGGATGGCTTTTTTTGCTCTTGCCGTTCTTGATTTTCCTTGGGAGGATCCGTGAGGGCCGATGATGGATCCTTTTGTTTTTCGCCCATGCAGCAGAAGGAAATGCTCGCAGCAGGATTAGGTTTACCTTTAAAATAAACGAATTTCGTATTAGTTTTTTAAATTAAAAATTAAAAAATTAAATACTAACCAACTTCAAACGCTCCTAAGTAGTGCAAACAAAGGCATTCCTGTTTATTCAGCTCCTCGATATCTTTGTCGCTAATTACGTCCGCGATTCTCTGCGGAAGGAACACAACGCATTCTTCTAATTCGACGAGAATGAGCCGAGAATTTTTCTTTGACTGAAGAGATTTGATGCTTAAAACCTGATAAGGGCGCTGTAGCTCGAGATCTTTGACTTTTACGGTCTTCTTCCTATCGATGCGGCTTACTGAATTGATTTTTTTAATTAAGTCCATATTTTATTTTCTAATTACGAATATAATTACATAAAGTAAAAAAATATATTTACAATTATTACCTGTTTTTTAATGCAAGCTGCACGATGACAAACACGTTGTACGACTCTCAAACTTATATTTTACAAGATAAAGATCCTTACAAGGAACCCTCTATTTATATCACTCCGAATGACGTACAATTTATTACGCATCTGAATACCGCTTCCCACATACACGATTAAGACATTAACGATAGCAATTCATTAGAATTAAATAGCATTGCCCTTGTCTGGACAAAAAAAGCTCATTCCAATTAAAACGTTATTTATTAGGCGGATATTGAAGTCGCATAAAAATTAATGATGCATATTTTTTATTCAAAGATGTAAGTAACTAAGACATTTTCCCCGACTTGGCATCGATAAAGAATATAAAAATCCCAATCGTCTATATTTCTAGGATCTATAAACACCATATTTGTTAAAAATAATGGGTTCCTATATAATTAATGTTTCAAAACGATGATGTAATCATGAACTACAGTATTTTCTTTACGCGTTCCAAGAAGCTATCTTTTATGCATACAATGTTTTAATCAAAAGCGATTCCCCGACTTCGATAATAAAAAATAATTATACAAACATACTCGATCATTTATATTTAACTTCCGCTTCATACAATGTATACTATACAAAATTTACGAGAACACTTTTTATTTCTCTGCAAAAATACGATTTCGTCATCGTATATGCTTTGGTTCATATAATGTACACAAAATTAAGGAAGAACTTTTTTATTTTCAGCAACGATACACACGTCATCGAACCATTTATACCGAAACAATTACATTACTGAACAATTCAGTATACACCTTCATATTTTCTCATTAAAAAACGCGATACAAACGCAGCACGCAATTTTTTCTTATTGACACCTGTAATAAAAACCTTGCGGTTATTTCCCCCCCAGCCTTATTCTCCTTATACTTCATCATAATTGCCTACGACACATCGAGCGTAACATTTTTCAAATTATTAAAAGATTACTTGAAACGTCTTGCACGTGTCCGATGAGATAATCGTGACCCCGTTTTTTTTTTGCCTACGATCTGAAATCTGCGTTATTTTAAATACTTCATCATAATTGCCTACGACACATCGAGCGTAACATTTTTCAAATTATTAAAAGATTACTTGAAACGTCTTGCACGTGTCCGATGAGATAATCGTGACCCCGTATTTGTATACGAATTAAATAGCGCACTTTCATCATCTTCTCTCGCAGGGCAAAAAATACACGCACACGTCATCGATCGAACGAACCATTTTTAGCAAAAATACGATTCCGTCATCGTATATGCTTCGATTCATAATATAATGTATACGAATTAAGGAAAGGGCTTTTTTATTTTCAACAACGATACACACGTCATCGAACCATCTATACCGAACAATTACATTACTGAACAATTCAATATACACCTTCATATTCTCTCTCTCGTTAAAAAACGCGATACAAACGCAACACGCAATTTTTTCTTATTGACACCTGTAATAAAAAAACCCTTGCGGTTATTTACCCAGACTTATTCTCGAACGCGACCACTACCCCCCCGAAAACACACTCTTAAAACAAAAACACGTTCGCACCACTTGCGCGCCCCTTACGATATTTCATCTTAGACTAAAACACGCACGCCCCTACACACCTATACACATAATGATACATACCTTTCTTTTCGAAAATAAAACAACAACAACACCGCCCCGATCGATATCTACACACACACTTTTATCATAAGGGTAGCACGACTTCTACATTAACATCACCGACAAAACATACATACCCTACACCCCTACACGCACACACCTGCACATACATACTTCTCTTTTATATAATACGCACACCCTTTACAAGATATTTATGATCCTTTTAAAAAGGGCTGGCCAGCTTCTTCATAGCCATACTATTGTTATCCTCAAACCTAACTAATACTAACACACACACACACCTACACATACATGACCTTCACACATACATACTTCTCTTTTCCATAATACACACACCCTTTACAAGATATTTATGGCCCTTTTAAAAGGGCTGTCACAGCTTCTCCATAGTTATACTACTATAATTTATTTAAATTGCACCTTAAGCATATGGTTAAATTAGAAGAAGCCTTCTATCAAAGTCACAATAACATTATCTCCTTGATCGCCACGGAGGAAAACGCGAAGGATTTGTTTGAGTTTAAAGATAAATTCAGAAAAATGTTTGCTCGTTCCTTTTATTTAATCAAGTCAATCAAAATAAAACTTTTTGAATATAAACCGCCAGAATCTAGCGCTGTTTTTTTCTGCCGCTCGCCTAAAATCAAAAATAAATTAATTTTCGTTGCAGGTACCCTTCTTTAAGGGCGATTTTTCCATGTTCACAGGTTTCATTGATTCATACGACTTCCACATACATACTAACCCGGAATTGTCGCCAATCGTCAAACTCACGTATTTAAAATCGCTTCAACTAGATACGGCTTAACCCGCCATTAAGAATTTTGATTTAACTGAAAGTCATTATAAACTCGCGTACAATAAACTGGGCAAATTTGAACAATTTTCCCAAACTGCACTCTGATAACCCTTCTGGTTTACAAAAATTAGTCGGCGTTTTTACCGATAATTTGGAAGCCTTAAAAAGTTTGATCTTCCGATTGAGGAGTGGAGCTTTATTTTAGCTCAGATACTACTAAATCGACTGGAAGTACACACAACTCGAGGTTTTAAGTTATAGCACGATCCCTCCACCATTCCTACTTATACTAAAATTATTACATTTCTGTACAAAGCATGTAAATCCCTGAGCAACTTATATTTAAATCACAAATCAGACATGAACAAAATTGTTCACGCGCAGAGTCGACCAGGTTCACGTCCCAGTGTTTCAATGTTAGTCCGCAATACCAATCGTGTTGCTAAGTGTACGCATTGCAAAGTTGACCATCCGCTATACAAATGCCTCGACTTTTTAGAATTAACCCCTAACGACCGCTATAATTTTGTAAAAGCACGCAAACTTTGCATAAACTGTCTAAGCAGTTCGCATATTTTTTCCAAGTGCAAATCGACTATGATTTGTCGCACTTGTCGCCAGCAGCATCATACCTCGTTACACTTTAACCGCCCCTTAGAATCGCTTTCAAAACGTAGTGTTTCTATTAGAGTTTATAAGGCCTCGTCTTATAACACCAACAAGATATTTGTAAGCCATCTGTTCCCCCCCGCTTTGTGTACCTGCAAATTTCTACCAATAAGTCGTTTCTTCTCTGCTACAAATAATTTCAGTGTTGTATTATTTTGCACGAATCGCCAAAAACGGGTGGTTTTATTGTCTACTGCGCAAATTTAAGTTAGTGATCGTTTTGGTAATTTTCAAAAGTTTCGCTGCTTGTTGGATACCGGTAGTATAACTCCACTTATTACTTAACAATGTGTTAAGCGCTTAGGTTTAAAACCTACTCCGTTACCTCTTACCCTTAACGGGCTTGGCTTTATGCAGACCGCGGCTACTCACGGCGCAGTTTTTGTCCTTATTAAACCAGTGAACAATGCGAATCATTTTTTAATATTGAAGCAATAGCCCTACCTAAAATTTATGGAAACCTGCCTACTACTTGCGTCAACGTCAACCAGTTACCCCCAATACATAACATTCAGTTAGCCGACCCACAGTTTTTAAAACCCGGTCTTATAGATTTATTACTGGGGCGTATGTATTTCCACAAATTTTAATAAATGATCGTGTTCCTTTTGAACACCATACACCCATAGGCATGCATACTCTTTTCGGATATATTTTAATGAGATCGATCCCAGCATCAAGCACCCTGCAGGTTACCGCTTTACTTTGCTCTACGGACCAAGTACCCTCCCTGGAAAGAATTGTTTCCAAATATTGGGAGGTTGAATCACTTTCCGACGTCGAAATCCTTTCAGTAACGGAATAGGAAGCTGAAAATATTTTCAAAGAAATTCATACACGGACAGATCAGGGCCGTTATGTAGTTTCTTTGCCCTTTAAGGATGCTGCTCCCACGTTTACCGGAAGCCGCGATTTAGCAACACAAAGATTTCTTTGCTTGGAACGACGCCTTCTCAAACAGCCCCTTGTATATCAACAATATAGAGATTTTCTGCAAGGATACATCGATCTTCAACACATGCAGCCTATAACTAATAAGGGTCACTTTGATCATTCTTATTATATACCTCATCATTGTGTTATAAAACCTAACAGTGTTAGCACTATGCTTCGATTGAATTTTAATGCCTCCGCTCAATTGTATTTCCGGAAGTTCACCTAATAATCACTTATTAATTGGTCCCAAATTGCAAAGAGAACTCACCACACTGTTATTACAATTTTGTCTGCATCGTTACGTCCTCACTGCAGATAATCGTCAAATGTATCAGCAAATTCTTATTGTACCCTATTAGCGTGATTATCAACGGATTGTGTGGCGTTTCACTCCTGATAATCCTAGCCAGGATCTTCATCTTAATGCCGTTACTAATGGGATCAACTGCGCTCCATTTCTTGCCATACGTACTCTTTTGCAACTTGCCGATGATGAAGGTGGACCCTTTCCTCTAGCCGCTTTCGCTCTTCGTAATCATACCTATATTGATGACGTAGTGACAGGTCGAGGTACTTTCTAATTCGCCTTGGATTTAACAGAACAGCTTGTAGTCCTTTTGAAACGAGGTGGCTTCGACCTGCACAAGTGGTCTGGTTTTGCTCAACGGTATTCTTGCCCCTCATCCGTGTTAGCAACCTCATTGCTTTGAGGATCTTTCTGATCCTACCGTCAAACTTTTGGGTCTCCAGTAGAACGCTTCTTTAGATAATTTTTTTTTGTGGTCAACCCTAAACACACTCCTTGGACAAAACGTAATATGCTATTTAATCTTTCCTGCATTTTTGACCTGTTAGGAATTCTCTCCCTTCTTTCCTTTCCAATAAAGTATTTCCTCTAACGTTTTTGGACTCTCAAACTAGATTGGGATGCCCGTCCACCCCTGGAGTTTTGTCGTTTATGGAAAAGATATGTTGAGAGTTTTCCTCTTCTTGCAGATTTTTTCTTACCGCGCTTTCTAGTCTCTTATCACTACGATTTGTGCGAGGTACATAGTTTTGGGGACGCTTCGGAACGCGACTACTGCGACGTCGTTTATTTTCGTTTTCTTAACGGTTCTAAAGAACCTATAGTTCGTTTGGTATATGCGAAATCTAAAGTAGCTCCATTGCGACCCTTTCCCTGCCAAGGTTAGAATTGCTAGCCGCTGCCTTATCTGCTAAATTACTAGATTTTGTTCTGAATGTGTTTTCTTCTCATGTCACCTTTAATAAAATATACTGTTGGTTCGATTCTATGGTTGTACATTCACGGATTTCCGCTCCGCCCCAACGACGAAAGACTTTCGTGGCCTACAGAGTAGCCTATATCCAAGATAAGACTTCTAACGCCATGTGGCTTTACGTGCCTTCTAACGATAATCTCGCTGACGTTGGGTCACGTGGTTTGTTACCAGCCGAGTTGCCCCAATGTTGGATATGATGGGCGGCTTTACCCATTTTAGTACATTTTCAAGAAATAAATCATGTCCCACGTTCTTGTTTTCTAGAGCCGCAACGGATACGTGAAGAACGGTGCGTTACACTAACTACTACCTTGTCCTGTAATGTATTGGATGCCCTACCTAAAAATCAGTCTCCTTTTCTTTCTGTCGTTCGTATAACCGCTTAAATCTTCCGCTTTATTAATAATGTCAGGCATCTTCTTATTATGCGTGTTAGATCTGTATCCGCTTATGAGTTCGCGCTCGTTTTGGAATGCCTTGTTAAACATACCCAACAAGCATCTTTTACGGTTGAGATCAGGGCCCTTCAATTCGGGACCCCACTTGCTAAAAGGTTCCAAAAATTATCCCCTTTTCTTTTAAATGACGTGCTTCGTGTAGGTGGCTGGTTAAGTTACGCCCCTATTTTTTACGATAAACGATTCCCCGCTTTATTGCCAAGTAAGAGCTGTTTTACGGATCTGTATATTCAGTACATTCATCACAAATATTATCAAGCAGGTATTCAAACAACATAATTCCTTATAAGCCAAATATTTTGAATATAGTTTCTGCGAGAAGATATATTTGCCGGGTACTTCGCTCGCTCTTGATTCCTTGTTGGAAAACACATCCCAAGTTTTTTCAGCACCTCATAGGCAATCTTCCATCTGGTGGAATAACTCAAGTTAGACCATTTTTGCATTCCGACATGGACTTTTGCGGCCCGTTTACAGTAACCATGAGCCGAATCCGGAGCGCAAAACTTTAAAAGCCTACCTCTGCATTTTTATTTGTATGTGTATCAAGACTGTTCTCTTGGAACTAGTTTCTGATTTAACCTCTGACGCTTTTTTGGCCGCGTTTTGTCGGTTTTTTGCTCGTCGTGGTCTGTGTGAACATTTGTATAGCAACAGTGGTACAAACTTTGTCAGTGCCCATCGCCAACTGGTTTCCCTTGCTAAAGCCGCAGCCTTTCAAGAACTTATTACTTGACATTTTAACCAACCTTCCGCGCCCCATTTTGGGGGTCTTTGTGAAGCATGCGTCAAATTTGTCAAGATCCTGCTACTTCGTGGTGTAGGAGAGCAGGTACTAACCTTTGAAGTGTTGTCAACCGTGTTAGTTACAAAGAAATTTATTTTACATCCTTCATAAACATAGCCCCAAAAAAGGATATTTACAGAACAATCAAAAAAACCCTTAATCTGCGTAATGATGCTGCATAACGTGATGTATACATAATATAAAGATATAATTGTAAACATTTAAAATGACGAAAATAAAATTTTATTACATAGCACTTACACATCTACATACCAGTATAAGAAATTATACATAAATTTTAGAGTAGCATCTGCTTTGGCGAGTGCACCTCGTGAAGTTTACGAAATATTGTATATTTTAATCAAACAGTAATTAGCAAGTTGTGAAGGCTAACAGAAAGGTAAACAGTAAAAAGTACTCTAACGCTAGCTTTAAAAATAAGGTACATAATTATTCGTGTTGTAATCGTAGTGTATAATCTGCAATTTAGCGCGAGCGCACACCCCAAAATAAGAAATGTCTATCTTTCAAAACAGCATCAAAAAGTAATGAAAACAGAACTGTACTTTGAGCTATTGGCATCTTGCTGGTATCATCTTAGGATGAAGGAGTACAAGTACATTTTTCTATGGGCTGGATGCTGGAAACACCAACTTAACTCATACTAGCACAAAAAGCATTTTAATAGCGCAATTTTACAACATGTCTTTTCGTTAAGAGGATGTTGTATTGAATGTACCACTTTCAAACAACGGTCTCTATTTTATAAGGAAAGAACCATGTAGGGGGTAGATATTTGGCTTTCAAAGATATCGCCGAAAAATCAAGTGTGTAGAATTCTCAGACGGCCGTTGCAAAAATCTATAGCTTGCCAACAAGGAAATAACATATTAATAAAGGATATTTAAAGACGTAACAATCTTATTACTTTAAATATTTGCTCAGCTGTAGGATAACAGAAAGCAAACTCATTGCAAGTATTTATTTACTAGACAGATGGTTAAGTGGCCGTATCTTTTAAAATAAAACTGTGCATCTATGTACAACTTTAATTGAAATGTATCCTCTGCAGGTGGTAGAATTTATTTGTAGCAATTTTGTAATGTAAAGTTTTCTAAGCAGCTGTTTGATTTTATAAAGCAACATATTATAGAGTAATTACTTGAGAAATTTTTTAAATTAACACTAATTTTAAATGGCAGGAAATCGAGCTTGTTGAACGATAGTTGTATAATTTGTCTATAAATTTTAAGGAGTTTTAAATAGAAGTAGGATAAATAAATATTCACCCAGAAAAAATTACTTGCAGGGCTTTGAACGCAACACAGCGATCCCGTACCAACAAAGATAGAGTATTGCAAATCTGTTCACATTTAGTCCATTTGAAACAAAGCCTCAATTAATTTTCTTTCTCTAGCTCCGATGAAACTGAAAAAACTAAGAGCAATTGCATATCAGAATTATTTCTTGTTAAAGGGTTTGTGCTGGGAATATATATATATATATATATATATATATATATATATATTATTCCTGATATGCCCGTAGTTGTTTCAAATTTGGACAACCTCTTGTTAGCTGCAGAAAACGTAGTCGTTTGTAAATCACAACCCGTTTACAAGTAGAACTTGACTTTTCAGGATATAATTCAAAGCTTTCCTTGACCTCTTTCCTTAAACGAATTAACGAGTTAAAGATCTCCCAGAACAAACAACTATTTAAACGTGCGGTTGAATTATCCTCTAAAAGTGCTTTAGCTTGGTTTCTCTATATTAAACACCAAATCTACATTGGCCCGAGTTAGTAGAATTTGGAAAAAAAACTTTGTTGCGTTTGATAACGATTATGAAACTTTTTCTCAAATCTGTGCTCGTTTTTAAATAGCTAACGAAAACGTATTATCTTATATTATTAAAGTACAGACATCATTTAACCGTTTAGACAAAGAGCCTGGCGAAACCGAGATATTTACGCAATTAGTTCAAAATTTGAACGTTGACTGTTTTGAACATTTAGGTCTCCAAAGAATTAATTCTATCTCCCAAATTAAAGATCTTTGGCGTTTCCTACAGAAGTAAAATTTTGATTAGACAAATATTTCCGTAAAATCCCAACCAAAACCTTCTCAGCAAAAACTATCTTACCGTAGCGACTCTGCTCCTACCTTAAATAAATTTTCGTCTTCAATATTGTACATAGAAGAAAATATTTCCATTTCTTGTTGCCAAAAAAGTGGTCATAACTATACTAATTGTACCGAATCTCAAAGTATGTTCTGTTATAGTTATAGAACCTATAACGTTTAAAGAGGTAAATGTTCACGTTGCAATGTTCCGGAAAACTGCCAAAGAAACGCTTTTGTCCAGGGTATACGCGTCTTTTCCTCACCAAATCACTCACCACTAACACAACGAAATTAAGGTCCGCGCACGGATTAAATTAAAACCCTACCGTAATTTTACCTTCATTACAAAAACAATGCCGATTTTATCTTTACTAACGAATCTTCAACAAAAGTGTATATCCTTTTAACGGTGGTGTGTCGTACAACTCCGCTTGAATGATCAAACTGGTTAAAAACCTTTTATGCTTTTTACCATCCTAGTTCTGCATCTGTAAAGCTGAAAACTAAACCTTGTGATAATCGTCCACATTTACCTATATCTGTCGCTTCTCTCCGCCTGTGCATTGTTCGACAACGATTTTAACTGTTTTTTAATTAATTCAACAGGCTTGCGGCAATTAAGAAAAAAAAGGTTCGAATCCCGACACGGTCCGCTTGAAAAATGTTAGGCGAGCATTTTTCACAAAAATACATCCTCGTTCAGGTGAGAGGTAAAATGGAGGTCCCGTGTGTGAGTGTTGTCACGCACGTTAAAGATCCCTCCCTTGCTTGGAACAGCAAGGTTCGACAAAATTCCAAATTTTCCAGATAAAAAAACTCGCTTCCTGGCCAATGTAGTACCTTCGGGTGGAGCATTGGAAAATCACATGTAAAGCAATAAAGAAAACAAAAAATGATTGTTAAATAATACCTGAAAATACCTGTATGATTATTGCCGATTCTCCTCAGGTCAAGGTAACTGAATCCACTAAATTAGAAATCCGTATAGAATCTCCTGAACGTAGTCATCTTTTAAGTCCTACTTACCCTAGCTTATTCTTTCCTTTTAGGAGCTAATTTCTGTCATCCTTTTAACTTATCTCTAAACTTTTTAGATGTCGCTTGGCAAGCTAGCTTCAACAAAACGATTCTGCTTAATTGTGGATTGCTAATAAAGTCACTCTTACCGAACTACCAAATATCTCGCTAGAAAACGCTATGAATAAATTTCGTGACCTGTCTACTTCTGAACTAAAATATTTTACAACCGTATCTTCATTTAAACAACGTCAATATCCCCTATCGCCTGCTTTATAAAAGCACTTATATGATGAAATTGTTAAAATAATTCAGTTTGGTGTTATCTCTCCAAGTTCTTCTTCTTGGAGTAGCCCCATTTTATTAGTTTGGAAGAAAAATGGAGAATGCCGTCTTTGTTTTGACCGTCGTGAATTAAATTCCGTTACCATACTTGATAGCTACTCTTCACCATCTTAAGTCGTATACGTAATGCTAAATACATATCTTCAATAGACTTTAAACAGGCTTTTTATCAAATAACTTTGAAACAATTCTCTCGTCGAAAAACTGCCTTTTGCGTATTTGGAAAGGGTTTGTATATATTTAACTTTTATCTTTTGGTTTGCCGAATGCTCTCCAAACACTCCAACGTACTATGAATACAAGGTTGGTCAAATTTTGCATCAAGAGCGTGTTTTCGTTTATCTCTATAATATTTTAGCTAGCTCTAATACTTTTAAAGAACATATCGTAACTTTAAGTGAAATTTGCTGACTGAAAAATGTCGCTGAAATTAAATGTTTAATTGGAATAATATTTTATTATCAAATTTTTTTTGCCTAACCTATCTACTGCCTCTGATCCCATCACTGCTCTAATTAAGAGTAAGAAATAGAACAATCTAATGATTGGACTTCCATTGCCCAAAAAGCTTTTGGCCAAATTAGAGTTTTAATTACTTTTGTTTGAATTTTATTTTCACCTAATTTTGACGAACAATTTTACATTCAAAGTGATGCTCCATTTACTGGCTTATATGCCATTTTATTTTAAGAAAATGTCGTTTTGAACATCCTATTGCTTATCCTAGTCGTACTTTAACCACCGCTGAACTAAAATATTTCGCTACGAAGAAAAACTCTCGAAGTATACTTTGGAATTAAAAATTTTAGGGGTTATGTAGAAAGAACCTGGTTCGCAGTTGGTACCGATTGTGCTGCTCCTACATGGTTAAAAAATTCCGAACAACCCCCTGGACGTTTCGCCATATAGAATTAACATATTTCACAGTTCAGTTTGACTGTTCGCCACAGGCCTGAAGAATTAAATATCATACTTTTTCTCGCGTTATAGCTACTTTAAATCTCTCTTATTTAACTTCCGACACCTAGTATTCAAATATGGTGAAAAAAGTTACTTAACATTCCGAAAACTACCCATCATTTGGTGTTATAAGAGATCGTTTATTTAAATTAGTGGCAATGGTGCACAAATCATCTCAAAAGAAATTCAAAATTTTATAACTTGTTATAAAGTTTAGAAAATCTGGTTTAATGCCAGAAATCATCCGCAAGTGAATTGAATAGAGCGTGTCAATCGTGAAATCTTACCGCTCTCTTTTTATTAAATGGGACAAAAATATACTTAAAGTTGCACAAGCATTACGTACCTCTAAGCATGAAGCTACGCTATACTCCACTTGATTTCTAATTTTTGACTGTTCTAGTCCAATTGATGGTGGTTATTATGGTTCTATTTCTGACGATATCAATGTGAATTAATTTGATGAAAAATATTATTAGTACAAAGATCAACAGCTACTGCCATCTACCTTCACCATTGTTACAACACATTTATTCAAAGCGTATGAATAAAGCAAAATTATTGCAACATCCGAAAAAAAACATTTTATTTGGCTTGGGCGAACATGAATGGAAGAAGAATCATGTTTTGTCTGAGGCCACTATAAAGTTTTCCGCTAAATTAGCTCCTAAATTTATATTACGTGCAATATCTAACGTAATTTCTCCATTAATCTATGGACTACAAGATTCAAATTGCAAACCTCAAGGACGTTGGCAAATTAAAAATCTAAAACCATTTTTATCTACCTCTAATGAGTACTACTTACTTATATTTTTGTCCGTACATTTATCTAAATATATTTCTTCTTTTTCATTCTTATTTCCACTTTTTTTTTCTTTTGCTATTACCCTTACTACCTAAATATTATCTAATTATTGAGCTTTTATATCGTTATCGTTATCGACATATGTTCGACATACGTACGACATACATCCGACATACGTCCGACATACATCCGACATATGTCCGATATACGTCCGACATTGATTCGACAAACGTCCAACATACATCCGATCTATATCCTTCATGCGTCCGACATACATTCGACATATGTCCGATATACGTCCGACATAGTAAAGTATATATGGCGGCATATTTTCTAAAGTTAAATAATGTACCCCGAAATAAGCTGTATTCACTCCAGTAAACTCGATTTAGCAATAAGGCCGTTATACTTGCACATCGAAAATCTGGACACACCGTACATCTGCGCTAGTGAATCTAAGTAATCGACTTAGTAAGCAAGTGCAGATTTAACTACTACAGACAGGTTGTCACTAACGTTCAAGCAGAGCAGACGTGAAATGTAGTGACTGTTAAAATTATGTAATTTATTAGTTATAGTTGTAATTTTTGGCATATTCAAAATTAAGTTATATCATTTTCACGAACTTCTAAGTAAACAAAATTAAAAACAAACTTACAATTTCAAAATTTTGTGATATGTTTGTGATTTTCGTGAGTCTTGGAACCGTTCAAATTACGCAATAAAAGTAAATCAAGTGAACCTCAAGAAACAAACACTTGTAAGTAAATTCTTAGTTTCCTATTAAAAAGTAGTAAATGTGGTTAAAAATAGAAAAAAATTACTGAACTCAAGCTGGAAATTAGGTCAGTTAAACTGTGAAAGAAAATTACTTAACTATATTTAATTAATCAAATGATATTTGTACGCTATTACGTATAAGGAACACTTTGCACGGAATTGTAACAGTAACCTTCAAACCATTTATATTTCTTATTAATAACCGCAATCACAGTGAAATAATAACAAAATTTTATTTATTGAAACAAAAGTGAATACGCTGCATTCATAATGCAGTAACAAGCGTACGCAATATAAAACACACACAGGAACTAGAATAATAAGTAGAACGATTTAAAAAATCTAAACAAAACTTATTGCTTAGAAATTAAGTAGTGCATAATTCAAAAACTACTAAATGCCGGTAGGAAACTCTCCTAGGCGGGGAGGTAGTGATAGCGACCTAACCACAGAGTTAACACCGGATCTGGAAACAAAAACCGCAAAAACCTGTAACGTGCATTTTTATAGCTCTTCTGACAATTCAGTATGTTGACTGTAAACTGTACACATATAAAGATCACTCTGTAGATTTTACATTATTTTATTAATCAACATATTACAAAAGCTTACTAAATGTGTTTGAAGTAATTCCCGCCAACATCAATTCACGTTTTGGATGTTCCTTATGTTATTAGCGAAGGAGATAAGAGACGATAAAAAGTTGTAATAGCAACGAGTTGAATAAACCGATTAGTAGTTGTAGTTTGTTCTTCGTTCCTATATATTAACTACGTTGAAAATACTGTTCCTTCTTTGCTTTGACAATAGTGAGAATTAATGCGATATTCAATTTTCGAATTGTTCATCAACTAGCACGGCACGGTTTTAGTTGTTTTTCTTGTAAAATAAAAGTTGTATATTAACTGTAGTAAGTGTAGTTCTGATTATATTGAAGGAAAGATGCTTTTATAGGCGAACGTGTTTGACGTGCTTGTTTACGGAACATTTTACGGACTTACTTTAGTGATACACGTGCTTTACTCATTGTGGTTTGTTTGGTGCTTTTGTCTTTTGATTTTTAAACTGTGTGTGCGATCTAGTTTGGCGGTCTTTTTTTTTATCAGAGTAGTGCATACTTTGGATTATCCAAATACAGTTTTAAGCTTGAGTGTTTTTTAAAAAAAAAACAATGATGATACAGTTGTAGCAGGTTTAGTAGAGAAAAAGGTTGCTTCTTATAAACATGTATCTCATTCACATGTAAAGACAGTTGATACGGTAGTTTCTGAATTTTCTAACCCCAAAGAATCTAAAATAGAGCATTGTTTGCGCAAATTTCGTTATTCAAAAGCATTAGATTTTTCTTTGTTACCATAGGTAGCAAATAGAACACCTCACGTTACTGTTAGTTTAATGCCTTACATCGTGCCTTGAAGGCCCGTGATTCTAAATTTTTATTACCATTTTTGTTTCGATTTGTGTTACAAAATATTTCGAAATTATTGTCTCAGGAAATAGAATTAACAAGAAATTTATCAATGCTACATAGTTCCATCAGCATGATAATGTCTGCTGCTAACACTAGTGAAATGCGTAGATGTGATTAGTGTAAAGTGTAAGAAATGCCATCAACACCCTCACAGTCAAGAGTGAAGTGCTACGTTAGTGCAGGACATCGTGAATCCCACACTTCAATTGCAAGGAAGCGTTACTGAAGGACTTTTTGTAAGTTGAACTATTTTTTACTTGTTATTACTTTAAATATCTATCCGTTGTTTTGCAATATTCTTCGTCGTTTTGATACCTTTTACAATAAAATTGCATGCTATTATTAAAAAAAAAAAAAAGAAAAATCAACAATATTGGACTACTCATATCAATTGTGTCTCATCTATTTAACTTTTGTTAACATTTTGTCTGATTTATGTTTAATTGGTGGGTGAGGAAACGTTTCTGCTACTCCCCAATATTACCTCACTTTGTACTAAAAATTTTTGTATTGCTTTTACCGTTGTTATATTATATAGATTATCCCAAACAGTTTTTTTTTACATTCTACAAAGTACTGAACAATCTATGCCCGATCAGCATGCTATGCTTTTTTTTTATTTCAGGTTTGCAGGACTAATTTTTTTTTATTGCAGGTTTGCTATTCTAATTTTTTTATTGCAGGTACTGTTACTAACTCCTTACAGCCGCGTACATTATATGTTGGTCTGCATTCTACAACCCCTCCTAATCTCCGATTGAGCCCGGTCATTTCTTTGATTTTCTTTGGGTTACGCACGGCTACGAACCAACGTAGCATAAATTTGGCGCCCAACGTGGATGCCTTGATTAACGTAACAAAATTTGGCGCTCAACGCGTCGCTCGAAATTTTTTTTCCTTCTCGTTTGAACTGGATTTTGTTTAGTATTTAGTTATTTCGTTAATTTAGTTTCTTTATCGAACAAGCCTAATAATTCGTTTTTGTGTCTTTAAATATTTGAGTGTTTGTTGATTCTGTAGTAATGGGGGACTATTGGAAATTAAAAGTTGATCGTTTACATGAAGCTGAACTCAAATATAAAGTCGGTTCTCGTGGGTTCGATGCAAAGGTACCTGTATCCGAACTTCGTAAATCCTTTAAGAATATTTTGAAAATGGAATCTTCTGAAACTCTAAGTCCACTTAAATCTGGTATCGATTTTCAGACTGATAATAAAGCCGTGACTGAAGGTTTAACTGAATTAACTACGAAGAGTAAAGATTTTAATTGTGATATTTCAACTGCCGACGGCAAACGTATTATTAGTCTTGCTATGCATCTCACAGGGAGAATCCAACGCATGAATGTTACTTCTGACGCTGAAACAGTCATACAGCGAAAGTTGTTGCTATGTGTTAGTAATTTACGCAGTGATTGCGATAGGTTATACCGTCGCTTTAGACGTTCTTCCACTTCACCTAGGGCACCACTTGTTTCTACGGCTACTATTAATCCGACTACTACTGATACTGAGGATGATCTTACTTCTGCTGAATCTTCTGATGAATTACCTATACCTATATCTATTTCTAAATCAATTGCTACGTCTGGTTATGGACAGCTGGTGTCTAAATGGGACTTAAAATTTTCGGGTGATGACCGTATGTCTTTAAATGCATTTCTATTACGCGAGGACGAATTATGCACGGCACGCAACGTTTCTGCTTCTCAACTATTTTCTTCGGCATCAGACTTACTTTCGGAAAAAACTTTAATTTTATTCAGAGCGCATAGAAAATCCCTAACTAATTGGCAAGATGTTATTCGGCTATTAAGGGAAGAATTTCAACCCGTTAATTACAACGAAAAACTTTTAGAGGAAATAAAGCAACGTACTATGGGTCCCTCAGAGTCTATTGGTGTATATTTAGCTATGATGGAAAATTTATTTGCTCGTCTAACAATCTCTCTCTCTGAACCACAGAAACTCGAAATTATTTTACCAAATCTTACCCCTTTCTACCAAACCAAATTAGCTTTGCTTGATCTGAATACTATTACGGAACTTTTGCGTGTAGGTCGCAGACTAGAACAGCGCAAAATACAAGCCGATAATTTCAAGTCTCCTCCTGCTCTAAACTTTTCTCAACTCCTAGAGCCTGACTTAGCTTATACAGGTTCTGCGGTCCGCAGCAAACTTACTTCTGCTTATGTCCCTCCCCATTCTGGTGTTACTACTTCGAAAACATTTACACCTGGTGCAAGTGATGCTCCTAAAAATATTTCTGATTCTTCCGTTACCTGTTGGAACTGTGGCCAACGAGGACACAAGTCTCCTTCCTGCACTAAACCTCAAATACTTCATTGCTATGGTTGTGGTAAACCTAATGTTACCCGTACCAATTGTACGAGTTGTAACAAGAAATTTAAACTACCGATCGAGTCGCTAATCCGAGAAACCGACCCGATCCCTTCTACAGTTGTCTCGGTACCTATTATTTCCTCAGAAAATCCTTTCTCTGGTCTTGATGACCGATCTAAATATGTTCTGGATTTTATTTTAGCTAGTTCTCGTGAGGACGACAGACCTTATCTTACTGTTACTATTTTCGACATCGAATTTAAGGATTTGCTTGATTCTGGCGCTTCTCGTACGATTATTGGTGGTCCTGGTTGGGATATTCTCTATTCTCTTTCTTTGCCTTTGTCCCAAACGGAGATCCACAGCTGTACGGTAGCCAATGGTCAAGCTTGTGACATTTTCGGGTCACTTACTTTACCCATGTCGGTCGAAAATAAAACTATTCTTCTTGACGTCCTAGTCGTTCCTTCTATTTCTCAGTCTCTGATCTTAGGCATTGACTTCTGGAAATCTATGGGTGTTGTCCCAGATTTTCGAACGGGTCAATGGACTTTCGGTTCTTCTTCTACTGTCTCGATCAGTCAGATCAATGCTCTTTCCGATCTGTCGATCATGCAACAATCCGAATTGTCTCGTATAGTCCAACAGATGTTTCCTAAAGATGATACTTTACCTTTGGGCTGTACTAATCTCATTGAACATCAGATCCGTACTACATCTAGTCCTATCAAGCAACGATATTATCCCATGTCCCCTACGGTACTTCGACATGTCAATCAAGCTCTGGATGAGATGCTAGAAAGTGGTGTTGTAGAACAATCTAATAGCTCTTGGTCTAGCCCTATTGTTATGGTGCCTAAAAAAGATGGCACATGTCGTTTCTGCATCGATTTTAGAAAGGTCAATGAGGTTACAGAAAAACACGCCTATCCCCTTCCTTATATTTCTACGATTCTAGACCGTCTTAGAGACGCAAAATTCTTAACTAGTTTGGACATTCGCCCTGCTTATTGGCAAATACCTCTTTCTCCTAATTCTAAGGCGATTACTGCATTTACGGTGCCTGGTAGAGGTTTATACCAGTTTACTAAAATGCCATTTGGTCTTCATAATTCTCCAGCGACATTTCAGCGACTTATAGATCGTGTGCTTAGTGCTGATCTTGAACCTTTCTGTTTCGCATACTTAGATGATGTGATCATCGCTACCACTACTTTCGAACAACATTTGGTGGTACTACAGAAAGTGCTTTTTCGTTTAAATTCTCAGGTCTTACTCTTCGCAGAGATAAATGCGTTATATGCTGACCGGAACTCCGTTATCTGGGATACGTAGTAAATCGTCATGGGCTCCATGTCGACCCAGAAAAAGTTTCGGCCATTCTTAATCTTCCTCCTCCTATTACTGTAACTGAAGTACGACGCATAGTTGGTATGTGCTCGTGGTATCGTCGCTTTATCCTAAATTTTTCTGCTCTTACTGCTCCAATTACTGCTTTGACTAAGAAAAATTCTAAATTTGATTGGTCTTCGGAATGTCAGTAGGCGTTTAAGCTGCTGAAAGAACACTTGGTAACGGCCCCAGTGATGAGTTGTCCTGATTTTTCTTTGCCCTTTACTATACAGACTGATGCCTCTGATTTTAGTCTGGGTGCTGTGCTGACTCAACAACAGGGTGATGACGAAAAAGTCATTAGCTACATTAGCTGTTCTCTTAAAAAGGCGGACCGCAACTATAACGCCACCGAAAAAGAATGTCTTGGTGTTATTTCGGCAATTGAGAAATTTCGTCCCTATATCGAGGGTTCTCACTTCTCTGTGATAACCGATCACCACTCGCTTATTTGGCTGAATAATCTACAAAGACCCAACGGTCGTTTAGCTCGTTTGTCTGTACGACTTCAACAATATAACTTCACCATCGTACATCGTAAAGGTAAAGAAAACATCGTTCCCGATGCCTTATCTAGCTCAGTACCTAAAATTAACGACTTTCCTAAATCTTCTATTACTCTGCCAATTTTGGATCCTTGGTATCTTAAGCTACGGACTCGTGTTAATTCCAATCCTAAACTATACAGTAACTGGCATGTGGAAAACGAATTACTATATAAACATGTAAAATCTAAACAGTCTTTGCTCCAACCTCCTCAAGACGATTGGAAGTTAGTAGTTCCCAGTAAAAAACAGAATAGGGTTCTATACGAAAATTATGATCTACCTACTTCAGGTCATCCTGGTGTCCACAAAACTGTCTCTAAAATTTCCATGCGTTACTATTGGCCTAAACTTAGAGCCGCTGTTGCTCGATACGTCCGTCGTTGTAAAATTTGCTCTGCACACAAAGTCGAACAAAAGAAACCTCCTGGCTTTATGTCTCCCCGTGCTACTGCCACTCGTCCTTGGCAAGTCCTATGTACTGATATTGTCGGACCTCTTCCTAGATCCTCTAAAGGTAATTCTTTCATTTTAGTTGTTGCCGATTGTTTTACAAAATATGCTTGTTTCTTTCCTCTACGTGCGTTTACGGCCGCTGCTGTTGCTCGAACCATTGAGGAAAATATTTTCCTGGTGTATGGTGCCCCTCAGTATCTAATTGCGGACAATGGGGTACAATTTCGTAGTAATATTTTCACTAAACTGTGATTCTTATCGAACAAAAATTCTGTTTAATGCTCGCTATCATCCTCAGGCGAATCCGGCCGAACGTATTAATAGAGTCCTGAAAACTATGGTTTCTTCTTACGTTTCTGATAATCAACGTAGGTGGGACGTTAATTTAGCAAAAATTGGTTGTGCTATTCGAACGCTTAAACATGAGGTTATTGGTTACTCCCCGTATTTTGCTCTATATGGTCGTGAGCATGTTCTCTACGGCGATTATTTTGGAAAACCTCTTGATCCTGATGATGTTCTTATGGATCCCGAACGTCCTATTCCTCCTACTGTTTAGTCAAATTTGAGTCACTTCGTGAAGAAATTTCAAAACGCCTTTCCTTAGCATACAAAAAAAATGCTAAACACCACGATCTTCGTCGTCGTCCCGTAACTTTATCTCTTGGCGATCGCGTTTGGAAACGCAATTATGTTCTTTCGGATGCTACTCGCTACTTCAATGCTAAACTTGCTCCCAAATATGTGGGTCCCTTTACTATTAGAACTAAACTTTCTCCTTGGACCTATATCTTAGTGGATGATTCTGGTAACGATCTGGGTACTTGGCATATTAAGGACCTCAAACCCGATAAAACTTTAGACCCTCCAGACATTGATCCTGAACCTCCGGATCCTAGAAGGCTCCCTACGGCCGATTCTATTTTGACCCCTACGTGTCGCTATCCCTAATTAATTGTAATTTTTTTGGCTTATTGGTCTTGTGTTTTTTCTGATAAGCTTGTGTCCGAAAACACAGGCGCCCATTTCGTATTCCTATTTATATTTTGTAGCTAGCCCATCTTGTGACCTTTTCTTTTGGCTAGTTCTACCATTTGTTCACTATTTGACTATTATAGTCGCTTTCTACATCCATTCCTTGAGGTAGGCTTCAGATCTATTTCCTTTTCCTTTAGGTATTTTGACTTGGTCGCTTTTGTAGGTCTGTTAGCCACACTTTGCTTGAGTAATCGTTTCATACGAATCTGTGTTACCTCAGTCGGAAGTATTCTAGATTGTGTACTAGCTTGCCTTTGTCCTTTGCTTTGTCTTGGTTCTTTCTTTGCTGCACGCTTGAGGTTGACAGTTGTGTCGTCTAGTTGGTTTGCTACGAGTTCTCTCCCTCGTTTTTTTTTCTTCCTTTCCTCTTGGTTTCTCCGCGGGAAGCCAAAACTTTTCTTTGAGGTGGAGAACAGAAATGTCCCTTCTGGAGACATCCGTCTTTTGACGTTTTTAAAAGTAGCTAAGACCTTTAATCCTCATTGGGTGTTTACTTGATGCTTTCTTTACCTGTCCTGTCGTTGTTGGTTACGATAGATGACTTTGTCTTCTTTAAAATACTGTTTTGCAATATTCTTCGTCGTTTTGATACCTTTTACAATAAAATTGCATGCTACTATTAAAAAAAAAAAAAGAAAAATCAACAATATTGGACTACTCATATCAATTGTGTCTTATCTATTTATCTTTTGTTAACATTTTGTCTGATTTATGTTTAATTGGTGGGTGAGGAAACGTTTCTGCTACTCCCCAATATTACCTCACTTTGTACTAAAAATTTTTGTATTGCTTTTACCGTTGTTATATTATATAGATTATCCCAAACAGTTTTTTTTTACATTCTACAAAGTACTAAACAATCTATGCCCGATCAGCATGCTATGCTTTTTCTTTATTTCAGGTTTGCAGGACTAATTTTTTTTTATTGCAGGTTTGCTATTCTAATTTTTTTATTGCAGGTACTGTTACTAACTCCTTACAGCCCCGTACATTATATGTTGGTCTGCTTTCTACAACCCCCCCTAATCTCCGATTGAGCCCGGTCATTTCTTTAATTTTCTTTGGGTTACGCACGGCTACGAGCCAACGTAGCATAAATTTGGCGCCCAACGTGGCTGCCTCGATTAACGTAACAAACCACCGAGAATGCTGCCGTCATTATCACAGCTAAAATAGGAACCAACTGCGAAACACCAAATCCAACAGAAGCAACAACAAAAAGAATAATGGAACCAGAGCAAGGAACCAACGACATTACAACAGAACACCCACTTTACAGGATGTACCTGGAGCTGGACCTGTTCATAACTAATGAAATGGACACCGCCAACCGTCTAAAAGTAGGAATGAAGAAGGACTTGAAGGAACGTATTGCAAAATGGGCACTTTGCCAAGCAGAACTGATTGGGGAAAATAAACTATTACGAGAGCAAAACACGTAATTACAAAACCAAAAACAACATCAACTAAAATCACAGCACACACACGAAGACGCACAACACATCGAAACTATCACACCCAAGACAACATACGCGAACATTGCGGCACTAACAAGGCTTCACCGAAACAAGACGCAATCACACGGGCAATGACAAACCAAACTGGTACAGTTTTCATCACTTCCGTACGTGGGGAATCCATTAAACAAATACAGGACATCATCATCATTAGGTCTTCAGTCCTAGAACTGGTTAGACGCGTACTATCATTGTTTCCTATTCTGAACTAACCTACAGATTTCCCTGAAATTTGCACAGTTTGCATCTATAACTATCTCATCTAGGTCTGCATCTACCTCTTTTTCCTATCTCTGCTTGTAATATATCCCATACTATTCCCCAAAATGCTTTAGAACATATTCCTCCCTTCTATTTCTCTTTTTCCCCAGATATCCTTGTTCCCCTACTACTTCTATAACTTATTTGTTATTATCTTTGTCTGTCCTTGCTATCGTCCTCATACATCTGAAGCACAGCATTTCAAAAGGCTGCTACCGTTTTTCTGTCTGCGTTTCAGACTGCCCGTATTTTATAGGCATACTGTGCTTTGCTCCACACCTATGCTTTCAACAATTTTCTTCTTGTTCTATGTTTGTTGCCTTTCCTCATAGGCGCTGTTGTTTTTTGCTAGATGCAGTTCGATCACCTTCTATTGTTTTACAGTTATATGCCCTATTTCTCTGACCTTTAGTGGTTGTGAAGGGAGGTAAGCAACCTGTGGCTGCCAAGTTTCCCCAATACTTAATCATTTAGCAATTTAATATATTTGCCAATTTATCTTTTCGCACAGCCAACATTAGTTGGAGATATTTCGCAACCAACAACTAGTTGTTTATACTAATCATCAGATTTATCTGTGCTTATTTTTTCGTCATTAGGTTTTCCGTCTCAAAACTGGTTGGACACGTACCTGCA
This sequence comes from Platerodrilus igneus, assembly GCA_036346225.1. Classification (NCBI taxonomy): domain Eukaryota; kingdom Metazoa; phylum Arthropoda; class Insecta; order Coleoptera; family Lycidae; genus Platerodrilus; species Platerodrilus igneus. The sequence goes on from JARFIW010001273.1 coordinate 1,420,180, forward strand.
CTTATTTATATTCTGAGCTAGCCTTAAATTCTTACACAGCATGCGTATTCAGCTCGTTCCCCTTCTATTGTTTTCTAATTTTATGCCCTATTTTACCGAGATTCAGTGAAGGAGGTTAAGCAACCTGCGGCTACCAAGATCCCCCAACACTTAGACATTTGCCGAAATACTGGTTTTCCAGTAAATCCTTTAACACACTTAGCATTATTCGAGAATATTGCCCAACCAATTCTTGTAGTTACTTATAATAATCATCATGTTTAAGCACAGTTATCTTTTCGTCATTAGTTTATCCATCTTGGGATTGGTTGGATGCGTACCTCCATTGATTTCTATTCTGGGCTAGCCTACACATCTCCTGAAACCCCTACAGCCTACATCTTTTACTATTTGAGTGCAGTAGTCTAACCTAGGTCTGCCTCTTCTTCTCTTTTTTCCTATCTCTGCTTCTAATATATTCCGCACTATTCCCTCATGCCGTAGTATGTGGCCTATCATCCTATCTCTCCTATTTTTTACCGTTTTCCACATATTTCTTTCTTCCCCTACCATTTTTAGTACCTCTTCGTTCTTAACTTTGTCTGTCCATGATATCTTCATCATACGTCTGTAGCACCAAATTTCAAAGGCTTCTATCTTTTTCTTGTCAGCTTCTCCTACTGTCCAGGCTTCACAGCCGTACAGTGCTGTGCTCCACACGTATGTTTTAAGCAATCTTTTCCTTGTTTCTATGTTTGTGGTTTTTGAGCACAGTAGTTGCTTTTTCTTGTTAAATGTAGCACGACCTTGTGCTAATCTTTGTTTTATATTTTTTGTGCTTTTTCCATCTTGCGTTATGTGGCTTCCTAGGTAGCAGAAATCCTTAACTTCTTGTAAGTTCGTGTTACATACTTGTATTCTTGTTTTTGATTTATTTTCTCCACCTTTGCATACTAAAACTTTAGTTCTAATTTTATTAATTTTCATACCGTATCTCTCCGTTAGAACCGCTTCCATTTCATTAAGAGCAGCTTCTAACTCTTCCTTGCTAGACGCTAATACCGCTATATCATCTGCAAATCTAAGCATATCAATTTTTTGTCCCTGCATAGTAATTTCAAATGTCTTCATGCATTTGACAGTATTCATTGCCTCTTCTATGTACAAGTTAAAAATCAATGGGGATAGGGCACATCCCTGTCTCACTCCTTTCCTAATGTTTACTTCTCTACGTTCCTGCTCTAATTCTATTACTGCTGTTTGCTCTCTGTATAAGCTATGTATTATTCGTCTATCCCTATAACTCATTCCAATCTTTTTGAGTATTTCAAACATTTTTTTCCATTTTACATTGTCGAATGCTTTTACCAGATCTACAAACCCTATATACACGCTTTCCCCTTTTTCTATTGTTTTCTCCATTATCACTCTCAGAGCTAAAATAGCCTCCCGTGTTCCCCTGTTTCGCCTAAACCCAAATTGGTCTTCTCCTAGTATTTCTTCCGCCCGTTTTTCCATTCGTCTTTGCACAATTCTAGTTAATATTTTTGACACGTGTGCTGTCAAACTTATTGTTCGAAAATTTTCACATCTATCCACACCTTTCTTTTTTGGTATAGTTACTATGATGCTACATTTGAAATCTTTGGGTATCTCGCCTGTCTCATACATATAGTTTACAAGTTGGAAGAGACGTTCTGTTACTGCTTGTCCAGCTGCTTTTAGAGTTTCGGCTTGCACCTTATCTGTACCCGGCGCCTTACCATTTTTCAGACTCTTTAATGCTAATTCAAACTCTTGTCTAAGTATAGGATATCCCAAGTCATCATTTTCAATGTCTGATTCATGTTCTAATGCAGTTAGTTCCTTTCCTGCATATAAATTCCCTATATATTCTTGCCATCTACCCACTTTCTCTACGTTTTCTATGATGACGTTTCCTTGTGCGTCCCTTATATTTTTGCTATACGGTTTTATATCCCTAAAATTCATTCTAATTAATTTGTATGCTTCGTCTGTCTTTCCTATTTCCATCTTTGTTTGTACCTCTTTGCACTTTTCATCAATCCATTGTTCTTTAGCTTTCCTGCATTTTCGAATAATTTCCCATTTTATGGTTTTGTATCTCTGTTTTCCTGTTTCGTCTGATTTATTTTTGTATTTTCGTCTTTCTGCTATTAAATTCAGGATATCCTTTGTTATCCATGGTTTCTTATTTTCTTTTTGTGTATACCCCAGAATATCTCTGGCCGCCATGTCTAGGCTAGATTTAATGTTATTCCATTCTGTTTCTACTTCCTTAGTATCAGATATTTTCCCGATATCTTTGAGCAATTCATTTGACTTTTTTTCGAATCTTTCTTGAATATCTTTATCTTTTAGTTTCTCAAAGTCCAAGTGCCTTTTTTCGTTCCTTTTTTTCAGATTTTTAAATTTAAGTGCGGCCTTCATAATTACGATGTTGTGGTCAGTATCTATATCTGCTTCTGGGTAGCTTCTACAGTCTTTTACTTGATTCCTAAACCGTTGTCTAACAAGAATGTAATCTATTTGATATCTTCCTATATCTCCTGGCATCTTCCACGTATATCGTCTTCTAGCATGATGTTGAAATAATGTGTTTGTGATGATTAAATTGTTCTTGTCGCAAAATTCTACCAGCCTATTTCCCCTGTCGTTTCTCGTGCCTAAACCAAATAAACCTACTACCGCTCCTTCCCTACCCTCACCTACCACGGCATTAAAATCCCCCGTAATTATTAAATTTTCATGTCCTTTTACGTATCTTAATATGTCTTCGATATCTTTATAGATGGCTTCTACCTCTTCGTCACTGTAACTAGAGGTGGGCATGTATACTTGTATTATTACTGTGTTTACCGGTTTAGATTCTAATCTAACCATGAGAACTCTTTCGTTCTTTTGTAAGTAATTTTCTACACAGTATCCTATCTTTTTCCGCATAATTATCCCCACACCCAAATTTCCTTCCTCTGCTCCTGTATGAATTACCCTGAAGTTTCCACTCCAAAAATCCCCTGCCTCTGGCCACCGAACTTCGCTGATCCCTACTATGTCTAGTGATAACCTATTCATTTCGACTTTTAGGTTCTCCAGCTTACCTACTTGCTTCATACTTCTAACATTCCACGCTCCGACTCGCAGAATGTTCCTGACTCTTATTTTTAACTTTCCGATCGCATCCTCCGAAGAAGTCCCCTCCCGGAGATCCGAATGGGGGACTATTTTAACTCCGGAATCTTTTACCTCAGAGAATGCCATCATGTTTGTAACAATTTAAGTACGCTGTGTACTTGGGAGATAATGTGGTGGTTTCCCGTTGCCTTCCACATCGCGGTAGTGTGTCTTAGACTGCCATACCGACCCCTATGGTCTCTGCCAATCTAAGTACCGAAAGAGCCGCTGCCCTCTTTCTGGGACCTGTCTTAATCTGGTTCCTTACTAACGACCCTACTACTTTGGTTGGACCTGTAGTTTGGCTCTTTAGCGCAGTAGAACACGCAAGCCATTTCACCTGTTCTAGTAATTTAGAACTTCGGCAAGGTGCAGGTCCATTCGAAATACAGGACACCTTCATGAAAACCATCAACCCCAAAACAGATGGCATTAAAATCAAAAACATTCGAAACACCAATAACACTCTAATAATAGACAACGGATAATGAAAGCGAAGCAAGGAAACTGCTTCAACATGGTAAACTTACAGAAGTATTAAAGGTAGAAAAATGCCGGAAAAGAAACCCATTGGTGATATTGTATGATGTCCCAACGTATCTAAAGGAATCAGAGATCAAAACATTAATATACAAGCAAAACCTAGAAGAGAAGTTAAGTTGTAATGAATTCGACAAAGAATTCGTCCTCAGGTTCAAAACTGGACCAAAAAACAAACCCACGGTACATCATGTGGCAACCGTAAGCAGTAAACTACGTAATATGCTCATAAATCTAAACAAGTTATACATAGAAAACAGATGCATAACAGTAAAAGATCATCTCGTCGTCCCACGATGCATGAGATGTCAGGATCTAGGGAATATCTAAAAATACTGCCCACTTCAGACGGACACCTGTAGCCACTGTGGGGAACAAGATTCCAAACACAAAAAGCTAAACTGTCCAAAAAGGGAAATGAAACCAGCTTGCATTCCATGCCAAAAAAGACACCGAAAATGTACCGATAACTCAAAGGACTGTCCGACGTATAAAATGCTACTAGACAGACTTGTGCACAAAACCGATTATGGACAATAACACACACACAACCAACAATTATCGAGGAATCCAAACTAAGACATACCTACTGGAAACACGGACAGCAGAGATCGACGCTCAACCCCAAACAACAATACCGACCGCAAACACGAGAAACGGAACAACAAAAACTGAGACGCATAGGGAAACCACAATTAAAATTGGACAGCTAAACGCCATGCGTAGCGCCACCGTAACACAGGAAATCAGACACCTGGCCGAAACACACCGACTAGATATAATCTGCATACAAGAACCATACTGCAAAAACGGAAAACTACCGGGAATGCCAACGACAGCCAGACAGATATGTAAGGGAGACAGACCAATGGCAGCCACTATAATATTCAACCCTAACATACAAGCAATCACAATACAAAGATACACGAACGAACACAACGTCTGTCTAGAAATATCCGGACAAAACATACACAACTGGATACTGATTAACACATACTTCCAATTTCGGTTGGACCCCGATCCATACATCACCAACTGTTAAAACTTTATACAGTTGGAGGTCAGCGATTGACAATATAGATGGCCTTATCGTATATTATTGTTGTGCTATACATATGGCGGAGCGATAAAGCCTTTTCGCTTCACCAACAACACTCTCGTATCGTTTCACCGACTCAACACCTAGTAACTATAACCGCGAGTGCATAAGTGCTGCTGCCCGACCAAGTGCGTCGACCGGTAAACAACACCTATCTTCGCGGGAGTAAATTGGTGAACAACATTGCAAGGTAAGCAAAACATTAATTACGGTTTGACCTATGTTACTGTTTTTCGCGTCTTACCTCCAATTGCATACAGTCCATTTGCTAAGCTTTACGCTTTGGGAAACGTTCTGGAGCTGTCCCGATTTTTTATACACTCCAACGTGTACCACACAAAAAGTGGTCCTTCTGAGCCTCATATCACAAAAAGTGGTCCTTCTGAGCCTCATATCACAAAAAGTGGCCCTTCTGAGCCTCATATCAAAAAGGGGTCCTTCTGAGCCTCATATCAAAAAGTGGCCCTTCTGAGCCTCATATCACAAAAAGTGGTCATACTGAACAAATAAGCTTTGAATTATAGTCAAAATTAATATAATTTATTAGCGGGATCATTAAAATTTAAATTATTACATTAATTCATTTTCAAAACTATTTTCTAAAAGTGGGTTTGAATATTAAAATGCATGATTTCTATTAAAGATTTCAAACTTCAATTATTATCAATAAACGAGTACTTTGCATTTAGCATTACAGGTGTTTAAAAACTTGTTCCAATTTATTTAAACTTTGTAGTTCATTAACATCTTGTTACTACGCTTATCAATCAGCTGTGTAGATAACAAAATAAGTCAAAAGACTTTAACGAAACTGTTTGTTTACATTTTTGTTTGTAAATATTACGTACCTAATGCACTTTATTTCTTAAAGTTCTGAATTCACTTATATTAGTTTAAGCCTGTATCAGCATTAACATTGCTTCTCCACGAGTACTGTGTTTACCTTTAAGGCTTTGCAACTGCGTTACATTTTCTATTAGTTATTTGTGTTTTCAATTTGTTACGAGTATACCTGGTACAATATGGAACCAGAACGTGAAGTTATTGTTGAATTTAAACGATTAACAAATCGCAAAGAAAGGTACTGGCGACGTTTGCAAGATTGTTACGATTTAATTTCTACGTTACCAACTAATCTTGACCAATTTAAAGCTCGTGTTAATCAGCTAGATGACGTAAGAACAAAATTTGTAGATGTCTTAGATGAATTATCACCACTCTCTGACGTTTATAAAACCTTATTTACGGATACCGTTAATCTAGAATCTACGTTCAATACTATGTACTATGACATTTTAGCTAATGCGGCGCGCTATGTCGCTCCAAACACAACGTCCAATGTAAATACTATTGATATTTCGGGAAATACCAGATCTAATGTTCATTTACCAGAAATAAAAATAGATATATTTCGAGGTGACCCCGAGAAATTCGGTGCGTTTAAATCTCTATATGACAACATTATTCATAACAATAACGCACTTAATGATTGCGAAAAATTCACATATTTGCTTTCTTATTTGGATGCGACGGCATTAAAGCTAGCACAATCTGTTCGATTTGCTCCAGAAAATTATATGGTTGTTTATAATCTCTTAGTTCAACGCTACACTAATAAACGATTAATTGCTAATCATTATTTATCCAAAATATTTTCACTAACTCAACTAAAGACGGATTCCCCAATAGTTCTTAGTGATTTATGTGAAACCCTGCAAGCCAACGTCACAGCTCTTATCGACATGCAGCTACCTGTGTTGGCCGATTACATATTTTTATTTTTATCTCTCGGTTTATTAGATCCGAAGTCGAGACAAAAATTCGAAAAGAAACATTTAAATCAAACATTTCCGAAATTTAACGATTTTATTAAATATTTACGCAACAAATGTTCTATCTTAGCACTGGTGAGCGGTAACAATAATACACTACCATCAAAAAATGTGTCTAGTCCACCACAAAGGGCTAACCCTCGACCATATTATACAAATTCTGTAAACAATAAGCGTGTAACAATGTCCACACAGGAAGTTACTTCACGACGATTTAATGCAAAGCAGGCCGTTTCTAAGCCCTGTCCTGCGTGCGACGATCAGTTCCACAAATTTTACAGATGTCCAAAATTATTAGCTTTATCCACTCTAGAAAGGCAATACATGGTAAAGCAATATCATAGATGTTTTGCGTGTTTATCACCACATCCTCTTTCGACTTGTAAGGCAAAATATCAGTGCAAACGATGCGGTAGTAAAATGCACCATACGCTACTGTGTATCGAGGCACCAATTTCATGCAGTACTCCGACTCCGCCACAAAGCGCGGTAGGACACTCTTCAGGTGCCGCTAATTCGTCTGAACATTTTCCTGCTCCAGTCTCTCTTGTTCATTCCTGTGCAAATGAACAGGAAACCGTTGCGCTTTTAGCCACGGCGCAGGTACGAATTTTAGCCTGTGACGGTAGTTGGCATCGCTGTCGCTTGGTTTTAGATCAAGGGTCGCATTCTAATTTCATCACATTATCTTTAGCTAACAAGTTAGGTCTTAAACGCAAAAAATGTCCTTTTGAAATACGTGGAGTAGGCCAATCTCCGCTAGAAAAGGTTCATGGAATTGCTACCTGTAACGTTACATCAATATATGATCAAAACGTTTCTTTAAATTTTCAGGCTGTTGTTTTATCTCGTATTACCGCAGATCTTCCGATAGCAAATTTATCTAAGCATTTAATAGACAAATTTTCGTCCCTACAATTGGCGGATCCTGAATTTCACATATCCGCTCCTGTCGATATGCTGTTAGGTGTTCAAGCTGTCTTAGATGCCACACCCAACGATTCGTTGCGTATAACAGGCAAGCCATCGGCGCTTCTTACCTCGTTTGGTTGGGTTATTATGGGTGATGTACCAGCTTTAAGTCAACCGTATTCAGGGGTTGCGTTGTACACTAGCATCTCGGAAGAACCGTCCCTTAGCGACACCATTCGTGCCTTCTGGGAAGCTGAAGAAATACCATTTACGCCGCCAATGTCGCCTGAAAACGTGACTTGTGAAAATTATTTCAAGTCCACTACTATACGAAACGAGTTAGGCCAGTATGTGGTTCGACTACCGTTCATAGAAAACATTTCCCGAACATTAGGTTCAACACGAGAATTAGCTACCAATCGCTTTCTAAAACTAGAAGCTCGATTTGCACGCGACAAAAACTTTTATAAATTATATTCAGAAAATATTGCTAATTATATATCGCAGGGACAACTCACTCCCGCTGTGAAACAGTCCTTATATATCATGACTCACCACGGCGTGGTTAAAACTAAGCCCTCTAGTACTCAAGTTCGAGTCGTGTTTAGTCCTGCCGATAGGGATATTAATGGTACAAGTCTCAATGATATTCTTTTACCGGGTACCAAATTACAATCTGATATTGGTCTTGTAATAACAAGATTTCGAATACCTCAAGTCGCACTCACTTGCGATATTCGACAAATGTTTAGATCTATAGTCGTTCACCCAGAAGATAGAAAATTTTTACATATTTTTTGGAGGTTTCACCCTTGTGAACCTTTAACGGAATATGAACATACCCGAGTTATTTTTAGCGCTACTTGTAGCCCTTTCCTTGCCCTTCGTGTTCTACAGCAGTTGGTAGAAGACGAGGGTCACTCGTACCCCCGGGCTTCCCAAGCCCTTAGATCATCAACTTACATTGATGATATTTTGACTGGATCCGATTCTGTAGAAGAAACTCTCCTTCTAAAAAATGAATTTATCAATTTACTAAAACTAGGTAACTTCGACTTAGGGAAATGGGGAAGTTCACACACTTCAGTTATTGATAAGTCGGAGACGGACGTTCTAAATCTACCGAACTCTAATCCTACTTTGACAACACGTGATGTTCTGGGTCTCTGTTGGGATATGGGTTCCGATACATTTAGATGTAAAGTTCCAAATATTGTAGACATCCCTACTAAGCGAGGAATTTTGTCACGCATAGCACGCATATTCGATATTAATGGTTATTTAAGTCCATTTACGGTTCTTCTCAAATGCCTTATGCAACGCCTATGGCTACAAAAGGTGGATTGGGATGAACAATTGCCCGCAGAAATTCTTCAAGAATGGCAGCAAATTCAAATTGAACTGCCACTTCTCGAATACATAACAATACCACGATCTATTTGGAAAATTGGCAACAGTCAAGCCCGTTTAATCGGATTCTCCGACGCCAGTTCCGTAGCGATGGCCGCTGTTGTGTATCTGCGATTAGAAGTTGATGAAAAAATATATGTACATTTGATAGCTTCCAAAACCCGTGTAGCCCCTTTGAAAACGTGGACCATTCCTCGTCTTGAATTAGGAGCGGCATGTCTTTTGGCAAAACTAATGAAACATACAGCATTAGCATTTGATACCATCAATTTGCTAGATCCAATATGCTTTAGTGACTCTACAAACACACTGACGTGGATTTGTACGCCACCTTATCAGTTAAAATTATTTTTTGCGAACCGAGTGGTGCAAATTCATGAAAATCAACCCACAGCCATATGGAGATACGTTCCCAGTTCTGCGAATGCTTCCGATCCTGCAAGCCGAGGATTGAGGCCATCCGAACTACTGAATTGTACACTCTGGTGGCAGGATCCTGATTTTTTACACCGCGATTATTGTGATTGGCCAAGTGATAAATACACACACAATATTACAGACGGGTTTAAAGCCGTACAATACGCACTCGTCTCTACTGTTGATGTGAAACAATACTTGGTAGTACTACAAAGGTCCTCGAACTTGCTAAAAATTCAACGAATTTTTGCGTACGTTAAAAGGTTCACGTTTAACTGTCATCACGCAAACGTAATCTTGCAAGGACTACTGGTCCGTTAAATGCCTCTGAGTATCGTAGCGCTCTCACATTTGCCATTAGAATTACTCAGTACGAGCACATCTACGACGATATCGTCTTACTAGAAAAAGGGCAACCTAGCACAAAATGTACCGTCCGTTGTCACCTTTTCTCTCCCACGGGATTAGTCATGGTGGGGGGCCGTTTGCGCCATTTCAGCCTTTCTATAACTAGCAAACATCCCTACCTTATCCCAAAAAACAGCAGGTTAGCTGTATTAATATGTGATTACTATCACATATATTCAGGTCATGGGGGTCCGCGGCTAACTCAATCATTAGTTACCCGTACATTTTGGATTCCTTGTATCCGTCAATTAATTCGAAGTAGAATATTTCGCTGCCTGACTTGCTATCGCTTCCAAGGGGAGCCTATTCAGCCTCCTATGGCAGATCTTCCGCTTTATCGCCTCGAACCCGCAAGATGCTTTACGCATACCGGTTTGGATTTTGCCGGTCCTTTTACAATCAAGCTATCCTCGTTGCGATCGACAAAATTTCAAAAGGCATATATTGCCCTCTTTATTTGTATGGTGTCACGTGCCATTCATATGGAGGTTGTCACATCTTTAACAACGAAAGCCTGTCTTGCTGCATTAGATAGATTTATAGCCAGACGCGGGTTACCCACGAACATATACTCCGATCAGGGCCGCAATTTTCGTGGGGCGGCTAGAGAAATGTTAGAAATATATAAACATTTTGATCAAGCTAATCCCGTCATTGCGCACTACTTATCCTCTAGGGGTATAGATTGGTGTTTCAACCTCCCTATGCACCCCATTTTGGGGGCTTTGGGAAGCTCGGCGTCAAAAGTGCTAAATTTCACTTGAAACGAATAGTGGGTAGAACGACACTTTCTCTGGAGGAATTTAGCACAGTTGTGACCCGCATAGAAGGAATCTTAAATTCCCGTCCATTTTGCGCACTTACAACGTCACCTAACGAAGGCACGGATGCCTTGACTCCGGGCCATTTTCTAACTGGTGGGCCTTTAATTACGCGGTGTGAAGTGGACCTACAAAAGTTCCTGCGAATCGGCTTAGTCGTTGGCAAATGTCCCAACAACTTGTACAGAGCTTTTGGAAGTGCTGGTCCATAGGGTACTTGCACAGCTTACAGCAAAGGCCTAAGTGGAACACCCCTTCCAAAACCATAGAAGAAGGGGATCTAGTACTTTTTTTTACTCCCGATTCACCACGGCGTATTGGCCTTTGACGAATGTGGCGAAGCCTGTACCGGGTAAAGATGGTGTAACAAGAGTTGTAAAGCTAAAAACACCCACAGGCGAAGCGGTCCGCCCAATTAACAAGGTGGTACCACTTCCTCCACCATAAGTAATTCAGCATTCTAACATGCAATTTTTATTTTTTTTCTTCTTTCTCTACAAATTATGTTTTATTTTATATTTTAATGCAGGAAACAAAAATGCAGAGTACTCGATTAATTTATACATACTTAAACATTTTTTTTTTTTTTAATTTCTTTTTTTTTCATTTTTTCTCCCATTCATTTCACGGTATACAACAAAATTTACCATTTTGGGTGGGGGGTATGTTAAAACTTCATACAGTTGGAGGTCAGCGATTGACAATATAGATGGCCTTATCGTATATTATTGTTGTGCTATACATATGGCGGAGCGATAAAGCCTTTTCGCTTCACCAACAACACTCTCGTATCGTTTCACCGACTCAACACCTAGTAACTATAACCGCGAGTGCATAAGTGCTGCTGCCCGACCAAGTGCGTCGACCGGTAAACAACACCTATCTTCGCGGGAGTAAATTGGTGAACAACATTGCAAGGTAAGCAAAACATTAATTACGGTTTGACCTATGTTACTGTTTTTCGCGTCTTACCTCCAATTGCATACAGTCCATTTGCTAAGCTTTACGCTTTGGGAAACGTTCTGGAGCTGTCCCGATTTTTTATACACTACAACGTGTACCACACACCAACATTAAAAACATTGCACGTACATACTCAAACCAGCTCGCACTTTTTATGGCAGGTGTAAACGGATAATCCCCAATGTGGCACTGTAGCAACACTGATGCGCGTGGGGAGAGAGTAGAGGACATGATCAACGAGCTACAGCTTGAAGTGATGAACTGTCCCTTCAATCCACCCACCTACAGAAACCATCGGGCAGGAGCAGAGAGTAACATTGACGTCACAATAGCATACGGACTAGCGCATCCCCACATACAAAACTGGAAGGTACATGACAACTTAACAATAAGCGATCACAACCTCATAACTTTTGACATAAACAAGGATAACATACCATTACATGCGGAAACGGGCAAAAAAAGACTAAAATATAATATACAAAATGCCAACTGACAAAGACTACTGGACAACTTCAATCCGTCCCCTGATATTCAACGCAACGACATCGTACACGCTTACGCCCAAGCCCTAACAAGAACAATTAAAGACACTATGAAACAAACATTAAAAACAGTAAGACAAACTGCGCCACAAAAACCGCTAAAATGGACCACAGAGGCGCAGATACTGAAAAGCAAAGCTTGCAAGGCAAGGAGACGCTATCAAACCGCCCTAACACCGGCAGAAAGGGCCTTCCAGCTGACCAACTACAGACAACGCAAGGCGACATACGAACAGGAACTATACAACATGAAACAAAAATCCTGGGACACTTTCGTCGAAAGACATTTGCAGACGTTTGCTTGGGGGGTACCGTACAAGATAGTATCAGGAAAAATTGCACCACCAACAACGTACTCGACTTTAACCAAACCCGACGGAACAGAAACCAAAGACTGGATTGAAACCGCGACATTACTACTACATACACTCCTCCCTGATGACAACTGGGAAGAGGACACACAAGAACAAATACGCAAACGACAAAGAGTCACCGAACAAAACGCGAATGGGAATACACCATGGAATAGAACACAGAACGACGTAACACCTTTCACTGAGGACGAGATTAGACACGTTATTCGTTCAAGTAAAAACAAAAAAGCTCCTGGGCCAGACGGGATCCAGGCAGAAATCACAAAGGCACTAGACACCAAACTAACACCAAAACTTACTAAACTGTACAACGAATGTCTAAGACAAACAAAGTTTCTAAACTGCTGGAAGCAAGCAGACGTAATCATACTCTCTAACAACCGAGAAAAAGACCCGAAAAATCCGGGTTTGTATCGCCCCATCTGCCTTCTAGACTCGCTCGAGAAAACTTTCGAGCGACTACTGTGTACGAGAATGCAAGAACATCGGAAGACGAAAGGCATGCACCCGGCGCAGTACGGATTTAGACAAGGACGATCAACCGAAGACGCCGTAAACAAAGCCGTAAACTCTGCAACAACTTCAAATAAAAAATACGTGGCCCTAATCATGATAGACATAGAAGGAGCCTTCAACAACTTATGGTGGCCAACACCGTTCCATAGGCTATTCGAAATACAATGTCCAAAACAACTACATCATACCTTCAGAAGCTATTGCCAGGATAGATTTGTAACATTGTCTGGTACTAAAAACATCACAAAATCAATCACCAAAGGATGTCCGCAGGGGTCAGTCTGCGGTCCCATATGTACATTGGGACATTGCGACTGAGGAGCTTTTAGAGCAGCTGGAAACCGCAAATGAGGTGAAGTCCGTAGTAGCTTATGCGGACGACATCTTGTTGGTGGTGGAAGGAGATTCCAGAAATGAACTACAGCACAATGCAAACACCGCATTGAACAAAGTCCTAGAATGGTGCAACGCAAATAAGATGACGATAGCACATGACAAAACAACTTATATGATAGTTAAAGGTTCTTTAGAAAGAGACCCTATCATTAAACTGAACAGAGGCAGAATACGAAGAACACGGGAGGCCAAATACCTAGGGCTAACCTTTGATGAAAAACTAAACTACGAAAAACACATTGCCACAGTGACTGCAGGTGCCAGTAAAGCTATGCAATGCCTAGCAACTCTTGCACAACGTACGTACAATATTCCCCTAAACTGTGTAAGATTATACTTATCCAGCGTACTTGCAGCAATAATAAGCCATGCAGCGAGCGTCTGGGCAACTAGATTACATCTAGTAAATCCCAAACAAAAAGTCAACAGTATCCAAAGGGGGGTACTAATAAGACTTACTGGAGCATACCGGACCGTATCACACGACGCCCTCTATGTGGTATTAGGAGTCCTTCCTCTTGATCTGTATATCAGGAAGAGAGCGGCGACATACTGGTTAAAAGACAACGAACCAGAAAAAGTCCGGGAAATCCTAAAAGTAACATCTTTTCTATACTGTCTACATGTATTTTAAGAGACATTCTAGAAATATAAACCAAAATATGCCAACCAAGTGTTACTAATAAGCACACAAAATGTTAAACAACCTTTAAATAAAAATATAGCAAAAGTTCCAAACTCTTACCAGAGTGATACAGAAGTTGGGGCGCCAACTTTACTACCACTATTACAAAAAGTTACGGCTAAAATAAGCCAAATGTACGCTCCACTACGTCGAAACGACAATACGGCCAATTTTGTATAACGACTAGCTAAGCCAATTTTTATAACGGGGTTCGACTCCAAAATATTCTATAGAGCATAAGACCCTTTGAATTACGGGGGTGAGGTTGGTGAGCTTAACGGTTTCAAAATAAATACTACTCGGCTCAGATTAATTATGTTTACTTACTTGTCTAACATAAACAAAATGCAAAAGGGCTATATTCCTAACAAAACACAATTTATGTATACTTACTGCTGACGAGGTATGACAACTCAGCTATTTAATAATTGTAAAGAGCAAAAAAACAGATGGTTACTTTTAATAACGTACCTGTTAGTTGTAGCTTAATGTACCTTACACTAAATGACGGAAATCGCCTGTCTAAGACAAACATTAGTAGTAGTTATCTAGGATCAGATTTTTTTTAAAACTACTCATAATGATGCAGAAGAAATTCTGCAGCAAGGCTAGGTCTATAAATTTGTGTGCGTTTAACTAGTAGATAAGAAGATTCTATGATGAGAAGATGATATCGAAGATATCAAAGTTGTGAGGATGCCCATTGCTGACGGTAAAACCTTAACGTATGGATCACGCTGCAAACAATAACACAGCACCAGTCCCTTAGCATGGACTGGAATGAAGACGTCGCCAGAGAAATAGTATCTTATGACGTAGATGATAAGATTGCAAATTCCTAAGTATTCGAGCTCACCATGCCACTTCAACGACACCAAAACGGAATCACTATCTATTAGAGGAACTAGTGGAAGAATCCCAAACAGTAAAATCAACAAAAACGACTTAAATGCTCTACTTGAACCAAATCCTTTCTGAACATTACGACCGACAAAACCATACTCTGCGGAAAGAATAGCGGAATCCATTTCCATCTTATCTTTAACAAATTCTACACAGGACTTGAAGTAAATTTTCATAAACTGAATGTTCAGACAACAATAACCAATCGTCGTTTGACACAACGTAAATTGTAACCACACTTAAGAAGATTATTACTAAACCAGAATTGCACCACAAACCCCGACTATCCCTAGCATAAAAATTTAAGGACAAATAAGTCAAACATGACCAGCGGCATCTGCACTAAAATCTAATACAACGCTTAATAGCTTTAAAACCCGGTTATTGATAAAAACTAATACAGCTTATATAAATTGAGTCCCTGCAATTATCATGCAACTAATGTAACAATTACACTGAATAACCAAACTTTAAGTTAAATCCCAGAAGTACGCTAATTAGAAATAATGCAAGAATGGAATATAGCAGGCTTACCAAATATTCCAACTACGATCACGGTTGCTGACTTTAATTTTAGCGGTAACAGCAATCGTAGAACAGTATACTGTAGAATTGCGCATAGCACTTATAGTACTTATGTTGTTAAAGACTGTATTTATGTTTTTGCTGTACCTTTAAAGATTTTATTCAACTTGAGTATATCTACATCCCAATTTCCAAAAGCCTGGAAAATTGCATGTGTTTGTCCTGTCTTTATGAGCGGAGAACTAAAATAATGTTGATTATTACAGACCGATTTCTATTTTATGTGCTTTCGATAACGTTTTTGAAATGCTAGTATATAATAAAGTTATGAACATTTTAAACCATATATTTCACTATACCAACACGGTTTTGTGCAAAAACGGTCAACAGAAAGCAATCTCTGCCGTTTTGTTTAATATGTATCCGAACTACTAGATAGTCAAGGCCAGGTCGACGTTATATATACAGGTTTTCCAAAAGTGTAGAGAAAGTGAGTCATTCAATATTATTATCTACATTAGACGCTATTGGATTGTCGAATTTGTTAATATCGCTTTTAAATCATTTTTAACCGATAGATTTCAATATGTGAGCCACAATGGTTACACGTCTAGCTGCTACATTCCAACTTCTGGTGTCCCTGAAAGGTCTAATCTTGGTCCCTTACTCTTCCTTATATCCATAAACAGTATTACTGAGTCGATTAGTTGTGAAATATTAATATTTGCTGATGACGTTAAAATATTTACTTCAATTTTATCCGAGAAGGACTGCGACAGGCTGCAGGCTAACTTAGACGAGCTAGTGTGTTGGTGTCATAACAATAAGCTTTATTGGAACGTCAATAAGTGCAAAAGAATAACTTTTACACGTAAATTAAAATCTATAACAAACAACTATAAATTAGGCAACACCATATTGAATCGGTGTAGTGGTGCCAAAGATTTAGGTGTTTACTTTGATGAAGGATTTTATTTTTCTAGTCATATCTATAATATTGTAAAATCAAGCACTCGTATGTTAGGTTTCATAATGCGCAATTGTCAGAGCTTTAAAAATATTATAGCCTTAGAAGTATTGTACGATACATTTGTAAAATTTAAATTGGAATACTGCACAAATGTCTGGAATCCGATTTATAATTGCTATAAGACTACTTCTTCTTTCAGAGATAGTATTGCGTAAACTTAACAATCTCAGCCTGTGTGTTTTGCGTGCGTATAATCGTTACTAAAGTTACTACACTCTCTTAGTGACGCTGTCTCGCTTAAATTAAATCTTTGAGTTTAGTGGAGCCTGACATTTCCGTATTTATAAAGACCCCCTGTTAGTCTTGTTTCGCTGAAGTTAGAGTTCAGAGTTGGTTCGAAAGTCTCCAGAAGTACTTATTGTTAATACGAATAAAACTACATCTATGGTTAACTTCTAGAGAAATTAAGGTGGTTCTGTACTTATCTCATAACACCCTAATCAGCATCTTTAATATATGTTACTCCACACGATAACATCTATCAAAACAGAAACAAATAAATCAAACAAAAGAAATGTAGTATAGTATAACAGTAGTGTTTATTTATTTAAACATACATCCATACATATCCCTTAGAACTATAATTTGATAATATGTAAAAAAAGTCTATTTTGTTAGAAACAACTGACCCAAACTTACCCATTGTTCTTGTTGTTGTTGTTGTGTGCATTTGTTATTTTGCAGTGTTGCACAATCGCTACTCACAAAACCATACCCTTTATACGCATTCTCCTAAGCTTTCGGTCCTTGTGCACACTACTATCACACTGTGTTCGGTAATTCCACATTACTTGCAGGAATATTAGCCATATTATATTTCTATTATCGGTGGCACCCCATTATTCTTCTTCCATCGATTTTAAATATCTTTAGCGTACGCTTTTCTTTTTTTTAACGCCTCCGAACAAACCTAATCCACGCAAGTACCCATTTTCGACAGCGGAGGTATTGTTATACTTACCAAATCGACATCGTAAATATCGTCACCGTTATCCAGTCGCTAAATGTTTTCCATTATCGTGATAGTATGCTTTGCGTGGCCTTCAGTTTTCAATACCCCTGCCAACTTTATCATTTCATGGGGCTTAATATTTTAAACCTTCTTCCGGGCGGTACATTTACAATAGCAATTTTTTCTATTTCTAACGATAATTTGCATTTGGGGCGTCACATTTCACACCATACACATTTATGCTACAACCGCCACTTCCGTGTCGTATCAGAATTATTTATCCGTGCGCCATCAGATCTAATTGGCACGCAAAAACATACAACTCAAAGTTGTTTAGAAACCATTTAACATGGTCAGTGTAACATGGTCAGTCAGATCGACCAACCATCTGTCGACAATAGCGTTCTAATTAGAACATTTATATACGCACTTATCACCTTTTTACAAAAAGATCTTTCACGACGTCGCTATACCTCGCGGGAATGCTGTGACGCTTCTTACTGTTCATATGCATGAGAAATACGTCGTCGTAAATCTTTGTTGGTCGCCATTGCGTCAACTCGTCTACATATTTGTTAAGGAATAACATCGTTCCCTATCTGCAGCCAAATCAACGCGCCATTATCCTCTGTTCGACCAAATTCTAGACCTAGGAAACTGAAGAAAAGCACCCCTTTAAGTTGCCATGCGTATGCCATTAGTCTGTTGAATAAGGTACCGTTCGAAACGACTATCAGCGATATATTGCTTGAGGTATCGTTAGCAGCACAACCTCCGTCACGCGTCTAGTTTGCACGGAGAGCCAATTTCTGTTTGTAAAATGCACTATATCTTCTTACGGTAAACCTATTGCTTTTATACATACAAGTTGCTATAACGTAGTGTAGGTGACTGAAAGAAAGGATGTACAAAGCAGCACCGATTGCAATAACGGCCGAAAGTAAGTCTAACGATCGGTCGGTAGACGATCATAGTAAGTCACTAGATTGAGGACACCTGTGTATTTTAAGTTAGCTAATGGGGTGTTTAGGACTTCAAATACTACCCTTAATAATACTCGAAATAATCATCTAATTAATACCTTAATTAACGTTCTAATGATGACTATAAATATTAGTTCAAATACTTCTTCACATAGTACCTTGCATGTGCCTTTCAATATCAGTTTACTCGCCATTAGAAGCCTATTCGATTTTAGTTTGCTGAGAACGAATTCATAGCAAACTAGCATTCTTTAACTTGTACCTAGTAAAAGTCTTGCATAACTTTCAATATGCGATCCTAGTGAAGGATGTTTGTGTGGAAACTTTAAAGCTATAAGAAACTGTTTGATGTGGAATTAATTCAAGGCTTCTGAAAACAAAGTCATATTATTCATTTGAGATTTGTGTTTTTCAGTATAAGACTTGGGAGATACTGCGTTTGTTGTATATGAAAGGAGACTTGAATATCGCAGCAATCTATATCTATATATAGATATATATATATATATATATATATATATAAACTGCGTGGCCTTATTTGGTACAGGCAGAAGGTGATATTTTGTTGTCATACCATATAGAGTTCTTTAAAATTCAATAAATTTTTACTGGTATAATTAATTAGTTAGATTCGTATTTATTTAAAGTGTGTGATTATACAAAACTAGCCACTTGTTACGCAATTTATTGACAATTGAATGTTTGACTTTTTTGTACTGCACTTCTACAGGAACCTATCAATATTGCAAACAACGTAACTTATATGGAGAGTAATATTTCCAGATACACTTTATAAGAATAAGGGATAAGGAAAAAGAAACTAAAGCAAAACAGCCTTTTTAAAATTAGATTCACGTTTCAAGTCAAGATCTTTTATTGAACAATTTTCGTTTGAGCGGAAATTGCTTTGTCTCTGAAAAGCATTGATACTTGATACCATAGAGCGTGTGTTTTTTGATGTCGTGCTTTATTTCCTGTTTTCATTATATGAAGCTTTACAGGCATTCGATAATTTATTCAACGGAAAATTTTATAATATGAAATATCTAGCTTTGTAGTTTCAATGTTGCAAAATTTTTGTGAAAGGTAATATTATTTTAACGGTATCTAATATCATTAGTAGAAACTAGAGCTGTGTGAATGTTTGTTCTAGCTGACTACAATAAACGACATATGAACTAATGCAATCAGGACACATATTAACCAAATATACAATATATTTTTTGAATTGCAATGATACAGTGTAAGTATAAGCAAACAGTTTAATATAAAGATAAATGTAAAAAAATTACAAAATATACAACAAATAAAAGTAAGGTAAATTTCAAATACCGAAAATTGTGTTTATTTACACGCATTTTAACCACGATAAACAAAACCATATATCTAACTTACAATTTAACTGTTTTCGCCTTTATAGCAGCAAATTTACCCCTTAATCGTATTACTATCCAGTCTGTGGCAAATATCATGTTCTGTTGCTCTTAATGATAAATCGACTAAATGATTCTGAGTAGTAGAGGGAAAGGGGTCTAGTTCCTCCGGAGAGGTTATTGACCCCTTTCTTTCGGTATGCGATTCTAGTTCTACCGGAGAGGGTTATTGATCCCCTTTCTCGGTGCAGGGGTTCTAGTTCTTCTGGTGGAGGTTATTGACCCCTGGTTTATTTGCTTTACCGCGTTTTCTTTACATGACGCAAGCTCCTGCCAGTCGACTCCAATGACTCTCAGTGGTGGATTTGTTGACTTTTATCTTCGGACAGTGGAGTCGTCACGATACTGCCTTATATTGCGTACTTCTGTCGAATAACTTATCACACCTAGCCGAGGGTCCATGACCTAGTTTAGTGACATACCTCCGGAAAGTGTCCTCAATCTAGTGACTTACTATGATCGTCCACCGACCGATCGTTAGACTTACTTTCGGCCGTTATTGCAATCGGTGCTGCTTTGTACATCCTTTCCTTCAGTCACCTCCACTACGTTCTAGCAACTTGTATGTATAAAAGCAATACGTTTACCTTAAGAAGATATAGTGCATTTTACAAACAGAAATTGGTTTCCGTGTAAACTAGACGCGTGAGGGAGGTTGTGCTGCTAACGATACCTCAAGCAATATATCGCTGATAGTCGTTCCAAACGGTACCTTATTCAATAGACTAATAGCATACGCATGACAACTTAAAGGGATGCTTTTCTTCAGTATCCTAGGTCTAGAATTTGGTCGAACAGAGGATAATGGCATTTTGATTTGGCTGCAGATAGGGAACGATGTTATTCGTTAACGAATATGTAGACGAGTTGACGCAATGGCGACCAACAAAAATTTACGACGACGTATTTCTCATGCATATGAGCAGTAAGAAGCGTCACAGCATTCCCGCGAGGTATAGCGACGTCGTGGAAGTTCTTTTTGTAAAAACGTGATAAGCGCGTATATAAATGTTCTAATTAGAACGCTATTGTCGACAGATGGTTGGTCGATCTGATTGACCATGTTACACTGACCATGTTAAATGGTTTCTAAACAACCTTGAGTTGTATGTTTTTGCGTGCCAATTAGATCTGATGGCGCACGGATAAATAATTCTGATACGACACGGAAGTGGCGGTTGGAGCATAAATGTGTATGGTGTGAAATGTGACGCCCCAAATGCAAATTATCGTTAGAAATAGAAAAAATTGCTATTGTAATTGTACCGCCCGGAAGAAAGTTTAAAATATTAAGCCACATGAAGTGATAAAGTTGGCAGGGGTATTGAAAACTGAAGGCCACACAAAGCATACTATCACGATATTGGAAAACATTTAGCGACTGGATAACGGTGACGATATTTACGATGTCGATTTGGTAAGTATAACAATACCTCCGCTATCGAAAATGGGTACTTGCGTGGATTAGGTTTGTTCGGAGGCTTTAAAAAAAAGAAAAGCGTACGCTAAACATATTTAAAATCGATGGAAGAAGAATAATGGGGTGACACCGATAATAGAAATATAATATGGCTAATATTCCTGCAAGTAATGTGGAATTACCGAACACAGTGTGATAGTAGTGTGCACAAGGACCGGAAGCTTAGGAGAATGCGTATAAATGGTATGGTTTTGTGAGTGGCGATTGTGCAACACTGCAAAATAACAAATGCACACAACAACAACAAGAACAATGGGTAAGTTTGGGTCAGTTGTTTCTAACAAAATAAACTTTTTTTACATATTATCAAATTATAGTTCTAAGGGATATGTATGTATGTATGTTTAAATAAATAAACACTACTGTTATACTATACTATACTATATTTCTTTTGTTTGATTTATTTGTTTCTGTTTTGATAGATGTTATCGTGTAGAGTAACATATATTAAAGATGCTGATTAGGGTGTTATGAGATAAGTACAGAACCACCTTAATTTCTCTAGAAGTTAACCATAGATGTAGTTTTATTCGTATTAACAATAAGTACTTCTGGAGACTTTCGAACCAACTCTGAACTCTAACTTCAGCGAAACAAGACTAACAGGGGGTCTTTATAAATACGGAAATGTCAGGCTCCACTAAACTCAAAGATTTAATTTAAGCGAGACAGCGTCACTAAGAGAGTGTAGTAACTTTAGTAACGATTATACGCACGCAAAACACACAGGCTGAGATTGTTAAGTTTACGCAATACTATCTCTGAAAGAAGAAGTAGTTTTATAGCAATTATAAATCGGATTCCAGATATTTGTGCAGTATTCCAATTTAAATTTTACAAATGTATCGTACAATACTTCTAAGGCTATAATATTTTTAAAGCTCTGACAATTGCGCATTATGAAACCTAACATACGAGTGCTTGATTTCACAATATTATAGATATGACTAGAAAAATAAAGTCGTTCATCAAAGTAACACCTAAATCTTTGGCACCACTACACCGATTCAATATGGTGTTGCCTAATTTATAGTTGTTTGTTATAGATTTTAATTTACGTGTAAAAGTTATTCTTTTGCACTTATTGACGTTCCAATAAAGCTTATTGTTATGACACCAACACACTAGCTCGTCTAAGTTAGCCTGCAGCCTGTCGTAGTCCTTCTCGGATAAAATTGAAGTAAATATTTTAACGTCATCAGCAAATATTAATATTTCACAACTAATCGACTCAGTAATACTGTTTATGTATATAAGGAAGAGTAAGGGACCAAGATTAGACCCTTGAGGGACACCAGAAATTGGAATGTAGCAGCTAGACGTGTAACCATTGTGGCTCACATATTGAAATCTATCGGTTAAAAATGATTTAAAAACGATATTAACAAATTCGACAATCCAATAGCGTCTAATGTAGATAATAATATTGAATGACTCACTTTCTCTACGCTTTTGGAAAACCTGTATATATAACGTCGACCTGGCCTTGACTATCTAGTACTTCGGATACATATTAAACAAAACGGCAGAGATTGCTTTCTGTTGACCGTTTTTGCACAAAACCGTGTTGGTATAGTGAAATATATGGTTTAAAATGTTCATAACTTTATTATATACTAGCATTTCAAAGACGTTATCGAAAGCACATAAAATAGAAATCGGTCTGTAATAATCAACATTATTTAGTTCTCCGCTCATAAAGACAGGACAAACACATGCAATTTTCCAGGCTTTTGGAAATTGGGATGTAGATATACTCAAGTTGAATAAAATCTTTAAAGGTTCAGCAAAAACATAAATACAGTCTTTAACAACATACGTACTATAAGTGCTATGCGCAATTTTACAGTATACTGTTCTACGATTGCTGTTGCCGCTAAAATTAAAGTCAGCAACCGTGATCGTAGTTGGAATATTTGGTAAGCCTGCTGTATTCCATTCTTGCATTATTTCTCATTAGCGTACTTCTGGGATTTAACTTAAAGTTTGGTTATTCAGTGTAATTGTTACATTAGTTGCATGATAATTGCAGGGACTCAATTTATATAAGCTGTATTAGTTTTTATCAATAACCGGGTTTTAAAGCTATTAAGCGTTGAATTAGATTTTAGTGCAGATGCCGCTGGTCATGTTTGACTTATTTGTCCTTAAATTTTTATGCTAGGGATAGTCGGGGTTTGTGGTGCAATTCTGGTTTAGTAATAATCTCCTTAGGTGTGGTTACAATTTACGTTGTGTCAAACGACGATTGGTTATTGTTGCCTGAACATTCAGTTTATGAAAATTTACTTCAAGTCCTGTGTAGAATTTGTTAAAGATAAGATGGAAATGGATTCCGCTATTCTTTTCGCAGAGTATGGTTTTGTCGGTCATAAAGTTCAGAAAGGATTTGGTTCAAGTAGAGCATTTAAGTAGTTTTTGTTGATTTTACTGTTTGGGATTCTTCCACTAGTTCCTCTAATAGATGGTGATTCCGTTTTGGTGTCGTTGAAGTGGCATGGTGAGCTCGAATACTTAGGAATTTAGAATCTTATCATCTACCTCATAAGATACTATTTCTCTGGCGACGTCTTCATTCCAGTCCATGCTAAGGGACTGCTGCTGTGTTATTGTTTGCAGCGTGATCCATACGTTAAGGTTTTACCGTCAGCAATGGGCATCTTCACAACTTCGATATCTTCGATATTATCTTCTCATCATAGAATCTTCTTATCTACTAGTTAAACGCACACAAATTTATAGACCTAGCCTTGCTGCAGAATTTCTCCTGCATCATTATGAGTAGTTTTAAAAAAAAATCTGATCCTAGATAACTACTACTAATGTTTGTCTTAGACAGGCGATTTCCGTCATTTAGTGTAAGGTACATTAAGCTACAACTAACAGGTACGTTATTAAAAGTAACCATCTGTTTTTTTGCTCTTTACAATTATTAAATAGCTGAGTTGTCATACGTCGTCAGCAGTAAGTATACATAAATTGTGTTTTGTTAGGAATATAGCCCTTTTGCATTTTGTTTATGTTAGACAAGTAAGTAAACATAATTAATCTGAGCCGAATAGTATTTCTTTTGAAACCGTTAAGCTCAACAACCTTAACCCCCCCGTAATTCAAAGGGTCTTATGCTCTATAGAATATTTTAGAGTCGAACCCCGTTATAAAAATTGGCTTAGCTGGTCGTTATACAAAATTGGCCGTATTGTCGTTTCGACGTAGTGGGCCGTACATTTGGCTTATTTTAGCCGTAACTTTTTGTAATAGTGATAGTAAAGTTGGCACCCCTATCTTCTGTATCACTCTGATAAGAGTTTCACGGTTTCGAGTAATACTAGAATCGCCTTGTAGTACCTTCGGTACTACTTTGAGCGCCCTCACACTCTCTGCGCCCTGACACTCACTGCGCCCTGACACTCTCTGCGCCCTGACACTCTCTGCGCCCTGACACTCTCTGCACCCTGACACTCTCTACGCCCTTACACTCTCTGCGCCCTTACACTCTGCGCCCTTACACTCTCGGCGCCCTTACACTCTCTGCGCCCTTACACTCTCTGCGCCCTTACACTCTCTGCGCCCTTACACTCTCTGCGCCCTTACACTCTCTGCGCCCTTACACTCTCTGCGCCCTTACACTCTCTGCGCCCATACACTCTCTGCGCCCTTACATTCTCTGCGCCCTTACATTCTCTGCGCCCTTCTCTCGCAAGTTTAGAGCGTATATCGGCAATCAAGATTTAATGTTATTGATTGTATAAATCACTTCGAAGTGTCGATCGGATAAAGATCATTTCGCCTAAGTAGACTGTCGAAATCAATTAGAAGTGTCGATCGGATCAAAACCACTTCGGCCCAGTAGACTTTGTCGAAATCACTTAGAAGTGTCGATCGGATCAAGACCACTTCGCCCCAGTAGACTTTGTCGAAATCACTTTTAAGTGTAGATTGGATCAAGACCACTTCGCCCAAGTAGACTTTGTTAAAATCACTTCGAAGTGTCGATCGAATCATGACCACTTCGCCCAAGTAGACTTTGCCGAAATCACTTCGAAGTGTCGATCGAACCAAGACCACTTCGCCCAAGTAGACTTTATAAAAATCACCTCTAAGTGTCGATTGGATCAAGACCACTTCGCCCAAATAGAGTTTGTCAAAATCACCTCGAAGTGTGGATCGGATTAAGACCACTTCGCTCAAGTGGACTTTGTCAAAATCACTTCGGAGAAAGAATCGGAGCAAGACCACTTCGCTCTAGCAGACTTTGCCGAAATCACTACGAAGTGTCGATCGGATCAAGACCACTTCGGCCAAGTAGACTTTGCCGAAATCACTTCGAGGTGTCGATCGGATCAAGACCACTTCGCCCAAGTAGACTTTGCCGAAATCACCTCTGTGAGTCAATCGGATCAAGATCACTTCGCCTTAGTAAGCTTAGTGAAAATGTCTTCGAGGAGTGGTCCGGACCAAGACCACCTCGCCCGAGCAGACTTTGTCTCTTTGTAGTAGATTTTGCAGAAATTACTTTGGGGAAGCGATTGGACCAGGACCACTT
This sequence comes from Platerodrilus igneus, assembly GCA_036346225.1. Taxonomy (NCBI): domain Eukaryota; kingdom Metazoa; phylum Arthropoda; class Insecta; order Coleoptera; family Lycidae; genus Platerodrilus; species Platerodrilus igneus. The sequence goes on from JARFIW010001273.1 coordinate 1,446,124, forward strand.
TGCCTTAGCAAACTTTGTGGAAAGCACTTGTGCAGGCGACCGGATAAAGATCACGTCGTTCCAGTGGAGTATGTTAAAACGACTCCTTGGGAGCTGATTGCATAAAGATCACTACGACCTAGTAGGCTTCATGAAATAAGTTGGAAAAAATTAAAAATCGCAGAGCCGTGTATTTTTCGGAAATGCTCAAGAAAAGTATATTTACCAGAGCAAGTAATTTTATCGTCAGTGCACGGTAGCCGGCAACGTTATAGCAACGCTATTAACATCGTTGTATACATTAATGTATGTACGTTAGATGTCGTCACTTTGAAATGCAAATAACCAAAAAGAACATCATTTTCAAATTTATTGTTAATTATTTTAGTATGTAGCGTATTATAATGAAAAAAGCAATAAGTATAGTGATACAAAAACACAATAACTGAATATGTATATTCCGTAATAGGTTTTAAGAACGATTTAAAACGATTTAAAGCGATTTAAAACGATTTAAAACGATTTAAAGCGATTTAAAACGATTTAAAACGATTTAAAACGATTCAAAACGATTTAAAACGATTTAAAACGATTTAAAACGATTTCAAACGATTTAAAATGATCTAAAACGATCTAAAGCGATCTAAAACGGTCCAAATCAATGGAAATCAATGGAAAGCAATGGAAATCAACGAAAATCAATTGAAATCAATAGAAATCAATGAAAAGCAATGGAAATTAATGGTAAGCAACGGAAAGCAATGGAAAGCAATGGGAAAATAATGGAAATTAATGGAAAACAATGGAAAAGAATGGAAAAGAATGGAAAAGAATGGAAAAGAATGGAAAACAATGGAAAACAATGGAAAGCAATGGAAAACAATGGAAAGCAATGGAAAGCAATGGAAAATAATGGAAAACAATGGAAAACAATGAAAAATAACGAAAGTTAATGGTAAAAGTAGCGAAAAAAACCATGAAAGCAGTGAAAACAGTAAAAACAGTAAAAACAGTGAAAACAGAGAAAAATAGAAAAACAGCAATTAGTTAGTTAGTCAGTTAGTTAGTTAGTCAGATAGTTAGTTATTTAGTCAGTTAGTCAGTCAGTCAGTTAGTCAGTTAGTCAGTAAGTTAGTCAGTCAGCCAGTTAGTCAGTTGGTCAGTTAGTCAGTTAGCCAGTTAGTCAGGTAGTTAGTTAGTAGGCAGTCAGGTAGTTAGACTGTCAGTCAGTTAGTTAGTCAGTTAGTCAGTTAGTTAGTCAGTCCGTTAGTTAGTCAGTGAGTCAGTTAGTTAGTTAGTCAGTTAGTTAGTTAGTGAGTCAGTAAGGTAGTCAGTTAGTTAGTTAGTCAGGTAGTTAGTTAGTCATTCAGTTAGTGAGTCAGTCAGTCAGTCAGTCTGTTAGTTAGTCAGTCAATCAGTTAGTTAGTTAGTTAGCCAGTCAGTTAGTTAGCAAGCCAGCCACTCCCAGTCAATCCCAGTCAATCCCAGTCAGTCCCAGTCAATCCCAGCTAATCCCAGTAAATCCCAGCCAATCCCAGTCAATCCCAGTAAATCCCAGCCAATCCCAGTCAATCCCAGGCAATCCCAGTAAATCCCAGCCAATCCCAGGAAATCCCAATCAATCCCAATCAATCCCTATTAACCGCAGTCATTTCTAGCCAGTAGAGTTAAACCCGGTCAGTAGAATCAATCGCAGTCAGTAGAATCAATCGCAGTCAGTAGAATCAACTGCAGTCAGTAGAATCAATTGTAGTCAGTAGAATAAAATGCAATCAGAAGAATGAATTGCAGTCAGTAGAATCAATTCCAATCGGCAAAGTCAAATGCAATTCCAATCATTATAGGCAATTTAAAACAGTTTAAAATAATTTAAAACAATCGCGAATGCAGCAGAAGAATTAAAAAAAATGCGACACATAATTTAATTGTGTAGAATTTGTAATAAAGTCATGATTTAGAACAGGCGCATGCGTCATTTAGTGTAAAAAACAAAGGCCGCAAGCAATGTTCTCAAACGAAACAAAGTTTAAAAGTATTACACAAACATACGATATGAATGTTTTCGTTTAGTAATGTGAAGAGCATATTCCTGTTTATAGTAAGTGTGAAATTAGTAATGTTGATATAAAAACGGTAAATATATTAACCTTTCTAATTCAGCACGACCCGAAGCTACCATGTATTGTAGTTCGTGTCAATGGCGGGTAACGTATACGATTCGTTCAATGCAATAGTCCGGCTAGGCTGACGTTAGGTATATTAGTAGCAAATGGCCGTTAATGAACTTACATTGTTTAAAAATATTATAATACATACATCCAATAAAAGTTGAACAATATTTAATAATTGTTCTTGTAGTCAGTTTTCCATATTTTACATTGTTTCGCGATCAATTTTTTAAAATTAATAACAATAATGTGTGATGTTTAATCTGCTGCAGAATTATGATAGAACTCGGTTAAATAAATAACGATAAAGCCACGTTATGTAATGGACTATGCGTATTCGTTTAAAGCGGGTACAATTTAATTTAGATATGAAAACACATTAGCTTTCTATACGTAGCAAATGTTCTATGTTAAATAAGGAATATGATGGAATTCTATTAGTTGAATATAGTCTGTAATTTTGTGTAAGAATCAGGTGTTGTAATGACGTCACCCGAATTAATAATGCAAATTTCAATAAAAGTTTTAAGAAAATACCATAGTCCAGCGTGCAAACAGTTAACAATTCTGGTTTTAGGTTATGGATAGCGTATATTCATATGTAGTAGGAATTTTGTATATGCGTAATAAGAATTTTAGAACGCAATTCGATCGTCCCTCTCTCTCGCACTTGTATGCGCTTCGTGGTTTTAGTTGAAACAGTTCATACCATATTACTTAATGCATAAAGCAACACGTCACAACATTTGGAGAATTCTAGGATTTGGATAGTGTTATAAGTAGTCTTAGCATGAAATTTTCTTAGCATGAAATTTGGTTCTTAAAATACATATTGTAAAATTAAATAAAATTAATAAATGCTGACGGTTTGTAATTTTGAAAAGTAATTGGATCATACATCTTTCTCGCACCAACGGCAACAGACATGTTGTTGCTGTCGGTGAACGCGCTTCGTGTTTTAAGTTTCAATTGTTCGAACGTTATGTAATGCATAAGCTAATTTGTTCCAATAACATTGACAATTCCAGGAAACTAAGAGTTTTTTAAACAGTTTTAGAGTAAATGTAACTTAGAATTTATAAATTATAGACATTGTAGACCGTTGTAAAGCGTATGAAAAACGATATGATTCTGTTTATGCATACTAATAAATAAAATAAATGCCGATAGTTGTATATAAAGTTGACGAAAAAATTTAAAAAAGTAAATTGAAGTGGGACTTGAACCATTAAACTTACGTTTGGTAGCCAGGCGTGATGGAATCGCGCTACGGAGGTGACAGTTTATGGAAATCGGTTAGTAGTATACTTCCAGTACATTTCAATACCCAATCAATTACTTAGAAATTTAGCGAGCCATACACGAAATACACCGAATTTCGAGTAAATCACGGTCTTTTGCAAATGCTTGGGTATCATCGTATAGTCACGACAAAGTTATAAATCGAATGTTTTTGACGAAATAAGGCCTTGTACATTAAAAATAAGTAGGTTTGTATAACAATAATCAATTTGCGGGGTCTATGATACGAATTTGATCAATTGCAGGTGTAAATTCGAGAAACTCGTTTATTAGTGTAAAATGACAGATCGTGAAGCAACCTATTCGTTTGTTTTCGGCGACCTTCGTAAGCTGATTTTGACGTTTGTTGAATAAATCATACAATTTTTAATAAGTGTTTTAAGAAAAATAGCAGTGTTAGCTCGTAAGTTGTTAATGAATCAGGTTTTAGGACACGGAGAGTGTCGTTTGGTATAATTTAGAAATTTTTTAGCGGCCTAATACGAATTTTGGAAACAAAGTGGTTGTTTGTTCTCTCTCGAACCAACGCAAATGGATCTATTGCCAACCTCGTTGCACGGCTCGTTCGGCTTTTGGGAACGGACATTTCTCGAGGATCCAAGCTTTTTTATCACGCAAGGCTATTACGTTGCTGCAGATTAATCTTTTCCCGAAAAACCCTTATTTCTCCTTTAACAATCTTTTTTTCGGGATAAAAACCGGCCTATGCAACGTAAGAAATAATTGTACACCCGACCCACACGTTCCCAGCCCCGTACCTATTCCCCCCTCGGAGGAGATACGCGATTAGACACTCTCTCGGATTTCTCAACATTAACAAAAAGACGGGCTATCAAGATTTATAGTTATTAGACTAGAAGCGGTTTGTAGTCCCTACGGGACTACTTTGAGCGCCTCTACTTGCTTTGTGGACCACTCTCTTTACGCCCCACCATCTTTACGCTTAGCCCTCTTTACGCTCTGCCCTCTCTACGCCCCGCCCTCTCTACGCCCCGCCCTCTCTACGCTCCGCCCTCTCTACGCCCCGTCCTCTCTACGCCCCACCCTCTCTACGCTCCGCCCTTCTCTACGCTCCGCCCTTCTCTACGCGCCGCCCTCTCTACGCTCCGCCTTCTATACGCCTCGCCCTCTTTGCGCCGCACTCTCTGTATACCCCGTCTTCACTTTGCCGTAGTAGAATTCATTAAAACGATTTTGAGAAGTTGAGCGAATCAAGATCACCTAGTTCTAGTAGACTTTGTCGAAATCACTTCTGGGAGTCAACCGGATCAAGATCACCTCGCTGAAGTAGACTTTGATAAAATCACACCGGGAGTCGATCGGATCAAGATTTATTTCGCTCTAGTAGACTTTGTCAAAATCACCTCTTGGAGTCGCTCGGTTTAAGACCACTTCGCTTTAGTGACCTAGTCTAAACCACTTCTGAAAGTCGATCGGATCAAGACCACTTCGCCCTAGTGACCTTGCCGAAACCAAATTGGAGAGTCGATCGGATCAAGACCACTTCGCCTTAGTGACTTTGTCGAAATCACTTCGGAGAGTCGATCGGATTAAGACCATTTCGCCCTAGCGATTTTATTGAAATCACTTCGGACAGTCGATCGGATCAAGACCATTTCGCCCTACTGACCTTGTCGAAATCATTTCGGGGAGTCGATAGGATAAAGACCACTTCGCCCTAGTGTCTTGACGATATCTCTTCGGAGAGTCGATCGGATCAAGACCACGTCGCCCTAGTAGTCTTTGTCAAAATCACTTCGGGGAGTCGATAGGATGAAGACCATTTCGCCCTAGTGATCTTATCGAAACCACTTCGGAGAGTCGATCGGATCAAGACCATTTCGTCCAACTAATCTTGTCAAAATCGTTTCGGGGAGTCGATAGGATCAAGACCACTTTGCCCTAGTGTCTTGCCGATATCATTTCGGAGAGTCGATCGGATCAAGACCACGTCGCCCTAGTAGTTTGTGCCGATATCACTTCGGAGAGTCGAGTAAACTTAGTCGAAATTAGGGGGGGGAGTCAATCAAACTAAGACCATTTCGCCCGAGTAGACTTTGCCAAAATCACTTGTGGGAGTCGAGCGGTTCATGATCCCTTCGTGCTTTAAAACTTAGAAAACTTTTGAAATCATAGAAAAATTCTTTAAATCATAGAAAAATTCTTTAAATCATAGAAAAATTCTTTAAATCATAGAAAAATGATTTAAAACATATAGTAATCCTTTGAAACGAATAAAAATGCTTTAAAACGAATTGAAATGCTTTAAAACGAATAAAAATGCTTTAAAACGATTAAATGCTTTAAAACGAATAAAAATGCTTCAAAACGAATAAAAATGCTTCAAAACGAATAAAAATGCTTTAAAGCGAATAAAAATGCTTCAAAACGAATAACAATGCTTCAAAACGAATAATAATGCTTTAAAACGAATAATAATGCTTTAAAACGAATCAAAATGCGTCTAAACGAATAGTAATTCTTTAAAACGAATAAAAAATACGTTAAACGAATAAAATGCTTTAAATCGACTGAAAATGCTTTAAAACATATAGAAATGCTTTAAAACATATAAAAATGCTTTAAAACATATAAAATTGCTTTAAAACATATAAAAATGCTTCAAAACATATAAAATGCTATAAAACATATAAAAATGCTTTAAAACATATAAAAATGCTTTAAAACCTAGAAAATGCTTTAAGAACCTAGAAAATGCTTTAAGAACCTAGAAAATGCTTTAAAACCTAGAAAATGCTTTAAAACAGAAAAAGCTTGATAATGTACAAAATTCCGTCTAAATCTAGAAAATTGCGCCAAAAGCTAGATAATCCGCCAAATCAAGAAAATTCCGCCAAAATATAGATAATTCCGCCAATATCCAGAGAATTCCGCCAAAACCTAGAAAGCCCCGCCAAAACCTAGTATGCCCCGGGTAAAACCTAGAAAGTAGCGTAAAAAATCCCAGGCGTTTCTCCTTTAAAAACCTGTATATTTTCTTTAAAAACATAGAAGTTTACTTCAAAAACCTAGAATTTATCTTTAAAATCTAGATTTTTTTAAAACATAGATTTTTTTTTAAAACCTAAAAATTTTTTTTAAACCCTAGAATTCTTCTTTAAAAATTAATTTTTTTTTCTAAAAAACCTAGACTTTTTCCCAAAAACCCAGGTTTATCTTATAAAACCTAGATTTTCTCCAAACTCCTAGGTTTTTCTCCAAAAACCTAGTGTTTTCTTTAAAAACCTAAATTTGTTTTTCACAAACTTTGAATTTTTCATTAATAACCTAGAATGTGCTTTGAAAACCTTGATGTTTTTTTAAAAACCTAGAATGTTCCTTGAAAACCTAGACCTTTCTCTAAAAACCTAGTCTTTCTCTAAAACCCTAAAGTTTTTCTTTAAAACCCTGGATTTTTCTCCAAAAATCTAGATCTTTCTTTAAAAATCTAGGATTTTCCTTTAAAACCTAGAATTTTGTTTAGAAACCTGTTTTTTAAAAAGGGTTTTTTTCTTTAAAAACGTAGGTTTTTCCTTAAAACCTTAGAATTTTCTTTAAAAAAGCTGTTTTTTTTTTAAACCCTAAATTTATTCTTTGAAAACCTAGAATTTTTTGAAAACCCAGAATTTTTTTAAAACCGAGAATTTTTTGAAAACTTAGATCCATCTTTAAAAACTTAGATTTTCTTTAAAAATTTAGAATTTTTTTTTTACAAACTTAGAATTTTTCATTAATAACCGAGAATTGTCTTGGAAAACTTAGATCTTTTTTTAAAAACCTAGGTATTCCGTTGCATAGCGGTTATAAATTGTGATTATATATTTGTACGCTTGCATTAGTCACACCTCATAAGAACTATAGCAGTACCTGAAGTAATCACAATTTTTATGTTTTATTTAAAAATAGACCGAATATAATAAAATATTGTTTACTTTTAGAATCCTAATGAAGGAATAACACTAAAAGTATAATTAGCCAGTGCTTGTGTTGTCCAAAATATTGGTTTTATAATAGAAACAAATGTATCAAATCGGTCGAGGTCGTTTGTTCCCGGCAAATAAAATTAATAAATTTTCTTTAAAATTAGATCGAGTATATTAAAATGGAATTTTTTAAAATCTCAAATTTATTTCAAAGCACATACATATATATATATATATATATATATATATATATATATATATATATATATATCATATTTTAGTACGTCCTAATTAAAAAAATTGTAAAATGTTAATGTAGCAAATGTCATACACGAGCATGCGTTATGCATAACATTCCGCCTGTAGTGTATGCAACCAATTTTGCCTTAGTGATTAAGTGTAATGTTTGATATATGGAGAATAAATGGTCGTAACCAAAGTTACATTGTTTAAAAATATAATAATAAATACGCGTAAACGGTGCTGGAGATATGTTTTTAGTGGATTAGCTATACTTTACGTATATATAATATATTTTGTATAGGTTTAAGAATAATTTTGACAGTCAACTCGGTATAGGTTGTTAATAGTAATTTATATTTTTTGTTTGCTTAACAATTATGACAAAACTCGGTTAATTGAATAACGATCAAGGCACATCAAAATAATGGAGTATATGCATTCTTTTAAAGCGGATATTTCAGATATTTTCGGATATTTTCTCTGGGTTCGTAGGGCATTCTCTAGGTTTGTAGGTCATTCTCTGGGTTCGGAGGGAATTCTCTGGGTTCGGAGGGAATTCTCTGGGTTCGGAAAGAATTCTCTGAGTTCGGAGGGAATTTTCTGGGTTCGGAGGGAATTCTCTGGGTTCGTTGGCATTTCTCTGGGTTCGGAGGGATTTCTCTGGGTTCGGAGGAAATTCTCTGGGTTCGGAGGGAATTCTCTGGGTTCGGAGGAAATTCTCTGGGTTCGGAGGAAATTCTCTGGGTTCGGAGGGAATTCTCTGGGTTTGGAGGGACTTCTCTGGGTTTGGAGGGAATTCTCTGGGTTCGGAGGGGACTTCTCTGGGTTCGGAGGGAATTCTCTGGGTTCGGAGGGAATTCTCTGGGTTCGGAGGGAAATCTCTCGGTTCGGAGGGAAATCTCCTAGGTTCGGAGGGAAATCTCTAGGTTCGGAGAGACTTTTCTAGGTTCGGAAGGACTTCTCTAGGTTCGGAGGGACTTCTCTAGGTTCGGAGGGAATTCTCTAGGTTCGAAGGGAATTCTCTAGGTTCGGAGGGAATTCTCTAGGTTCGGAGGGAATTCTCTGGGTTCGAAGGGAATTCTCTGGGTCGGAGGGAATTCTCTGGGTTCGGAGGGAATTCTCTGGCTTTGGAGGGAATTCTCTGGGTTCGGAGGGAATTCTCGGGGTTCGGAGGGAATTCTCTGGGTTCGGAGGGAATTCTCTGGGTTCGGAGGGAATTCTCTGGGTTCGGAGGGAATTCTCTGGGTTCGGAGGGAATTCTTTGGGTTCGGAGGGAATTCTGTGGGTTCGGAGGGAATTCTGTGGGTTCGGAGGGAATTCTCTGGGTCCGGAAGGTACTCTCTGGGTTCGGAGGGAATTCTCTGGGTTCGGAGGGAATTCTCTGGGTTTGGAGGGAGTTCTCTGGGTTCGGAGGGAATTCTCTGGGTTCGGAGGAAATTCTCTGGTTTCGGAGGAAATTCTCTGGGTTCGGAGGGAATTCTCTGGGTTCGGAGGGACTTCTCTGGGTTCGGAGGGAATTCTCTGGGTTCGGAGGGAATTCTCTGGGTTTGGAGGGAATTCTCTTGGTTCGGAGAGACTTTTCTAGGTTCGGAAGGACTTTTCTAGGTTCGGACAACAGGACAACACTCATACAGGACAACACTGATACAGAACAACACTTATACAGGACAATACTTATACAGGACAATACTTATACAGGACAATACCTATACGGGATAATACTTATACAAGACAATACTTATACAGGACAATACTTATACAGGACAATACTTATACAGGACAATATTTATACAGGACAATACTTATACGGATAATACTTATACATGACAATACTTATACGGGACAATACTTATACGGGACAACACTTATACAGGGCAATACTTATACAGGGCAATACCTATACGGGACAATACTTCTACGGGACAATACTTATACGGGACAATACTTATACGGGACAATACTTATACGGGACAATACTTATACGGGACAATACTTATACGGGACAATACTTATACATGACAATACTTATACGGGACAATACTTATACGGGACAATACTTATACGGGCCAATACTTATACGGGACAATACTTATACAGGACAATACTTATACAGGACAATGCTTATACAGGACAATACTTATACGGGACAATACTTATACGGGACAATACTTATACGGGACAATAGTTATACAGGGACAAAGAACAATACTTATACAGGACGATACTTTATACAGGATAATACGTATACAGAACATTACTTATACAGGACAATACTTATTCAGAACATCACTTATACAGGACAATACTTATACGGGACAATACTTATACGGGCCAATACTTATACGGACAATACTTATACGGGACAATACTTATATAGGTCAATGCTTATACGGGACAATACTTATACGGGGCAATACTTATACAGGACAATACTTATACAGGACAATACTTATACGGGATAATACTTATACAGGTCAATGCTTATACGGGACAATACTTATACGGGGCAACACTTATACAGGACAATACTTATACAGGATAATACTTATACAGGACAACACTTATACAGGACAATACTTATACAGGGCAATACTTATACAGGGCAATACTTATACGGGACAATACTTATACAGGACAATACTTATACATGGCAATACTTATACGGGACAATACTTATACAGGACAATACTTATACGGGACAATACTTATACAGGACAATACTTATACGGGACAATACTTATACGGGACAATACTTATACGGGACAATACTTATACGGGACAATACTTATACAGGCTAATACTTATACGGGACAATACTTATACAGGACAATACTTATTATACGGGACAATAGTTATACAGGGACAAAGAACAATACCTATACAGGACAATACTTTATACAGGATAATACTTATACAGAACATTACTTATACAGGACAATACTTATACAGAACATCACTTATACAGGACAATACTTATACGGGACAATACTTATACAGGACAATACTTATACGGGACAATACTTATACGGGACAATAGTTATACAGGGACAAAGAACAATACCTATACAGGACAATACTTTATACAGGATAATACTTATACAGAACATTACTTATACAGGACAATACTTATACAGAACATCACGCATACAGGACAATTCTTATACGGGACAATACTTATACAGGACAATACTTATACGGGACAATACTTATACAGGACAATACTTTATACAGGATAATACTTATACAGGATAATACTTATTACAGGACAATGCTTATACAGAACATCACTTATACAGGACAATACTTATACGGGACAATACTTATACAGGATAATAGTTATACAGGACAATACTTATACAGGACAATACTTATGCAGGACAATACTTATACAGGACAATACTTATACAGAACATTATTTATACAATACAATACTTATACAGAACATTACTTATACAGGACAATACTTATACAGAACATTACTTATGCAGGACAACACTTATACAGGACAATACTTATACAAAACAATACTTATACAGGACAATACTTTATACAGGGTAATACAGTATTGCCCGAAATAAACAGTACTGAAATTGTAATTGTTTTGTATATTTAAAAAATACATATTATTGACACTTTATTATATGTTCTAAATGTGCACCTCCTCGTTCGAGACAGACTTCATAACGATGTTCTAAGTTTCTGGTCATGTTATTGAATAAGGGTTGTCTCAGGGCTGCGAAGAAGACTCTAACGGCATCCTTTAATTCATCGATGGTTTGTGGTGCCCGTTTGAAAACGGCATTTTTAGCCATGCCCCAAATGTATGCGTCTGGAGGTGTGAGGTCTGGAGAATGTGAAGGATAAGGGAAGTCAGTAAATCGTGATATGAATTTGCTTGGAAAATGTTCTTGAAGAAATTGACGAATTGCGGCAGCAGTATGGCAAGTTGCCCCGTCCTGCTGAAAAATTGGTTTCGAAATGCCAAGTTACGTGCACGACAGAATTGACGTAGATCAGGGATAAATCGTGTTAAAATTTGTCTGTACCTCTGTTGATTAAGTGTGACTTGCCTACCATTCTCTTCGATAAAGTACGGACCAATGATTCCGTGTCCGGAAACAGCACACCAGACACTCACTTTTCACTATGTAAAGGAACCTCTTGAACCTCATCGGGTCTGGCAAAGCCCAGAAATCGATTTGTGCGACGATTCACATAGCCTGACAAGTGAAAATGTGCTTCGTCTGAAAACCAAACATTTTCAAAAATTCAGGATTTTCATACTGTAACGCGAGAATTCTGGCGCAATATTCCACTCTACTGCGATAATCCGAGGATGTAGTTGTTGATGTACCTGAATCACATACGAAAATGTACCCAGCTCCTTCAGGATTCTTTGAAAGGAAGTTCTTTTAAATCAAGTTGTAACGCTGTCCTTGCCTGGCTGACTTTCGGATTTTCTAAGATTTGCTCAAAAACACGTTCATGGTTATTGTTGTTGTTAACTGTCCTGGGACGCCCCGAGTTTCCTTTTCGTTGGCACAATACACTACCTGTATTTCTAAACTTTTCAATAACCTTCAAAATTACAGCATTACTTGGAGAACGTTTATTAAACCTTTGTGTGAATTGATCAGACACGTATAGCAAACTTGCACCATTATGTCGGCCGATTCCGTATGAACGAAAATAATGCTCTACCAGAAACACTTTCTCCTCTCTACTTAACACCATTTTTAACAATTAGGCCCTACTAATTACTTGTTTGAGGTTTACTTGACAGGTCTATACTAGCTAACTTGAGTGTGGCAGCGCACGCATAAAAACACCGCCAACTTAGTTTCAGTACTGTTTATTTCGGGCAATACTGTACTTATACAGGATAATACTTATTACAGGACAATGCTTATACAGGACAATAATTATACAGGACAATAATTATACAGGACAATGATTATACCGGACAATACTTATACAGAACAATACTTATACAGGACAATACTTATACAGGACAATACTTATTTACAGTCGAATAAATTATACAATTTTTAATAAGTGTTTTAAGAAAAAACTGCAGTGCTAGCTTGCAAATTGTTAATGATTCAGGTTTTAGGACACGGATAGCGTCGTTTAGCATAATCTAGATAATTTTTAGCGGTCTAATACGATTTTTGGAAACCAACTCGTTGCTTGCTCTCTCTCTCAAACCAACGTAAATGGATCTATGCTAACTTAGTTGCACGGCTCATTCGGCTTTTGAGATCGGGTATTTCTCGAGGATCCAAGCTTTTTTAAAACGTAAGGCGATTACGTCGCTGCAGATTAATCTTTTCCCGAAAAACCCTTATTTCTCCCTTAATAATCGGTTTTTCGGGATAAAAACCGGCCTACGCAACACACGCAAAAATCGCCAACCAAACCCACACCCTCCCTCATCCGAACCAAACCCCCCCTCGGAGGAGATACGCGAAAAGCGATCAATTCGCACCTCTCAACTTTAACACAAAGTTACGCTATCAAGATTTATAGTTTTTAGAAGTGGCCCGAATTACCTATACAGGGTACAAACATGTAATATTGGAAAATGTGAATATTTCCCGTTCTGTTCGGAAAAAACACAAAAAAAAACCAAACACACAGAAAAACAGAAAAACACCGAAAACGCAGAAAAATGCTTCACAACCTTGAGAAATGCTTTAAAACAGAAAATGCTTTAAAACAGAAAATGCTTTAAAACAGAAAATGCTGTAAAACTTAGAAAAATGCTGCAAGACCCAGAAAATGCTTTAAAACCTTAGCTGGTCCCCTAAAAACCTAGATTGTACTTAAAAACTTAGTTTTTTGCCTAAAAACCTGTTTTTTTTGCTTAAAAACCTAGCTTTTTCTCCAAAAACCAGATTTTTAAAAAAACCTAGTTTTTCTGCAAATAGCAAGTCTTTCTCCAAAAACCTTTTTTTTTTAAAAACCTAGGTTTTCCTTTAAAACACTGTTTTTTTAAAACTTGGATTGTTTTCTTTAAAAACCTACATTTAGCTGGATAACCTAGATTTTGCTTAATACCCTGGTTTTTCTTAAAAACCTAGATTTTGCTTAAAACCTAGATGTTGCCTAAAACCCAGATGTTGCCTAAAAACCTAGCTTTTGCTTTAAAAACCTAGTTTTTCTCCAAAAATCTGTTTTTTTTAAAACCTAGCTTTTCTGCAAAAACCAAGTTTTTCTTCAAAACCTACACAGCCTAAACATTGCCATGCAAACCTAGACCTCTCCCTCTTAAAGGCCTAGAGAATTGCCACAAAGGTCTAGAAAATTGGCGTAAAGTTCTAGGAAACTGCCATTAAGGTCTAGAAAATTGCCATAAATGCCTAGATAATTGCCATAAATGCCTAGAAAATAGCCATAAATGCCAAGAAAATTGCCAAGAAAATTGCCATAAATGTCTAGAAAATTGCCATAAATGCCTAGAAAACCTAGAAAACCTAGAAAATTTAGAAAACTTAGAAGACTTAGATAACTGAGAAAACTTAGTAACTTGCCTATAAATTGTAGAAATTTGCCCAAGAAACTTAGAAATTATCCAAAAATTTGGAATTTCCTAAAAACCCTAGGAATTTCCTAAAAACCAAGGAATTTCCTAAAAGCCTAGGAATTCCCTAAAAACCTAGGGCTTCCCTAAAAACCTAGGGATTCCCTAAAAACCTGGGGTTTCCCTAAAAGCCTAGGAATTTTCTAAAAACCTAGAAATTTCCTAAAAAACTTAGGGAATTTCTTTCAAAGCCAGAGAATTCCCTCCAATCCTAGAGAATTCCCCCCAAACCTAAAGAATTCCCTCCAAACCTAAAGAATCCCCTTCAAACCCAGAGAATTCCCTTCAAACCCAGAGAATTCCCCGCAAACCCAGAAAATTTCCCGCAAACCTAGAGAATTTTCCGCAAACCTAGAGAAATTCCCGAAAACCCAGAGAAATTCCCGCAAACCCAGAGAATTTCCCGCAATCCTAGAGAATTTCATGTAAACTTAGAAAATTTCCAGCAAACCTCGAGAATTCTTTTTAAACCTTGAGAATTTCCTTCAAAACCTAGAGAATTCCCTCCAAACCTATAGAATTCCCTCTTAAGCTCGAAAATTCCTCCCAAACCTAGAGAATTCCCTCCAAACCTATAGAATTCCCTTCCAGCCTATAGAATTTCCTTCAAACCTATAGAATTCACTTCAAACCTATAGAACTCCTGTAACCTAAGGAATTCCCTCCAAACCTAGAGTTCCCCCTTCAAACCTATAGTTATCACTCAGAACGCAAAGAATTGCCTTGCAACGTAGAGAATTTCCTTGTAACGCAGAGAATGATCTTGTAACGTAGAGATTTCCCCTATAAAGTATACGGCGAAATTATTGTCACCAGCGGGAGTACTAAGCAGAGCCCTACAGAACTAAGGAGTGATATAAAGAAAAAAAGGAAAGAAACCTTTGCAGCAATCAGACGTTGGGGATTTTAGAAAATGTAATGTCATTAGCCGAACCGACGTTAATGATAGCTAGCACTGAAAGGCGCCGGTGAAGTAATGAGCAAAATGTAGAACCGATTGCGAGCGACATCCTAAAGATTGTTTTAGAACGCACGTAGCTCTGCCAAGGCCACGGCAACAAAACGCAAGCGAAAATTGTCAGACAATGTGTCAAGGATAGCAAAAGACCGCCGCCCGGCATACTATAATATAACGCAGTTGTAGGTGTAGTAGAAGCTCCCGAAGCAATCATAAACTTGGAATATGTACATTTAACTAAACAAAAGGTAACTTAACGATTGAAAACAGTCCAGACGTTAAAAGCAGTCTTTCTTGGCTGCTTTGTGTATAACAGAAGACGCAAAATGAAAAAGAGCGCGTTATTAGAAATTAATAAGAACGCTACATTATGTATCGTTTAAAAAATCAACAATAATAAAAAAAAAAGGTAGATGTAACTGGGTATCGAACTATCAAACAATAAAATTTACAAATGTTAACATCAGATTTTACCATGACGCTATCGAGGCGACGGCCTGCGACCTAACCAAACTGTATTGTAATTGAGCGGTTATCGCCGCAAAGAAATGGCAGGTACAATAATAAATTATTACTGAATGAAATAGTCCATGCGTATTAAAAAGCTAATTTCTTGTATAATAATAATTAATGATCGGTTGTAATAAAGCATATTAGGGCAATTGTAATTTTTAATTGAGCAAATTTGAACGAAATTGTTCCCTAATAGAATTTAAAGCTACACGCGCGTGCGTATACGGCGCTGCCGGCCACTTGATGATGTATTTCGTATTAATTATTGAAATTGCAATAATTGTTTTAAGAAAATGTCTTAGCACCAGCTCGCCAATTGTTAACAATGTAGGTTTTAGGATACGGATAGTGTTTATTGGTATGTATTGTAAATTATGTAGAGGCTTAAATACGAATTTGCGAAACCAAGCCGATGTTGCTTCTCTCTCACACCAAAGCGTTTCTTAAATCATAAGGGAGCGTGTTTGTTTTAACAACTGGACAATTCCAAGAATAGATAGACGTGTGTAATCGTATTTTAGTTAACATGGCTTACAATCTTTATATGATAGAGCGGAGTACAGCGTGTGGAAAAATGTTGTGGTACTTTTTATGCATATTGTTGAATTAAATAAATGCTGGTTTTGTTCATAAAGGTGACGAAAAAATAAAAAAAAAAAATCGCACTGGGAATAGAACCATCAGACCTACGAATGGTAGACAGACATCTTAGAATCGCGCTATGTAGGTGTTATTTTTTTGGAAATTGGTTAGTAGTATACTTTCATTTACTTTCAATTACCTTCGATTACTCTCAATTTTAGCGAGCCATACACGAAATACACCGATTTCTGACCAAACCACGGTGTATTGTAAATGCTCGGGTATCATCGTATAGCCACGACAAAGTTAAAAATTGAATATTTGTGACGAAAATAGTCATTGTACATTAAAAAGAAGTAGGTTTGTATAATAATAATCATTTTGGGGTACTATGCAGACTCATCTGATGAGTTGTATGTGTAAATTCGAGAAATGCGTGTATTAATGTAAAATGACAGATCGTGAAGGAACCTATCCGTTTGTTCCCGACAATCTTCGTAACCTGAATTTGACGTTTGACGAGTAAATTATACAATTTGTAATAAGTGTTTTAAGAAAAAAATGCAGTGCTAGCTTGCAAATTGTTAATGATTCAGGTTTTAGGACACGGATAGCGTCGTTTAGCATAATCTAGATAATTTTTAGCGGTCTAATACGATTTTTGGAAACCAACTCGTTGCTTGCTCTCTCTCTCGAACCAACGTAAATGGATCTATGCTAACTTAGTTGCACGGCTCATTCGGCTTTTGAGATCGGGTATTTCTCGAGGATCCAAGCTTTTTTAAAACGTAAGGCGATTACGTCGCTGCAGATTAATCTTTTCCCGAAAAACCCTTATTTCTCCCTTAATAATCGGTTTTTCGGGATAAAAACCGGCCTACGCAACACACGCAAAAATCGCCAACCAAACCCACACCCTCCCTCATCCGAACCAAACCCCCCCTCGGAGGAGATACGCGAAAAGCGATCAATTCGCACCTCTCAACTTTAACACAAAGTCACGCTATCAAGATTTATAGTTTTTAGATACAATTTGTCAATAAACTACATTTTTTATACATAACTGTTCAACAAGGTGGAACTTTTGCTATATTTTAATTTAAAGGTTGTTTAACATTTTGTGTGCTTATTAGTAACACTTGGTTGGCATATTTTGGTTTATATTTTTAGAATGTCTCTTAAAATACATGTAGACAGATTAGAAAAGAATGAGTTGAAATATGAACTACTTGTACGTGGTATTACAGAATTAGATTTAAGAGTATACGAATTGCGTAAATGTTTAAGAGGATGCCTAGCTGCTAAGAAAGGAGGTATTGTTGTGCTTTCCTTTAAGCCACCTGAAGCTGATAGTGAATTAGAAATTTGTGAAACAAAAATTAAGCAAGATTTAAAACTGTTAGATAGTTTTTCTGGTAATATTAGTCAAGCTAAGAAATGAGAAACTAAATTAGCGCATTTAGTAGGTTGGTTACATAAAATTAGCAGTGACGAACAAACATTTATTAAAAAACGCGCAAATTTGTTAGCTTAGGTTATGATTCAAGTTGCTAATTATAATTCTAAATTACCGCAAGGTAATCTAAATTACGATGATGAAAATTTACCAATTGATCCTAATTTTTATACCGCACAGTTGAAGTATTAAGGAATGATAGTCCTAGGTTGACAACTCAAAGAAGTACTATTCCAGTAGATATTAATGATCATCTTGCAGATGAATCCCATAATTTAGAAGTAGTTAATAATATTCTACCTAACACTAGTACTAGTTTACCTGTATCTAAATGGCAACTAAAATTTTCTGGTAGTGCTACTGAAAGTTTTAGAGTTTTTCTTGAAGAGGTAGATAAATTTTGTAAAAGTAGGAACATAACCAAACTCCAATTGTTTGCTTCGGTTAGAGATTTGTTCTCAGACAATGTTCTTAGAATTTATAACTTGTACAAAAGGTCTGATATAGACAAGGGACGATTTAGTTCGATTGTTAAAGGAAGAGTTTGTACCTTCCCCTAATGTATTATGGAAGCAAATACTAGATAGAACTCAGGGTAATAATGAATCGATAGGGTTGTATGTAGCTGTAATGACAGGTTGTAACGATATTTTTCTACTAATATTGTTACTCGTTCCCCTTAAGAAAAGAGCCATCGACAGCCTTCCGACTAAGCTAGGGGCCTATTCCTCTGGTAGAGCTTATGAGGAGTGGTCGTGGGTTTCACAACAAAAACATTGTTTTGTGTATTGACTCGCAAATAAAAAATAGGGGGTGCAAAAGAGGAGCCACCAAGTCCTAGTATTAATAAAGCACGGTTTACCCTAAGGGAGAAGTTGGAAATCCTTAGGGGAAAATCGCTTTAACTGCGAAAACGCAGGATCTGAAAGAAAACACCGAAAGATGCAAGAGATACACTCTTGATACCTTATAGAGTAAAGAGAAAAAGAGTCGCTATTAATACCTATAATTGAAACATTAATAGCAAAAGGAAATTTAAATATCAAGCTTTTTGAAAGCGCTGATTAGTACTTTATTGAGTCACAGCCAATAACCTTATTCTTCATAAAAGGGGATATATTCTCTTTTAACTTATTTTTCTCTACCTTTGGACCCACTTGTCCAAAATAAAACAGTTGTCCCATTAAATCAAGTGATGGTTCTTTCTGTTGTAAAATTCATATACAAAAATGTACAATAAGGACGTGGTCTAATCTTTTAGACTCTATTTAAATATAATAATTTTGATAATCTCAATAAAGGATTAAACATAACCGTAAAGTTCTTATACCCAAAATACACAGATCTGCTTACCTTGGTTTACAGATATTTATCATAAACTCGATGTTAAAAAAAAATTAATTTTCGTGATTAATTTCTATATTACTAAACTTGAATTAATATGCCTTTTTTAGGTTAAATAATTTACAGATACCTTATATTCAGTAACGTTTGGAGATCGAAATAATTCTAATTCGAAATTCACTTCATTTAAATAAACTAAAAGTACTGTGAGTAGCTGAACTAACAACAATGTTAAAGTTGAGAAGCTCTAGACTGACTGGCCATCTTGGGTTCTCGAGGGTATTTATGCTATACCTGCCCCTCACATTGCTTGTGGGAACTGCAGAGCTTATGTCGGCTATTTTCTTTATTCATTTATACAATACAAAGTAACAATCTGAATTCTAATAATTGCTGTCTTATAACCTACTGTGACCTGCACCTGAAATATCACATTGCGTCTGGAATACAATGTCTGTTTCCGTTCCAACTGTCTGGCTTGTAAACTTTCATTAACCTTTTATTATATGTCCGTCAATTTATACAATGTAACAATAATTTCTAATTCTTAATAATTCTATTTAATTACATATATATTCTAATTTGGGGGATATGTATCTTGCTACCATTTTAAATATCAAGTATTGGTTCCGTTGCGAGGTTATTTAGAAACAGCTTTTGACAGGGCATGACCTTAGGCCAGACGCTTACCTTTCTATGTGGTTGTACGTCACAACGTCATTACAAAAAAGGTACCTTGCTGCTACTACATGTCTTCGCTTGCAGTTCTTGAACAAACAACTGACGTCACAAGACGTTCCAAATCCGCATCTTGCGAAAGCATAAATTTGAGCTTGTATCTTGAGCTGATAACGGATTAAAAGCTTAACAGAGGATTAAACTCGACTATTAGAGGAAATCATTTTTGTAAACTTATAGAGTAATTCATCCAAATAAATCGATCAACATAAAATAAATCCGCAGAATGGATTATTCCTATAAAGCATAGGTTCCCAACGGGGGTGGTACCGCCCCCCAGTGGGCGCTGTAGCTTTCAAAGGGGGCGGTAGCGAGTACAGGGGCAAAAGGGGGGCGTTAGGAGGATCAAGGGGGCCGTTCGTGACGTACTTACCTTTTTAGAAAATAAATATATTCAAATACTTTGAAAATACCTAGTTGGCATGAATAGACAGTTTATTTAGCTATCTAAAATGTCTATGTTATTGTTATCGAGAAAATATACTTTAAAACATTTAATTCAGCATTAGGTCTATGAATACCTAATTCCGTTTAATATTGTCCGCAACAAGTCTTTGCAAGTTGATAAGCAAAGACGCGATATGACTTGCTTACAAAGTGCACCGGCATCGCAAACAAGATAAAACATACAAGTTGATGCTTGTATGAAATCAAACGTATAAAAGGCAGGGATAGCTCTAGGAATGTGTTATTATTTTGTGTGCTTCGCAAATAATCCATGTTCGTGAGTGATAAGTTATATAAGTCATTATAACCATTAATTTTATAATTATCTATAAATTCGTTGACAAGTTAATTTATTTTAAACCGTGGCAAGTTTTGGATTTCAAAATGTCTGAATCTAAGAAGAAATGCCGGCAGTACAGTCTTTTGTATTTGAAATATGGATTTACGCACTCTCCTGTAAACCCATCATTACCCATGTGTTTACTTTGCCAAAAGTTTTCTCAAATGAAGCCATGAAGCCTTCTAGGCTACAAGAACATTTAAATAAAATGCATACTGATAAAAGGACAAATATTTGTCCTATTTTCAAGAACTGCAGAAGAAATATTTGAAACAGCCAACTATATCAAACCTATTTGCGTCGTCTTCTAAACAAGAAGATGATGGACTACGAGCATCATATAACATTTCATTGTTAATCGCAAAAACGGAAAACCACATACCATTGGCGAGGAACTTATCTTGCCGGCAGTCAGAGAGGTAATAAAACTGTTCTTCATCATAAGACATCGGCAGATGTCATCAGAAAAATTCCTCTGAGTAATAATTCAGTGCAAAGGAGAATAGACGAAATGGCTCAAGACGTTGAAATATCATTATGCGATTACTTAAAAACTTGCAATTTTTCCATTCAACTTGATGAATCCACTCTACCAAATAACGAAGTACTGCTGTTATCATACGTTCGGTTCATAAAAGACGAAAAAATTTATCAAGAGTTATTATTTGCAAAAATTTGGAAACTGATACAAAGGGAGAAATGATATTTAATACCATGAGTACGTTTTTTCAAGAGAAAGAAATACCTATGCATAATATTTTGTCGGCAGCTACTGATGGTGCTCCAGCAATGACGGGACGTCATAAGGGTTTCATAGCTCATTTGAAATAAGCAGTACCAAATGTACTCGCTATACATTGTATTATTCATCGTCAGCACTTGGTTGCAAAAAATCTGAACGAACGTTTGCATTCGTCGCTTCATTACGTTATTAGAGCAGTAAATACGATTAGAAGCAATTCATTGCATGACAGATTATTTAGCCAACTTTGTAGTGAAAATGATGAAGATTACAATCGCTTGCTGCTGCACAGAAGTTCGTTGGCTCTCAAAAGGTACTTGTTTGAAGCCGTTTTTTCAACTATTTGATTCAGTACTGGACTTTCTTGAAAACAGAAACGAAAAATTGCGCGAAAACCTGATTATACATAAAATGACATCGCTTATTTGACAGACTTGTTTAAATATTTAATGAAGTCAATTTACAATTGCAAGGTGACGAATTGAATTTAATTAAAACAAAAACGTCATAGCTGCTTTTGTGGGAAAACTTCTTCTATTCAAACGAAATCTAGGAAAGGTGAATACAGCCACTTTCCCACATTATCAGCAGTCTCTGCAAAACATGAAGATTTACTTACTTACTGCCAACACTTGGACGTTCTTCATGTTGATTGTGTGGAGCGATTCAGGATATTTTAAACATGAATATACCGGGTTGGGTTTTAGATCCTTTCGCAAATGCAGATACAGCAG
>JARFIW010001274.1:1800000-1961928 GCA_036346225.1 Platerodrilus igneus
GTAAAAGTTGTATCTTGTGTCCGATATACAGTAGTAAGTTTACAAGATTGTTGTTTCAATATTTCCTACGTTGTTGCTGTATTCAAATTTTCTATTTTTATCTTTAATTAACAGTCTATTTTACAATTACTGCCGTGTCCATGACAATTTTGTCTTTGAAATTATTGTGTAGGTGTATTTAAATTTTTTATGTTACCTTTGTTTGATTTGCTTAATACAGTGGATGTGCTTGGTAGTAAGATGATTTGTCTGGGTCTCCTTTGGAACCTATTTGCTTTTAAGTATCTAGGTGGCAGTATAGATTTTTCTTAGTGTTAACATTGCAGGTGGTCCTTTAGATCAATCTCTCAGTAGGAATATTTTCTACTCTCTACTTCTACTTTAGGATGATTAATCTAAAACTCTACTTTTTACTTATACATCTATCTTCGTTTTAACATTAATTTTTCTCTGGTGGACCTGCCTTAGCTCTAAAGCAACTCACTTCAGGCTACTGACTACATTTTGGCCAGTCAAGTAGTGCTTTGCTATCCACCGTTTTCTCTATCGCTATTGCTCAATGCGAGCCCTTTATTTACTCTTTTCTACTTGGATTGCTATATAGCTCCAAACCACCCTTATCCCTCTTTTATCTTTTCTTTATTTTCGGTCGTTGCATAGTTAGAGGGTTGTTATTTCATGACATTGGGCCGTGGGCATAGAGAATCTGCGTCTAGCTATGTATTGCCACTGTCTTTCGCTCATGAATGTCAAAAGTGAACGTAGTTTTCTGATTTGGCTGTGCCAATTCTCTTAATCAACGCTGGGATGCAGGGATTGCATTTCCCTTTCTAGCTGGTCCCTCATGCCGTTAGTATGAACAAATGCTGCTTCACAAAATTTCTCCTTTTAAGTTTCTGGTAGCGACGGGCAACCATCCTTACATTGTTGAAAGAAGAAGGGGTTGCTTGCGCTAAGAACAAGGCAGTTGTGGTTTGACCATGCTCGGATTAGCACGTTAGTTATTATAACGGCGGGTCGTGGTTATATTGTTCTCACATTAAAATTTGTATTATAAATTTATTTATCGATGCACACATGTGTTATGTTGCACGGTAATGTTTATATTCAATTTATTCAATTTTTAATAAACATACAGTCCACTATAATAGATTATCGAATTATTTTTCAAGCTTTTTTATTTAATTAAGCACAACTAAAACATGGTGAAATACGAGCCTATGGAGTCGCTAAATTGAGTGATAAGAATTCGTGTTTATCATATTTATTGGTCCTATTCGTGCTATCGGATGCGTAGTGAATTTTTACGTGTTTTTAAATGATTGTTTAAAGTCGAATGTGGTATTAATTTTCGCCATATTATAAACAATCTGATTGAGCATTCAAAATATTATTGAAAAGAATTTTAAGTGTTCTAAATTAAAAATAGTGCAGTGCGAATTTGTATTGATTTAATTCCAGATGGTCATATCTTTACAAATTTGTATAAAGTTTTACTGATTAATTCCGTACGGTCATATCAGTGAAATAAACGTTTTAATTTGAATTGTGTATGCAAGAATTTAGAAGGCACCTGCACATCGTTATATTGAAAGCGAGCAGAGACCTTGGTATAGTATACAGCTGTATTCGCCTGGAGATAAGAAAGGTAGGCCAAACAAGCAATTATATTTTAATGTGTTGGTTCTGGAATTTCCGTATTAAACAAAACTACTAATAGTTGGGTTTTGTACGAACTGCAAGTATATTTACTTATTACATACTGGTAGCAAGAAACATTAGGTTTCACATTGCAATTAAAATTGTGTGAGCGAAAAATTTATATTTATCATCATGACAAAGGGTAAAAAAACTTTGTTAGGTGAACGTTCATTTTTAAAGAACAACATAACTAGGGCGAATAATTACGTCTTAGAGGCAGAAGCGATGTCTATTGCGGAATTAGATTTTGAAGAAATAAATATTAAATTCGAGCTTATTAAAAGTAATTTTGATGAATTTATGCATGTTTGTTGTCAGTTGCAAGAATTTGAAGTAGAAGATAATTTTGATGAAGCAGAGGTGGTTGAAAAATTGTATACAACGACTTACGCTAAGTTTAAAAGATTGTTAAAATTGCAGGGCAGGTCTGAGGGATCTTCTAGTGATAGCAATAATGTTGTCAAAGGAAATATTAAATTGGAAGCCTTACAATTACCTATATTTTCGGGGCAAATTCAAGGTTTTAAATCGTTTTTTGAGCTTTTTATAACTCTTATTGATAAAAATCCAAATTTGGAAAATATCGAAAGATTAATGTATTTACGCAAACATCTAAGGGATGAGCCATTGCGGTTAATTTCTGCGTTGCCCGTGGAAAATAATTCTTATACTACGGCACTGAATATTTTGCAAAAAAAGGTATAAGGATGATTATTTGATTATTGATTGTCATATCAAAGATTTAATGGAATTATCAATTGCAAATTGTAATGACTCGGGTATGTTACGGGACTTTGTAGCCAGAATAAGGCAGACTGTAGCTTATCTAAAAAATTTAGGAGAATCAATTTGGGATGCTATGATAGTTCATCTTATACTTTCCAAGCTAGACATTTATAGCAATCGAGCTTATCAAAATGAGAGAAAACCTAATTCTAGGACTAATTTGGAAGAACTTTTAGAATTTTTGGATAGGAGGGCTTTGAATTCGGAATTAACTAAATCGAGTGTCAAACTTCAAAATAATAGTAAAACAATTAATAAGCAAACACATTTTAAATCTGTAACTAACACTATTACTGCTGTTCCGAATTCTGGTAAATCTTTTAAGCAAAAAATTGATAAAGGCAGACAAAGAGTGAATTCAAACTCAGTAAATTGTAAATTTTGCAAGCATGGAGGTCATCCAATTTTTAGGTGTGATCAATTTAAAAATGCAAGCATGCAGGAAAGAGAAAAGTGTATTTCGGAAAACAAACTGTGTAAAATATGTTTAAATGTACATGTGGGTCAACCCTGTTCTGTTGATCTCAAATGTTTCATATGCCAATCCAAGGAGCATCACACATATCTGCATAAGGATGTTCAGTTAAATGCGGTAGATAATGTGGTAGCTGCTCAAGGGATAACTACAGTAAAGTCTACTATTTCAGAATTTGTTTTATTGCCTACGGCATCAATATTAGTAAAAAACGCTGAAGGTGAATTACTTTCGGCACGAGCCTTGTTAGATTCAGGCTCACAGACTAGTTTTGTTACAGTTAAATTGTGTGACAAATTGGGATTAAACACTTGTCGTACAAAGAAATTAACTCAAATTTCTGGTATTTGTGATAATTCGACAGAGTGTTCAGAATGGATCGACTTGTCGATTCGTTCGAGATATGGGAATTATGAAATTTCTCATGATTTCGGCGTTATTCCGAAAATTACAGTTGAATTGCCTCAAGTAAGTTTTGATTTCAGCAGTTTTAAATTGCCAAGGGGTTTGCCGTTGGCTGATGACAAATTTTTTGAGTCAGCTGAGGTAGACATCCTTTTAGGTGCAGACATTTTTTTCTCGGTTTTGCTTCCGCAAAATATAAAAATGGGTATAGATCAGCCTAATTTTCAGAATTCTTATTTTGGTTACTTTGTGAGTGGAAAAGTGCCGTTCACTACAAAAGTAAGATGTGGTGCTAGTTTGCACGCAGTGTCCTTACATAGTGCGGTAGTTGATGCTGATGAAAATTTAAATCAGTTGATGGAAAAGTTTTGGGAAACCGAAAATGTTTTTATTAAAAATGACCAAGAATCGCTGACTGAAAATGAAATGGCAGAACAGTGTTTTGTGAATAAATTTACAAGAGTTGACGGGCGGTTCCAAGTCGATTTACCTTTAAAAGTAAATTTAGAAGAGTTCCAATTGGGAGATTCGGCTTCCATGGCACTCAAACGCTTTGAAAACTTAGAAAAACGATTTGTAGCAAATGAAAGTTTATATTTAAAATATTCGCAATTTATTAAGGAATTTCTAAGTAGAGATTTTATAGAAGATGTGAAGGTTGATCCCTTTACATTACATAATGAGAATTGGTATTTTTTGCCTTATCATTGTGTAGTAAGAGATGACAAAATTACGACGAAACTTAGAATTGTAATGGACGGTAGTGCCACTACACCATTCCACTATGCCACCATGCCACTACAAAAACTGGTGTTTCTTTGAACAGTATTTTGTGCAATGGAGATATTGTTCAGCCTGAATTATTTGATATTTTGCTTTTATTCCGTACTTATAGGTACGTCTGTATAGCGGATATAAAACAGATGTATTTGCAAATTTCGACAGAACCCGCACACAGAAAACTTTTAAATTTTCTTTGGAGGGAGAGTAGAAATCAACCGCTGCAGGTTATGCAGTTTAAACGGTTGCCTTTCGGCTTGAAATCCAGTCCTCATTTAGCAACGAGATGTTTATTACAATTAGCTATTGAGGGAGAAACAGAATTTCCCTTAGCTTCGTTTATTTTGCGTTTTAATACTTATGTTGATGACTGCCTTTTTGGTGCAGATCATAAGGAAAGTTTGTTGCAAGCTCAAGCTGAACTTATAAAATTACTGAGGTTAGCTAAATTTGAATTAAATAAATGGTGTTCCAACCATGTGGAATTAGTACGAAATATTCCACGACAACTTCAACATTTTGAAGAAACAAATATTACTAATGAAAAGGGGAGTATTTTGAAAACCCTAGGTCTATCGTTTGATGTAAATACGGATCAATTTATAATGAGTTGTGGAATGAAAACCGTTCCTGCAACATGCAACAAAAGATTTGTTTTGGGCTTTATTGCCAGGTTATTTGATCCTTTTGGCTTTTTAGCTCCAGTTATTACTGTGGCAAAATTATTGATGCAAAAAATATGGGCAGCAGGTCTGGATTGGGACACAGAATTACCTGATAAATTGAAAGAGGAATGGGAATCTTTTTCACAGGGATTAAGGTGCATGCCAGCAATTAAAATTAATAGATATTTAAATTTTTCCGAGGCTGTTTCCATTGAACTTGTTGGATTTTGTGACGCTTCGCAAATTGCACAAGGTGCTTGTGTTTATGTGCGAGTAGTTACGGCTAGTCATACAGTGGAAATAAAATTGTTAGCTTCCAAATCAAAAATAAATTCGTTGAAAAATAAAACAAGCATTCCGCGATTAGAATTAAACGGGGCATTGATATTAGCAAGATTAATAAATCGAATTTTTGGTATGTTGAAGGATAAAATACAAAAGGTTTTTTTGTTTTGCGATTCAAAAATTGTGTTAGCATGGTTGAAAATAGAATATTGGAAACTTAATACTTATGTCGCCAATAGAATTAAATTGATTCAGGAATTAACGTCCGAATTTATGTGGTGTTATATCCGTTCTAATGAAAATCCTGCTGATCTTGTTTCGAGAGGAGTTTTGCCACGCAATATAGAAAATTGTATCTTGTGGTGGAAGGGTCCTGAATTTTTAGGGACACTTGATTGTACAGTTGATAAATACCTTCGGCCGTCCGAGTTTAGTGAAATGTTGCCAGAAATAAAGCCCGTAGTGAATGTTGTAGTCCAGAGTAAAGATAAATTGACATTGTTCGAAAAGTTTTCAAATTTTATGAAAATGAAAAGAGTTTTGGCATATTGTTTGCGTTTTATTTACAATTGTAGGAATAAAACTAACAAAAAAACTAGTAATTTAACAATAGAAGAGATAGATGAATCGCGTACGATTATATTAAAACATGTTCAAACGGAGCATTTTACAAAAGAGATTGCAGAAATTAACGCAAGTAAATCTTGTACTTCGAAATTATTATCACTGAATCCGTTTTTGGATTCGCAAGAATTGTTGCGTGTGGGAGGGAGGCTGCATAACAGTGCACTTTCGTTTCAACATAAATTTCCAATAATTCTACCTACTAAAAGTTTTATAACAAAAATTATTATAAATAACGAACATTTACGATTGTTGCATGCCGGTGTAAAGTTAACAGTGTCAGTTTTGAGACGGCAATATTGGATATTAAATGCTACTAGAGAAATTAAAAGTGTTATTTCTAAATGTTTAATTTGTTGGAAGTTAAAGTCTGAAGCTTCTAAGCAGCTAATGGGCAGTTTGCCGTACGATCGAGTGAATATAGCTCGGCCGTTTGAGAAAGTTGGGGTGGATTTTGCTGGACACTTCTATATTAAGCAATCAAGAGTCAGAAGAGTGATTCTTACAAAGGGTTATGTCGCAGTTTTTGTTTGTTTTGTAACAAAAGCTATTCATTTAGAAGTAGTGTCAGATTTGAAAACTGAGACATTTATAAATGCTTTAAAGAGGTTTGTTAGTAGGAGAGGTGTACCGCGAATGATTTTTAGTGACAACGGGAGCACATTCAAAGAGCTGATAATGAGTTGAGGAAATTATACAGTTGTTTAAAAACTAATCAGCAGTTTCAAAAGTATATAGGGGAAGTTCGTATAAAGTGGTCTTTTATCCCACCATATAGCCCAAACTTTGGGGGGTTGTGGGAGAGTAACATAAAGGGGTTCAAATATCATTTAAAAAGAGTAATTGGACTGACTAATTTGACTTATGAGGAATTTAACACGGTCTGTATTCAAATAGAAGCCATGTTGAACTCAAGGCCATTGTGTGCCCTTACTGGAGATCCGTCAGATTTGTCTTGTTTAACGCCAAGCCATTTTTTAATTGGTGGATCTTTAGCTTGTATTCCAGAAGGTAATGTTTCAGATGTGCCAATAAACAAACTTAAATTTTGGAAACTTTGTACGCAATTACAATATAGTTTTTGGAAGGCTTGGTCTAGGGACTATTTAGGCCAGTTGCAAAACAGACCAAAATGGAAAAAGGTTATGATTAATGTAAAAGAAGGTATGTTAGTTCTTATTAAAAATGATAAGTTACCGCCATTAGAGTGGGCGATAGCACGTATAATTAAGGTTATACCAGGTAAAGACAATAAAGTTAGAGTTGTTCACTTAAAAACTAAAAATGGCACTTTTGTCACTTCAGTGTCTAAAATTGCGATTCTTCCTATTGAATCGGATACTTAGTAATTAGTTTGGTCTGAGTAGATATTTTTTATGTTAATAATTTTTGAAGGGTTATTAAGAGGATTATTATCTTTAGTTTTATTTTTTAAGATAATGTTGCATACGCTTTTGTTTGCATCTTTGACTTTATTATTTGAGTTTTTGTAAGTGTTAAATTAGTTATTGTGAAGTGAGTGATTTTGTGCTCGCGGGCAGTTTATGGTAGCGACGGGCAACCATCCTTACATTGTTGAAAGAAGAAGGGGTTGCTTGCGCTAAGAACAAGGCAGTTGGCGGTTTGACCATGCTCGGATTAGCACGTTAGTTATTATAACGGCGGGTCGTGGTTATATTGCTCTCACATTAAAATTTGTATTATAAATTTATTTATCGATGCACACATGTGTTATGTTGCACGGTAATGTTTATATTCAATTTATTCAATTTTTAATAAACATACAGTCCACTATAATAGATTATCGATTTATTTTTCAAGCTTTTTTATTTAATTAAGCACAACTCAAATATGGTGAAATACGAGCCTATGGAGTCGCTAAATTGAGTGATAAGAATTCGTGTTTATCAGTTTCTACGAGATCACTCTAAGCCCTTGGGCGTTTCCCTTCTTTGTTACTACACTTATAGGAGGGACGGTGTTTTGAGAATAAGGTCTACAAACCAAAATTAGGTTTTACATTTTATTTCAAAAGTTTTTCGTCGTAATATATTATTGTTTCTTAATTTTTAGGCTAAATCATAAATATCTATTGCTATCTTTTTTTTTAAAGTTATCTTAAGGGCTTTATTTTACCTAATTAATATGTGACCACAGGTAGTTAATTATCTTTTTTCCGAAATTATCTTAGAAATCTTATTGTGCCTTAAGCAATACTTTAACCCCTAGATGGTTAGGTATAGTCAAAACCATTTAAGCTGACCTATGACTCACCGCGGTACATTATTAGAAATGATAATGTAAACTGCACTGTCATTGTCAGTATATGTAACTACTCTGCGCTAAAAAGGATGGATAGGAAAGAAGTACGTCTTTTAAAGATTAGTATGGCAGCATCAAAACGTATGTCTGTTGTAACTAATATTTATGTATTATTATAACCTATAAATAATTTTAGTTTCCTGTCACTTTTTGTTGTCTTTTCACATAGTTTTTGCTTTTTTGTTGTATTTACGTTTTTACATTTAGCTCAAATTGCAAATATATAAGTTTTTCGAAACTAAAAGAATTTCTTACACATTGTAAAAGGTAAATACAGATGCAATTAAACGTAAAATTTATGAAATGCACTCGAAAAGTAATACAAAAATTAATCGTAAATAGTAACTGATTTTTATATTTTTTGGATTGCATGTAACTGCAAAACACTCCAAAAAGAGCTTACTACTGCCGGCATATATGATTTTAAATTAACTAGCTTAAGAAGACTTTTACCTACCTTAATGTAGTAGAGCAATAGTACAATAAAATAATACAATACCGTTTTGTTTGTTTAATACTAAATTTGATTAAATACAAATTAAATATTTACAAATACACTTTTATATGTACAACCATACTTGTTAACCATTTAAAACGGGAATAATATAAAATCCCGAAACTACAATTTCCCTGATAATCGTGTGAATAACAGTCTCAATTCCAACAGTAATCATTAGTCTTCAGATATTATCGAATCAGTTAGAACACAAGCGTCTTTATACTTAATGTCAATATAATATCTTGAAAATTCACTTTGTTCTCAAAAACCAACAATATTTGCGACACCATGCTCCAAACCAAAATATCCAGTTCTGTTGTACATTTCTATACCAAGATTTTATCTACATTCCTGAATTTTCATATTATATTATTAATATCTTCATTTAAACACAATTCATCTAAATAAAATATTGGTCTATTTCCGTTCCAAACTTCCAATTTACCTTAAATTTTTTTTTAATTTTTATAAAAAAAAATGTATTTTATATTTATGTTAACGCCATTGTCAACTGCACATCCAACAAACATTTCTTATAATTCGTAAAAATTAAAAGATCATTTATAAAAGCCCTGGGGCATACATTCTCAGCTCATTTGTCACAATATAAACTTCATGCGCCATTTTGTATAAACAACTGAACTAATCCGAATGTTAGAAATACGTTCTGATTGCATTGATGCATATGCTTTAACAAGATGCATCATCGGTCAGCTTAACTGGTTTTGACTATATTTATCTTTCTGTCTGCAATTATCTATGAAATATTATCTTTATCTTGATTTTACCGTCAGGTAAATAAATTACCAATATCTTTCTCGTTATGAAATGCCTTAAGAAACTATCTCATCTATTTAATGTTCCAAACCTTTGGATTTATTATTGTGAGTTAAAAAAGCGAACTTGCACCTTAGTGCTGTATTTGATAGGGTAGAATTAAAAAAGTATGTACCATAAATGCAGTAGCATTGGCTAATTTGTTAACTTAACGTCATATTTTGCCTTATCCTGTTGAAGCCAGCAAAAATTTGTTTATCTTTAGTAAATGTCTTTACAGATATGAATGCAAATTTGTACGCATTCATATGTGAATGTGAATCTAACATATGTGTTTAGATCTACAGTGAAGTAAAGTGTTAGTAATAAGTATGTGAGTCTCATGCTCTCAACTAAATTTGTGTGGTCGGTGCCACGGCAAACAAGACCTGTGCATATTGAGTTGAGTAAGCTTTAAAATCGGGTGGCTGCTCATTTCCGTTTTCTGGTATCACAATTTTTGCTACAGTTTAAAAAATCAGGTGGCGCCTATTGACAAATGCAATTTAAATTTTCCGTGAATACGTGAGCTCTCGTACAAGAGGCGTTTTTATTTTTATTTGTTTTTTTTTGAAGCATTAAGGCGAAAGTTATGCTTTTTTGAAAAGCTTTAGCTTTTATTGTATTAGTTAGGTTCAGAGGAATTTTAAAACCCCACACGGAGAAATTCCCAGTATTGTAATGTTTTAGTTTTAATCCAGTCACCAAATTATCTTTGCGGTCTGAGAAAATGCAAAAAGTCCACTTTTCATGCCTTACATGCCATTGCACCCACCAATGTGAGTCAGAAAAATTTAACCTTTTTTGGAAGGGATAGACGTTTCGTGGGCGCGATGTGGTAGAAATTAACTTTACTGAGCTTTAAAATGGATTGCCTTTAAATTATTTCAACCTATTTTCTATCTTTAAAATTATCTTGGCTTCATCGACGAGGACAGCTGGACCGCATCTCGGAAACCTCTGCCAAGATGTAGAACGCAACCGGATCTTTAATGATACACCCTGTAAGTTATATATTTTATGTAAAGGTTATACAGAACTGATGACATGGGGAATTTATCCATATTGCACCCTTCCTTTTTTCAGGTAGGAATGGGTGTACAACAGAGTCTAAATAAAACTCTGGCGGAACTAGCATCAACCGTTTGTGGCTGCGGTAGATTGCAAGAGACTAAATCTCAGGGATTTAGAGAACAAAGTTAGATTTTAACCAGGTAAGTTAAAGGGATGCAATTTAGAACTTGACAAAAGAAAATATTTTAATACAACTCATATATTGACATTCAGTTAATAACATTAATAAAAAAAAATTAAATATGTATCGTTATTTTCTTACAACCAAATTTTTATACGATAAAATCACTAAATGAAGTTTATATATCTACACTCCTTATTTCAAAATTTGTTTAAAACTCTACTAGATAAGATATAAGAAAAATCTAAAATAATTATTGTGCTTAGGCACAATTTCAAATTAACGCTCTTAATAAAGGGAAATCATAAATACACTTTGTAGTGTTTAACATTAGTTAAGATAATTTAAAATGAACGTTTAAATCGAACATAAACCCAACATTCACAGTAAAGGTGTCATGAAAGCTTTCTTGTTTACAACTCAGTGGGTTATATAGCAAGGCAAAGATAATATTTAAATTAATTACGGTAATCGGTAATAGTTAAGGTAATCAATAAATAAGGTTATGATTATATTTTACATGCATAATTTTTCAGACAATTTATATTTAAAACGGAACGCATGCACTTCGTTCCATCACAAAAATAAATACGATAAATTCATACCTGTATTCCAGATATATAAATGATAAGAAACATATACTTAAATGTTGAGCTTTACGGCTTGTTCAGAACCATCGGATTTGCTTACTGTTGTTGAGACGAACACCACTGGTTGTTAACCTCAAACTTCTGATTTGTAAGGGCGAATCCTTGTTTGTTCCACAGCCATATGTTTCATCAGCAAACTTGATTTATTTTAGAAGGTACTTAAAAACGTCAACATAACTTTCTTAAACGATAAATGGTAATATTTGTAGATAATAGAATTAATGCATGAGCTCAAATAGCTCAGCATAGATAATCAAATTCTCGATCAGAGAATACATCACCTGAAGATACCTCAGGAAGGAATATCCCATGGGAATGCATGTCATCAGAAGATATGCTATACGGTAGGACACGCCATCCAAAGATATGCTACAGGAGGACACACCTTCAGAGGAATTTGCTACCAGGGATATGCTATACGGTAAGACATGCCTTCAGAGGAATTTGCTACCAGGGATATGCTATACGGTAAAACATGCCTTCAGAGGACCCTAGAAAATAAACGTGTTACAATAACAAAATATTGCAATTCGTCACTACATATTGATTTTTTTTTATTGTAATTTATAAAAAGTATTATTTGAAAATGTACTTTAGAATAAATATACTATAAATTATCTAAATTGTATTAACCTTTTTTAAATAAATAATCAAGCATCACAAATTTAAAATAAACTTGACTTTTATTCGAATTATTAATATTTACAATAAAAAATAACTACTTACAAAATACACTGAAAGTAATTAACTTAAGAACAATATGTTAACATAAATATTTACATTTAAAATTGTCTGACACCTTTGACTCGCTTACAATTTTATTTTCCTTTATAACTAAACTTTCCTTCTGCCGCTTTATAACTTCCAGCTGCTAACTAACACTGCATTATTGTATCCAAAAATTATACGGCGTCATCTTCTTCTTCCTCTCCTAATTCCACGGTCTCATCGTACCCGAGCATTGTTTTTAACATTGATGTTTTCTCCTGATCTGTGAATATAACAAATTTGGTGAATAAAAAACTTTGAACGTGAAATATTACCTTATTGATTTCATGGAGACTATACATAATCGTGGGCAATGTGTTTCTTTTTGGTATGTAGGCAAATCCCCCACTTTCCGCGGTTGGTAGTTAGCCTAGTATCTACTTTTTTCCGGCTACGTCTAGGTATGTAGCAAGGCACATCATTAAAAAATAAAATAATAATAAAAAAATCTCTTGACAGCCAAAAGTTAAGAATCACTTACTGACACCTTGAGCTTAAAAGTATAGGTAATAACATTACAGTCAATAAAAATTACTTGTTAAATATCTTATACAAATGCAAAATTTATTCATTAAGCCAAATTAAATGCACTCAAGACAAACCCACTATATTAAAATAAAAGTGATTAATAACTACCTGATTGATGTAAGTAGCCCTGACACCTGTTGACTCCAGATATCAAATAATTCAGTACTCAAATATTTTTTTAGAGCAAAACTTTTAAAATACCAAATAAATATATCATTCCAGTTCAAAAGTTAATCACTAATGTCAGCCCAAATTTATCAGGATGCTCCAACCATTTAGTGATTAGAATTCAACCCTGTGACAACATGGCGCTTTCAAAAAATTGAAATCCATGAAAGTATATTCCTTCCTAGGTGCTAAAAAATTTACATCATTATGAGTGACATTCAATTAGTAGCACAAGAAAAATCTTACCCTGCACATGACGAATTATTTCAATTGCTAGTTGAACTAACTAGTCACAACCTTGGTGAAATATCAAAAAGAATCTGACATGGGGATGGCAATCCATCGTCCACCACAACACCAAGAAAGGGAAGCAAGACAATACACGAGGCTGCGCTTTGCATAAACAAGTTGAACTGCACATGCCTCCTCAATATCACATGATAGGAGAATAAAAGGCAACAGCGTTTCACTCTTACATTTATAATAAAACTCACACATATAGTTGCTCAACTTCTCAAACTCGTAACAAGGAATCATACTGTTGCACGGCGGATGCGCCTTGGAGATCATGGTACTAGTCGAGATTGTTTTTGTTCGCTGAAAAATACATTTGAATTTTAGATAAAGTAAATCATTAAATAAATTAAATTTATGTTAAGTCAACGAATATGTAGTGCATTACATTAGGTGTCAGTAGACTGCCACAGAAAGGTTGGTCCACAGAGCCAATTACACCTTCAACACGTAATGAGCATCAACTATAAATTGGTCTAGTATTTTAATTGTACCGCTATCATTCTTTCATTGTTTAGTTAAAATACACAACTACTATTTACCAAAGAGTGGGCAATTACAACACATCATTGGTATATAAAGTGTTTCAACACCAAGAAGAGCAGAAAATTCAATCAATCTAGTCAGTAAGAATTTTAATGCTAATGTATTGTCAAGATAATAATTGTAAAAATAACATCTCTACAGAAATATGAATAAAAAGTCTGCAGGGTTTTTATTGCTGATGTATTTTCTATATAACAATTGTAGAAAATAACACATCTACTAAAAAATGAATACACCTAGTCAGCAGGAAGATTAATATCTTCATATCTATATGGAGTGATGCTATGGTAGGTTGACCCCAGAAACTGTTGAATTTTTGACTTAAAAATTGTAAAATTTTTATTCAAAAAAATTGTCAAATTTTGCTCTTGAAAAAATTATTAAACTTTGACTTCAAATTAAAAAGGTAGGTCAACGGATCAGATTAGCTGCCAGACATTGGTCTAATTTGACTCACTAACCTACTTTAAAAAAAAATTGTCCCTGTGGCAGCAGCTGTCGCTTCTTTGGCATGGTTCTTTATAACCAATTTGTTGTGACATGGCGTGGTGTTCGTAACTGATTGAATTTGTAACAACAATGCCTCAGTCGTTTAGTGTACCTAAATTTCTTGTAAAGATACAAGTGTTCATCTAGAATGGCCATTATCAAATCATCATTTCAAAACTTATAGTGGTGTACATGTCTAATGTACAAAACATTGTATTGGGATGTCCATACTGTTTGTACACAAATTCTTCTGCTGATTTCATTAAAGAACACATTTAAACTTCACATAATGCTAATACCATTACATTTGATTTTCCAATGCTCCACCCGAAGGTACTACATTGGCCAGGAAGCGAGTTTTTTTTACCTGGAAAATTTGGAATTTTGCCGAACCCTTGCTGTTCCAAGCAAGGTAGGGATCTTTAACGTGCATGACAACACTCACACACGGGACCTCCATTTTTACCTCTCATCCGAACGAGGGTGTATTTTTGTGAAAAATGCTCGCCTAACATTTTTGAAGCGGACAGTGTCGGGATACGAACCCGGGAGCTTGGGCGTGGTAGTCACACACATACCACTACGCCACGGAGCCGCCAATGCTAATACCAGCATAAATCTAAGATATTCGTTTTGTCACTACATAGAGACTCTTTCTAACAAAATTAAATTATACAGTGAAACCTCGCATAACGAGCACCTCACATAATAAGTAATTTGTATAACAAGCAAAATAAATTTTAAAATAATAGCTCGCTTGACGAACGACGTTTCACATAACGAGCGAAATAAGAAAAATGCCAAACGGGTGGGAAACTGTTGCATCATACATTGAGAAGCATCACCCCGATAAGGAGATGGCTATGCACACTACAAATCTATTCGATGATAATGCGGTGTCCCATTTTTACTAAATTTTGAAGCATCGGCAGAAACAAATGTCTCTAGACAGTTTTCTAGTAAAAAAGAATTAGGTATGTTACTAATTATTTCGATTCTTTTTTTTCTTTAAATCTAATTCTCATTCTAGGTTGATTCATTCTGCGATAGAAGAAAAATAAAGTTGAATAACAGTCCTTAATAATTCATATGTATTTTTCTTGAAATAAAAGTTACACATAATGTTTTTTTTTAATATTTTTTCGGCATGGAATGCATAATCATATTTTATATTAATTAATACGGTTAAGATTGTTTCACTTAACGAGTGTTCCGCATTACAAGTAAGACTCCGGAACGAATTATGCTCATTATGCGAGGTTCGACTGTATGTTCAACTGCTACATCAATCAAGGCAATACCATAGTAAAAAGGAAAATTGTTCATTGTAAAAATTGTAATAAACCTGAAAACCACTGCTCCTGCTACTTTTAATTTGAATACACGCAGTATAATAATCAAGGTGATTGACTAACTGAAGCTTTTTTACACAAGAAATAAATTGTAAATAAATAGAAACTATTTGCAACTAACGTTTATTAATATATTATGTACATTTGATAGTAATTATTATTATTATTATCATTATTATTATTATTAGTGTTCAAAGCCAAGCTCTCCAATACCTCCTACAGACATCAGTAAAGTAGAAGATTAATGTAGTTTTTGTAATCTAGCATGAAGATCCAATAGATTAAAAGCACTTCTTCCGATAATACGACTTGTCCCCATCAGAATTTAGACCCTTTATTTTTTCACCAACATATGAGAAAATTTTCCATCAGGAAAATGGCGTGACGACATATATCAAGAGTATTATTTTGATGCTCACAAAAATTTATACAATAATTTGAATCTAACTGAAGCGTTCTGTTCATTTTAAATCCCATTTCCCACTCCATGAACGATACTTGGTATATCCCAGTAGTGAACAGATAAAGAAATAGGTAATTGGTCATGATTATGTCATTACCGACACTAATGCACATGGAAGTTCTTAACTGTTTATATATAAATAGTCATCAAGAAAACCTTTCAACTGCAACATTATGCTACTTCAAATTTGCTTAACAATTAAAATTTATACACATTTGCATTTATAAAGCTTATGCAAGCAAAAATAATTTTCTACCCATTTACGTTTATTATGCTTACACAAGCATGAAAAATTTATATGCATTTGCATTTACTAAGCTTGCATGGGCAAAAGCTAGCGCTATATAATCTTGTCAAATTCATTCATCATCATTATGCTTCAGTCCTGGAACTGCTTAGGCACATACACTCATTGTTTCCTATTCTGTGGTAACCTACACATTTCCCTGAAATTTGCACAATCTGCATCTTTCACTATCTGCGTGCAATAGTCTGATCTAAGTCTAGCTCTAGCTAGACCTAGATCAGACTATATATATATATATATATATATATATATATATATAGTCTGATATATATATATATATATATATATAATATTTATTGCAGTGGACTCAAGGACAGTCTCTGCATTACTCGTTTCAGCTCCTAAAAATCATATAAGCCCCACGAATTGGGCCATAAAATTGCCGTGGAAGGTCAGTAAAATTCGTGCTTCACCTGGGCCAACATAAAATTTTCAAAAAAAATTAAAAAAATTCCTTACCCTTTTATAAAGATGCCTTCGAATTTCTCTGCTTCCCTGGCTAGCTCAGCTGGGCCTCTTCTCAAATACCTAAATTTACATACATACCTCTTTTACACTCACACACTATTCAATAAAATTACCAAATAATACAACAACCATACAACCTTTTATTTACACCTATTAACAGATAAATTATATTTACACATGTGTTCAAACAGTTTGAAACAATAATTACCAGCTCAATTTATGGTATGTTTTAAAGTCCTTGATTTTTATAATGATTTTAAACAAATTCGATTACATACGAGTAGATGGGCCCCACATGTAACCCTAAATTGACTTCACACTGGAGTATTGTGAGCTCATTATAACCCAGTTTTGTTTGTATATGCCTTTTAAACCTTGCATTAACGAAAACAAATTTACAGACGCGTGTACCTTTTACAACATAATTTATAGCCTGAATTTTTAATATATTCTAAATACACCCTTTTTCAATACTCAAAATTAGTAAATTGTCCTGTACATGTATCTTTTAAAACAAGTTTCTAAAACCATGAACATGCCACCAAAAGTCAACCACACAACACAAAATCCCACAAATGTTTATATAACAACAGAAATTTGTGAAATTTTGTGCTGTGTGGTTGACTTTCTTTTGGTGGCATATATGGTTGTAGAAACTTATTTGTAAAAGATACATATACTGGACAATTTATTGAGGTTAAATATTGAATTGTAAAGGGTAAACGGGTATGTAAATTTTGTTTTAATTTATGCAAGGTTTAAAAGGCATATACAAACTGAACTGGGTTATTATGAGCTCACCATACTCCAGTGTGAAGTCAATTTAGGGTAACATGTGGGGCCCATCTTCTCATATCTCATTGAATGTGTTTAAAAATAATTAGAAAAATCAAGGACTTTAAAAACATACCATAATTTGAGTTTTATAATTAGTGTATCAAACTGTTTTAACACATGTGA
This sequence comes from Platerodrilus igneus, assembly GCA_036346225.1. Classification (NCBI taxonomy): domain Eukaryota; kingdom Metazoa; phylum Arthropoda; class Insecta; order Coleoptera; family Lycidae; genus Platerodrilus; species Platerodrilus igneus. Next base: position 1,817,547 of record JARFIW010001274.1, read on the forward strand.
ATATAATTTATCTGTTAATAGCTGTAAATAAAAGGTTGTATGGTTGTATTCATTGGTGATTTTATTGAATGGTGTGCGAGTGTGAAAGAGGTATGGTTCTAAATTTAGGTATTCGAGAAGAGGCACAGCTGAGCTAGCCAGGTAAGCTGAAGGAGTTTGAAGGCGAAATAAAAGGGTAAGGAATTTTTTTTGAAATTTTGGCACTTTTGAAAATTATATGTTGACCCTGGTGGGGCACGAATTTTAATAGTGAATCTAGAGATTTTATGACGCCCAATTCGTGGGGCTCATATGATTGTCAAGGATCGATGTTAAAGCTTTGTCCAAGCTTCGTTACCGATTTTTTGTAAGTTCCACGGGTATTTTATGACGGCCTAACGCTGGGGCTCGATGTTATAAGCTTGGTCCTCGACTTCCACGGCAATATATATATATATATATATATATATATATATATATAATATATACATCCTACTATCATTTCTGCACCCGACAGACCGAAATTTACATTTAAACTTGCGTCCCTTGTAAACTTACTACCGTATATCGGAAGCAAGATAAACCTTTTAACTTTTTGGCGTTATTGACATGGAATTTCTTTGGCTAAGATATTTATATGGAAGAAGACCTAAATTGGTAGGATTTGGAATACATCAAAGTAAATGAGTTTGTGTACAAATTTCTATTTTAAATATTTAAGAAAGGCAAAGTGGCTTTAAAATTGATAGGAAAATGTACAGGAATCGTATAGTTTTAGTCTAGCGATTTTCCGTCAAGGGCGCCACAGAATATATTTTAATATACGTAATATTTCATTATGTTATCATCTTTACATCCGCTAAATGGCAACAGAGCGTGGCGCCAGTTAGTCTGCTTAGATGATAGGTCAACGAACAGTTATGTAGAAGTTGCATCCGTATAGTTTCAGAGAATGCAAACTTTTATCTACTAATATATATCTTGTACTTGAGAGGATTTATTAATTTTTTTAGGTTGCAAAATCGTATAAATGATGTCCTATCATATTTCTACATGTGTATGATGTTATTTACTGTTTTCTAGCAACGATTTTGTGAAGCTTAGAAAATATAATTTAAATATTTTATTACAAATATTTACATATAGATTTCGAATTTTGCAAATTGTGTCTGACTACATCGGTACTTATAATTTTGCACATAATTCTCCTTATCATACTTAAGGAATAGTTTCACCCTTACACTGAATAAATTATAACTCATAAATAACGCAATAGAAAATATTCAAAACGTTTGCATCCAATGCTCCAATTGTTTATAATAGAAATATACGTCAACAAAAGGTTCACAAAAGCCAGTCTTGGGGTGGCAGCAACCCCTATATTACAAAAATTGTAGCTCGTAAATAACGGAATAAAAATTTTTTAAGATTTTTATACAATTCTCTGATAGTACATTACAAATCATCAGTCAGCAACGTTGCACCAAAGTCAGTCTAGAGGGCGGCAGCAACCCCTATGCTAAAAAAATGTTAAGCTCCTAAACAACTCATTAGAAGAATTAAAAAATTTTCGCATGCACTGTTAAGAGTCTATAAAATAATCATCCACTAGCAATGGCGAGCCAAAGCCAATCTTGGGGTGGAAACAACCCCTAAACTAAATAAATTGTATCTGGTTAAAAATTTTTATAGTTTTAACATAAAATCATCCAACACACTATTACAAAAATAAACACACGTAGCGGGGCGTGAAAGCCAGCTTTGAGGGTGAAAGTAACCCCTACATTGAAAGAAATTGTAGTTCGTAAACAGTCCGATGTAAAAGATTTTAAATTGTCACATGCAATCCTATAATTTAATACAAAAATATTTACTAGCAACGTGCATTAAAACCAGTCTTGGGAACGGCAGCAACCCCTATACTGAAAAACATTGTAGTTCATAAACGGCACGATACACAATTTTTAAAATTTCCACATGCAATCTTTTAATCATTCCTTCAAAAATACTTTCAGGCAATACTGTGCCAAAGCCAGTCTTGAGGGTAGCAGCACCCCTTAAACAAAATAAAATGTACCTCGTAAAGGGGTAAAAAAACAAGTTTCACGTGCAATTCTCTAATAGTTCTAATAGTCTACTACATACACAAACACCACTAGAAGCACACGAAGGTCAGTTTTGGGGGTGGCAACAACCCTTAAACTTAATAAATTGTACCGCGTACAGGACTGGGTAAAAATTTCCACATGCAATCCTTTAATAGTTTATTGCAAAGATAAACGCCGTCAACGGTTAGGGAAAGCCATTCTTGGGAATTGCAGCAACCCCTATACTAAAAAACATTATAGTTCGTAAACGACTTGATAGAAAGTTTTTAAAATTTGCACATACAATGCTTAATAATGTATAACAGAAACATCCACCAACAACGGTGCACCAAAACCAGTCTTTAGGGTAGCAACAACCCTTAAACTAAATAAATTGTACCTTGTATTATAAGACTGGAAAAACATTTTCACGTGCAATCCTCTAAAAATCTGTTCTAAAAATAAACACCACCAACAGCACACGAAGATCAGTTTTGGGAGGTGGCAGCAACCCTTATACAGGAAAATATTATAGCTCGTAGACGGTTCAACAGAAAACTTTAACAATTTTCAAATGCAATGCTTAAAAGCCTACAATAAAAACATGTACCAGCAATGGTATGCCAAAGTTAGGCTTGGGGTGGCAACAACCCCTAAACTAAATAAATTGTATCCGACTAAAATTTTTTATAGTTTTAACATGAAATCATCCAACACACTATTACAAAAATAAACACACGTAACGGGGCGTGAAAGCCAGTTTTGGGGGTGAAAGTTACCACTACATTAAAAAAAATTGTAGTTCGTAAACGATGCGATGTAAAATTTTTTAAATTATCACATGCAATCCTATAATTTAATATAAAAATATTTACTAGCAACGGTGCATTAAAGCCAGTCTTGGGGACGGCAGCAACCCCTATACTGAAAAACATTATAGTTTATAAATGGCACGATACACAATTTTTAAAATTTTCACATGCAATCTTCTAATAGTTTACTTCAAAACCACTCTCAGGCAATGCTGTGCCAAAGCCAGTCTTCGGGGTAGCAACAACCATTAAACTAAATAAACTGTACCTCGTAAAGGAGTAAAAAATAAGTTTCACGTGCAATTCTCTAATAGTCCTAATAGTCTACTACAAACATAAACACCACTAGAAGCACACAAAGGTTAGTTTTGGAAATGGCAACGACTCTTAAACTAAATAAATTGTAACTCGTACAGGACCGGGCAAAAAGTTTCCACATGCAATCCTTTAATTGTCTATTACAAAGATAAACACCGTCAACGGTTGGCGAAAGCCAGTCTTGGGGATTGCAACAACCCTATACTAAAAAACATTATAGCTCATAAACGACTTGTATAACAAAAACATCCATGAACAACAGTGCACCAAAACCAGTCTTGAAGGTAGCAGCAACCCTTAAACTAAATAAATCGTACCTCGTATAAGACTGGAACAAAATTTTCACATGCATTCCTCTAATAATCTGTTCTAAAAGTAAACACCACCAACAGCGCACGAAGGTCAGTCTTGGGAGGTGGCAGCAACCCTTATACGGGAAAATATTATAGCTCGTAAAGGGGTCAACTGAAAACTTAAAAATTTTTTTTAATGCAATGCTTAGTAGCCTACAATTAAAACATCCATCAGTAATGGTATGTAAGTTAGTTTTGGTGATAGCAGCAACCCTTCATCATCATTAGGTCTTTAGTCCTGGAACTGGTTAGACACGTACTATCATTATTTTCTATTCAGAACTAACGTACGCATTTCCCTGAAACTTGCACTGTCTGCTTCTATCACTATCTGATATGGGTCTAAATCTACATCCTTTTTCCTATCTCTGCTTGTAATATATCCCATACTATTCCCCAAAAATGCCTTAGAACGCATTTTGCCCTTCTATTTCTCCTATTTTTTCCAACAGATATCCTTGTTCTCCTACTATTTCTATAACCTAATTGTTATTAACTTTGTCTGTCCATGCTATCTTCCTCATACATCTGAAGCACAACATTCCAAAAGGCTGCTACCGTTTTTCTGTCTACTTTTACTACTGTCCGTATTTCATAGACATACTGTGGTGTGCTCCACACATATGCTTTCAACAATTTCCTTCTTGTTTCTATGTCTGTTGTCTTTCATTATAGACACTGTTCTTTCTTGTTAGATGCAGTTCGGTCCCCTTCAATTGTTTTACAATTATTACCCTATTCCTCCGACATTCAGTGGTTGTGACGAGTGGTAAGTAGCCTGTCGCTGCCAAGTTCCCCTAGCACTAGAACATTTACCAATTTAACATTTTTTCCAATATATTTTTCGCACAGTCAACATTAGTTGCAGATATTTCACAACCAACACCTGTAGTTGTTTATAATAATCATCAGATTTATCTGCCCTTATTTTTTCGTTATTAGGTTTCCGTCTCAAAACTGGTTGGACACATACCTGCACTTATTTATATTCTGAGCTTGCCTACACAGTTCCCTGAAATTTTCACACAGCCTGTATACAGCTCGGTTCCCCTTCTATTGTTTTCTAATTTTATGCCCTATTTCACCAAGATTCAGTGAAGGGATTAAGCAGCCATGGCTGCCAAGATCTCCCAACACTTAGACATTTGCCGAATTAATAGTTTTCCAGTAAATCCTTGCACACAATTAACATTATTCGAGAATATTGCCAAACCAATACTTGTAGTTGGTTATAATAATCATCATGTTTAAGTACAGTTACTTTTTTCGTCATTAATTTATCTATCTTGGGACTGGTTGGGTGTGTATCTCCATTGATTTCTATTCTGAGCTAGCCTACACATCTCCCCCTTTTCTATTGTTTTTTCCATCATCACCCTCATAGCTAAAATAGCCTCCCGTGTTCCTCTGTTTTGCCTAGACCCTAGTATTTCTCTAGCTCGTTTTTCTATTCGGCTTTGTACAATTCTAGTTAATATTTATGATACGTGTGCTGTCAAAAATATTGAAAGTGAAGTGATAGTGATAGTGATTGTGATCCTCCCCAAGAACATTTAGTGCATACCCTCCAGGACTTTAGCAGTGCACCCCATCCTCCCCTTAGAAGTAAGTTACAGTTAGATGTAAGCAGACGACCAGATCTTCGGATGCAGGAGAATTTTATCATGGAGGTAAGACTTAAATTGTGGCGGCTGTACTCGCACAAGCATTGATTTACATTAATTAGTAGTTTTTGAAATAATTTAACAAGCACGTTTTGTGTGTAATGGCGCTAGCCGACATATGCTTGTGGGAGTGCACCTGATAAATAGGGTGATGCTTTTGCTATTTTGTGCACTGCTATATGCTTAACGTTTATTAGACATTTATTTATATATTTATATAATTATATTTATTTATATTTTATATTTACACTATTTATTAGCATGTATTGTAGTATTTTGTGGCATATTTGTTTTGTTTGACGTTCTGTCGCCATTTTGGTTGCAGTATATATTTGGGAAGGAAGAGCAGAATTCAGAAGATTGTAATCATAATATAAATCAGTTAGGGAATGATAGGGAAAGCTAGGGATAAATTTAAATTAGTTAGCTAGATTTGGATAGTTTTAAGACGACCCTTCAGGTCGCACTGGTAAGCAGAGCCGGCGTCTGCTATCCGGTATTACGGATCCCCCCCCCTCTCATTTTTGCTTGTGTCTTGTTGATCGGATACACTCCAAAGTCTGCGCTAGGGATTCCATTATTTACAACCCTGTTTTTAGTTTTTGTTTTTAGTTTTTGTTTCAGTTTGTCATATTTTATGTTTGTTAGATTGTTAGAGCTTGTTAGGTTTGTTAGATTTTTAGGTTTGTTAGATTTTTATTTAGTTTTTATTTAGGGTGGATTAACTATGAAGTTGGAATGAATTAGAAGCACGATTATTTTCGCGTTTAAACCCAATGTAGTACCTCCGGGTGGAGCATTGGGGACGTGGCCGCAAGTATAGCGGCCCCTTATTCAAATTATAATATTCCTTGTCAAAAATATTGTTCAAAAATTTTCACTTCTATCCGCGCCTTTCTTTTTTGGTATGGTTATATGATGTTACGTTTGAAATCTTTTGGTATCTCGCCTGTCTCATACATATAGCTTACAAGTTGGAAGAGACGTTCAGTTACAGCTTGTCCAGCGGCTTTTAGAGTTTCTACTTGCACCTTATCTGTACCCGAAGCCTTACCATTTTTCAAACCCTTTAATTCTAATTCAAACTCATTTCTAAGTATAGGATATCCCAAGTTATCATTTTCAATTATCAATTTTCATTATCAATTTTCTGATTCCTGTTCTAATGTAGATAGTTCCTCTTCAGCATATAAATTCCCTATATATTCTTGCTATCTACCCACCTTCTATACATTTTCGATAATGTTGTTTCCTCCTGCATTCCTTATATTTTTGCTATACTGGTTTTATATCCCTAAAATTGATTCTAATTAGTTTGTATGCCTCGTCTGTCTTTCCTATTTCCATCTTAGTTTGTATCTCTTTGCATTTTTCATCAATCCATTGTTCTTTAGCTTTCCTGCATTTGCGAATAATTTCCCATTTTATGACTTCGTATCTCTGTTTTCCTGTTTCATTTGATTTATTTTTGTACCTCTCTTTCTTCTATTAAATTCAGGATATCCTTTATTGTCCATGGTTTGGTATTTTCTTTTTGTGTATACCCCAGAATTTCTCTGCTCGCCGTGTCTAGGCTGGATTTAACGTTATTCCATTCTGTTTCTACTTCCTTAGTATCAGATATTTTCTCGATATCTTTTAGCAATTCATTTGAATTTTTTCGAATATTTGTTGAATATCTTTATCTTTTAGTTTCTCTAAGTCAAAGTGCCTTTTTTGTTTCTTTTTTTCAAATTTTTTAATTTATGTGCGGCCTTCATAATTACGATGTTGTGGTCAATGTTTATATCTGCTTCTAGGTAGTTTCTAATGTCTTTTACTTGATTCCTAAACCGTTGTCTAACACGCAACATAAAGGAAGATACCTACATCACAAACATCTGATTTTGGTGGTACATTTAACGATTTTGTAAACGGTCAGGGATTTATGTTTCTCAATCCCTTCTCTTATTGCTGGTTCTGAAACAATATCTTCAGTATTCTTTCAAATAAATCGAATTATATCATAATAGTAAAATCATCTTAGAGTTCAGGCAGAAGTAAAGAATGGGCTAACGAAAAACTGGATATTACCCTGAAAAAAAAAAACAAAAAAAATCTGTTTCTCAGAACTACTTTTGAGTATTGTATTTAAATAAGTTCAGGTGATGCACACAAAGCCTTTTGCACATTTTCGCACCAACGAAGTTGTATTGTGAAGTGATTAAGTTTTGAAATTTTAGTGTAAGGTAGGCTGTCATTAATTACTATGTTCCATTAGAGCAGCTTTCCCAGATCGTACAATAAACATACATACTATAAACCATAATTAGCTTTACATACCCCCACCTTAAACCATTTTGTAGACATTTTAATGCAAATATGTCAATAAACTATACGAGAACGCTTTATGCATCTAAACGAACATAGGAATGACCAAATATTGTACTGACGAGGAAATTCTTTTTACAATAACCAAAAAAAAAAATTGTATTTCAAGTTAAAGATTTTCCTAGCCCATAATCTCTTCAGCATCTTTTGTTAAAGTGTACAAGAGACTTTCTTTAAAATATTTGGCGGTGCGCTTTAAACGTGTTCCAAAGATTTCCTTTTATTTTCATTTTTGGCTTATTGTCGGAAACGGCGGCGTTCGCACATTTAAACGCACGTTCTATTAGTCAATTAATACCACGAAAGAATGCAGATTTTTTAATAATTTGTATGTATGTTTCAAATTTCTTCAAACATTGGTAAAGAATTGAAAATAGAATTTTTTAAGTGGTTTCATAGAAAAATGGTGATCATGTTTTTTACAAACCGGAACTATTCTTTTAGTAATTTCACGAAGTGGAAGATCGTTTCTGCTTACGTAATCATCACACCAATAAAATCAATTAGCGTATGCAAAAGCAAAATAAATTAAAATAAATTTATCGAACATTTATTTTCTGACGCCTGCACCAAAATAAACCGTTTTAACGTCTTGATTTACACAAGCGTATCGATAAGATGTAAAAACTACCAACCTTTCTAGAATTAATAAAATTAACGTTTTGTATTAAAAAAAAGGTCATTATATTTGAAATCTAAACCACTTCTTGAACATGGAAAGCTATGATAATAATTTAAAGTAACATTTGAAGTTACATCCTGATATAATTTATAAAACATTGGGAATGCATACACGTTTTAATTTAACAGCGCATCGACACAAAGTAGAGTATTATAATGCGTACGCGGCACTTTGAGAGACGGTAGTATTAATATCATCAGAAAGCGGTCGAGTATTGATGTTGTAAGTTTATTCACTCACCATCTGATAATAATACTATTGGAACGTTTGAAGTCGCCAGGCAACAGAAAAACAAACGATTAAATGTAGAATGTCCAATTACTCATATCTTAGTCTCTCTTAAGGTATTAATTGTATGTTTCATCTCTGTTACTTCAAAGAGTTATTGACAACGTTGCAGGAAGCAAATGTGATACTAGATTTAATGTAAATTGAAAGGAAGATATACGACGAATGCAAAATTAAATGGTTTTGAAAGGACTCAACAATGATAGGAAAATACAAAATAGTGTATATCTATATATTTTACTATTTTACAATGCTTTTGTGATTTTGGGCTTCTTCAAGAAATAAACAACAATATACTCCACATATGTAATGACCTATTTCGGCTATTTCTGGTGGACGCAAAAACGTATCAACTTTGTTAGGACGCAGAATTGTTAGCAAGATGTATATATATATATATATATATATATATATATATATATATATATATATATTGCTGTGTTTCCCTGTATTATTGTCGAGCTCCACGTTGGGCGCCATGAACTGCTGTGATATTTTAAAATCGAGCCTCACGAATTGGGCGCCAAGAACTGCTGTGATATACTCCTTTGAATGCAGGAACAGGGTCCTTTCAACAAAAAAATTCGAGTCCCACAGATTGGGCGTCATAAACTGCTGTGATCCTCTTTTCGCCTCGGCTGCTCACCTAATTTTATAAACCTCCTCATTCATAAAAAAAACAAACACATTCCTACCACAAACATCAACGTCAACTCTATTTACATCAATATTCACAATACATTAAAATTTCAAAATTAATATTCAGCATAAATTTTAATATCGGAAAATTTCAAAATTAAATTTATTATCATTTTAATGTGCATCCAGAATTAAAGTCCTTGTAGGATGCCTACTAATTACTATAACAATATATGCAGAGTACAAAGGAGCATCTACCACCCTTTACGTTAATTAACCAGGTTCGTCTAATTGAGCTCAAAGACATACCCATATTTTTATCATAATCCAGAACATCAATACTAAATACCCTTTCTACTTAAACAAGCAAATTTCATCTTAACCTTAAAATTTTATGGTTAGTACAATTTCACTAATGTCCATTTAAAGTAAATCAATTATAAAGTAATTCAACACACAAAAATGTCAAACAAAATAGTATAATTTACCTGAAGGTTACTGTCCTCGTAGCTTCAATGTACATCGTCCCTTTAGTTAATCACACCATTCCAACAGGATTATATTTACGGCTTCTAATTCTCAACGCTTTTAAAATTTTCTCCATCACCATTTATTTAAAGTTGTTTCTGGGCTTTTCCGGAACTCATCTGTGTATATCTGACCCTTGTTTCGTGGATCCAAACACGTATTTGAACCATTTAATTATTAACACCCCCGAAAAATAGCAAAGAAATTCATGTGTCTTTCACCAATATACGCCAAAACTGCCTACTTTTGTGTATACATTTGTCGTTGTAAATTTTGCTAATTGGTACAGGGATACTAAATTTTATTACCTTGTATCTAAGTGCACTGAAGTACATTCATGTTAGCACGTAAATACCAAACTATTTTGAATCACTAAAATATACGAGCAAACTTTAAATTATTTTATCAAACTAAAATGCACTGTTTAACATCTTCAATCAAGTCGCGGATGTAAGAGCTTTTAACGCATCGAATAGTCAAAAGTCTAAGAGGCCGAAATTCATATTACCACCTGTATATATAGCGAATAGCCGGCACGTCGCTTTGTCCTCAAAACAGACAATTCTTAAGAATTTCTCATGCTATGTTCCCAGTCCGTCGCTCGCGCGTCGGTTTTACGAATTTTCACTCGCCCCATTTAAATCTCAGAAATTCTCACACGGCACGCAAACATGTCCGAGAAAAACTAATTAACTTTGTACAGAAATTGTTGTTTCTACCTCTGATATTTGCATCCTATTTTCAACCAATTGTGACCCTCGTGACGTTGCTTAAATCACGCCTTTTACTATATGTGTCTTTGCTTGACGCATTTTCTTTCCTTTTCTAACCTGTTCGTATTGGTGCAAATTGATATTCTTTATTATCGATTATTTTCCAGTCCATGTGGACTATCTGGGTTAAATAACCCCGTATCGCACCTTCTCGTGAATATTAAGCCCCGGTTTCTCCAAGATTCTTTGTAAACATTTATTATCTGCAAAATTTTCGCCGAATGAGCTTTTTAAATAAACCCTGTTTTGTATTTCGTGCTAAAGCATCTGACCTTTTCCAATATCCTTAGAATCGACATGTTTATCTAAACAAATTAAACTGAAATTGCCTTTTAAAATACGTAGGTGTGTTCAAACATCCTACTTCTAACTAACACTTCTAGGATTTGCTTTTTATTGGGTTTTTACAAGTTTCTATAGATATTATCTGTTACTAAAGATTCAATTAACTTCAATTAAAAATAATAGCCTTTAATTTTTAGTGAATCCTAACTAAATATTAGTTATTATCTGTACGTTTTGTTCAATACCGGTTACTAGAAATAGAGTTAATTAAGATAAATTTTGCATGTAATTTCTCTTTGTTTCTTTATTAGGAATAAATAAATTACACGCAGAGCTTTTAAATACTGTTTCTTTTGATATAAAGCGTCTTGTACATGATTTAAATTTCTTATTTTACTGAAACGACCGAATTTATTTATGCTTCATGGTTTTAATAAAGCGTATTATTTAATAAAATTCCTTATACACGGTGATTAAAATTATTTGATGTGATTATTTAATTTTCTACCCTGGTCTAAATATGAGTATTTTCCCCCTATTTGAATACAAATAATCCCACTTATTTGAATGCAAATATAAAGCATTTAGACAAAATAATTACAAAAAAATTGCCTATCTCTCTCTACCCTTATCTATCTAACTTACCTACTTTGTCTCCAATCCAAAAAAATATTTACACCTACCCTATATCCCTATCCTATTCCTAACTCTCACCCAATTTTATAAACTGAAATTATCCCTAACTTCATCCTACTTATCCCTCTAATCCTATATACATCCTATATACCTATCCTATTCCTAACTTTTAACTAATCTTCACTATACTTTACTTCCCCCTACCTAATCCTATATGCCTATCCTACTCTTACTCTATTCTAACTCTCCACTAATCTTCTATGAAATATCTACACTTAACCTATCTTATTTTCTTCCTACATTTACTCTTTATTCTCATCCTAAACCTATTCCTAATTATCTCCCATATTTATCCTATACCTAGATTTATTTTCTATAAACACTTACTTCTACTCTTCTATATACACCTATATCTACTCTCTATTCATCAAGTTATTTAAATCTAACTCTCTTCTTCACCCTCCAAGTCTTTCTTCTTACCATCCTAATACTCTTCATCCCTATTTCTCCCCTTCTATATCTATACTTATCATCCCTATTATCTCACATAAAATAAACTTATCATCCCTATTATCCTGACTCTTAAATATTGCTTCTTCTTCAGTCTCTACACATATCTGTTTCTTATTTATTATCCTTTCCTTTTCTGCCGACAAACCAAACGATACTACCTTAAAATTATCTATTTTTCCCTCTATGGAAAATCCTATGTACCTTCTAGAATTCTTATGTAATGGAATCCGCCAGAATGAATTCCTTAAATCTACTTTATTAAAAACAAACTTGCCATTTAACTTCGTCAAAAATGTGTCCATGGATGGTGGACAATGGAATTGCGGTTTGGTCCCTTGACTAATTTTTCGTGCATATTTATTTAATTCTGCCTTCACCTGCTCCCGATATGCTGCTGTTGCTTCTACCCCCACTAATTATGCATGTTTTTGTACTAAAGCTTGAACCTCTACTATCCTATCCTCTGGACATCTTATCGTGTTGATCTGTTTACCTTCATCATCCTCTACCTCTACTACATTAATACTAAACCCCGTGTCATCCTCTGTGACTTCATAACTGCCCTTCCATGGCACTACCCTATCCTTAATCCTTATTACCTTCCTTTCCATATCTATCAAAACCCCTAACTTCATCATACAGTCAACACCTAAAATGCTCTGAAACTTCAGTCCAGGTACAATTACAAACTCCTGTTCACAGCTTAAACCTCCTATATCTATCCTAAGCACCACAACACTATTTACTACAGCAAACTTCTTTTATTTGAGCTACTAAATGGCTACGCTTTATAGGCATAATTCTATCACAAACCTTATCCCTAATTTTGCTGACGAATTCCTCCGATATTAAACTCGCCTCTGCCCCTGTATCAAGTAATACTTCTACATTATTCTCAAAAATTTTTAAATTAATAATTGGCAAACATAATTTTCCTTAGTTTCTGGCTCTACTTCCTCCTCAATTTTGAAAAATTCACGTGGATGTTCATATACATTTACACTGAAATCTAGTGGTCTGTCGCGTTCTAAAAATCCTGTCCAGGTCTGTTTTCCCTACTTGGTCCTGGTCTAGCCGTCACCTCCGCGTATGTCCTAGGCGTTTCCACTCGTTCCGTGTCTGTATTAGCAGTCCCGCTCATGTCTGGTGAACTATTCATTCTGGTAGGTCCCGGTCTCGGTGCAGGTCCCCTTCCTAAACTATTACTCCTAACGTATGGTCGTCGCTGTTCCCAATTCTGTCGCTGGTATCCGTAACTATTCCCCCTTCTAGCATAGTTGTCCCGTCTATTGTCAAACCTAACTGTGTTGATCTGTCTTTCCCTGTTATCCCGAGGTCGTCCACTACTTACGTCGTCGTACCTCTGCAGGTATTCTAAAAATATTTCTCTGTCCACTATGTTCTGTAGTGCTACGTGTTGTCTTATGTCTACCTCGAAGTGTCGTGATAAATACTTAATAATTTGTCGGTCCGTCAGTGGTGGGTTCAGTTGCTTTGCTATGCTATACTTGCGTATAGCATATTGCTCCCTACTTCCTGAAAATTCTCCCTTAAACTTCCCTGTGATTAAGTCGTCTCGTACCTGGTCTTGTCTGTGGTCACTCCAGTAGTGCTTTAAAAATTTGTTTTCAAAGTCCTGATACGTGTCTATGTCCTGTCCTACTAAATTGTACCATGCTTCCGCATTGTCCTTTAATAAAGCCTTTATCGTATTCAGTTTAGTCTGTTCGTCAAATAAATTTCCCACTAGATTTCTTACGCTATTAATAAAAATTTGTGGATTTACCCTGTTATCGCCATAAAACTTCATGTGTTGGTCCAATGATACTCCACCTGTAGAAAATCTGGGACCATCCCCCGTTAAATTTGACATGTTGTATTTGATACTACTAACTTCGCGTTCTACCCTGCCTAACTGATCCCTACATGAGTCCGTCACTTCAGTCATTTTACATTAATCTCTTCTTCACAAAAATGCGTACTTCGGACTTTAAATGTCCCATTTCCTGTCGAAGACCTGTAATATCACGCTCATTTTTTCAACCCTATTTTCAACTTCCCCATCTTTACGGTAAGACTATTTTTAAATTCTGAAACTTCTTTATTCGTCTTATCTATTTTCTCACTTAGGGTTTCCCTAACTCCTGTTAATGTCTCATTCATTCGGTCAAATTTCTTATTCGATTCTTCACTCATCCTCTCTAACATTCTCAATATCATCTCGTTTCCTTGATCCCCGATTCCGTCCTCGACTGATCTCTACTGCCTCCAGCTTCTTCCATTTTCGAATTTTTTTCACACAATGCACTATCGTCACTTCCAATTTCCACTCCTTGACTCCTTAACCACTCTTTTCTCTGCATACGTTCTAATCACTCACACCCACTCTCAAAATACTCTTAAATTTATACACACACGAAACTCTCTCTCAGATCGCCAGTTTCCTGGAATAAAATCACAAAAATTTTATTTGGAACTCGAGCCCTCACGTTGTGATATTTTAAAATCGAGCCTCACGAATTGGGCGCCAAGAACTGCTGTGATATACTCCTTTGAATGCAGGAACAGGGTCCTTTCAACAAAAAAATTCGAGTCCCACAGATTGGGCGTCATAAACTGCTGTTATCCTCTTTTCGCCTCGGCTGCTCACCTAATTTTATAAACCTCCTCATTCATAAAAAAAACAAACACATTCCTACCACAAACATCAACGTCAACTCTATTTACATCAATATTCACAATACATTAAAATTTCAAAATTAATATTCAGCATAAATTTTAATATCGGAAAATTTCAAAATTAAATTTATTATCATTCTAATGTGCATCCAGAATTAAAGTCCTTGTAGGATGCCTACTAATTACTATAACAATATATGCAGAGTACAAAGGGAGCATCTACCACCCCTTTACGTTAATTAACCAGGTTCGTCTAATTGAGCTCAAAGACATACCCATATTTTTATCATAATCCAGAACATCAATACTAAATACCCCTTTCTACTTAAACAAGCAAATTTCATCTTAACCTTAAAATTTTATGGTTAGTACAATTTCACTAATGTCCATTTAAAGTAAATCAATTATAAAGTAATTCAACACACACAAAAATGTCAAACAAAATAGTATAATTTACCTGAAGGTTACTGTCCTCGTAGCTTCAATGTACATCGTCCCTTTAGTTAATCACACCATTCCAACAGGATTATATTTACGGCTTCTAATTCTCAACGCTTTTAAAATTTTCTCCATCACCATTTATTTAAAGTTGTTTCTGGGCTTTTCCGGAACTCATCTGTGTATATCTGACCCTTGTTTCGTGGATCCAGACACGTATTTGAACCATTTAATTATTAACACCCCGAAAATAGCAAAGAAATTCATGCGTCTTTCACCAATATACGCCAAAACTGCCTACTTTTGTGTATACATTTGTCGTTGTAAATTTTGCTAATTGGTACAGTGATACTAAATTTTATTACCTTGTATCTAAGTGCACTGAAGTACATTCATGTTAGCACGTAAATAACAAACTATTTTGAATCACTAAAATATACGAGCAAACTTTAAATTATTTTATCAAACTAAAATGCACTGTTTAACATCTTCAATCAAGTCGCGGATGTAAGAGCTTTTAACGTATCGAATAGTCAAAAGTCTAAGAGGCCGAAATTCATATTACCACCTGTATATATAGCGAATAGCCGGCACGTCGCTTTTGTCCTCAAAACAGACAATTCTTAAGAATTTCTCATGCTATGTTCCCAGTCCGTCGCTCGCGCGTCGGTTTTTACGAATTTTTCACTCGCCCCATTTAAATCTCAGAAATTCTCACACGGCACGCAAACATGTCCGAGAAAAACTAATTAACTTTGTACAGAAATTGTTGTTTCTACCTCTGATATTTGCATCCTATTTTCAACCAATTGTGACCCTCGTGACGTTGCTTAAATCACGCCTTTTACTATATGTGTCTTTGCTTGACGCATTTTCTCTTTCCTTTTCTAACCTGTTCGTATTGGTGCAAATTGATATTCTTTATTATCGATTATTTTCCAGTCCATGTGGACTATCTGGGTTAAATAACCCCGTATCGCACCTTCTCGTGAATATTAAGCCCCGGTTTCTCCAAGATTCTTTGTAAACATTAATTATCTGCAAAATTTTCGCCGAATGAGCTTTTAAATAAACCCTGTTTTGTATTTCGTGCTAAAGCATCTGACCGTTTCCAATATCCTTAGAATCGACATGTTTATCTAAACAAATTAAACTGAAATTGCCTTTTAAAATACGCAGGTGTGTTCAAACATCCTACTTCTAACTAACACTTCTAGGATTTGCTTTTATTGGGTTTTACAAGTTTCTATAGATATTATCTGTTACTAACGATTCAATTAACTTCAATTAAAAATAATAGCCTTTAATTTTAGTGAATCCTAACTAAATATTAGTTATTATCTGTACGTTTTGTTCAATACCGGTTACTTGAAATAGAGTTAATTAAGATAAATTTTGCATGTAATTTCTCTTTGTTTCTTTATTAGGAATAAATAAATTACACGCAGAGCTTTTTTAATACTGTTTCTTTTGATATAAAGCGTCTTGTACATGATTTAAATTTCTTATTTTTACTGAAACGACCGAATTTATTTATGCTTCATGGTTTTAATAAAGCGTATTATTTAATAAAATTCCTTATACACGGTGATTAAAATTATTTGATGTGATTATTTAATTTTCTACCCTGGTCTAAATATGAGTAATATATACATAATATATATATAAATATATATATATATATATATATATATATATATATGTATATACATAGATGTGATAAAGAGGTCAATAGAAGGAAACCCAAATTCTAAAAAGTCAGAATTATTGAAAATTGCAGAAGACATTGTTGAAGACGTGGAAATATTAAATGAAACTGATGAAAATAGTATGACTGCAGGTGTTGAAAAGGAGACAAAGGAACTTTTGTAAATGCAGCCTCTAAAAATAAAATGAATAAAGGTAGTAAAGTATTAGATAATGATAAAATAACTTGAAAGTAGAGCTTGATAATTCGTTTGAGATAATTTCGATCAAAGAATCAAATCTATCTGTGAAGTGGCATATGTACAAATATGGAGGAATGGCGTTTGGTTTGTTAAAACATTCATTTAAGTATGCAGATGTAAGAAGGAATGGGAAAAGTAGATAAAAAAAAAAGGAATTGATGAAGTGACAGAGGACGAAGGAATTAAAATGATAAATGTAAAATTGTTTGAGAGAAAATTAAAGGATAATGGAGACGTAAAAATGGTTGTTAGCTGTTCAGGTGAAGTTAAAAATGAGATAGAGCCGTTATTAAAGAAGGAATATTCTAAATTTGCAGATAGAGAGTCAAGAATTGCTACAGATTGTGAAAACAAACTGGAAGTTAACCATTTAACATTAAAGTTTATGCATTTAATGAAAATTGATTAAAAAGATGTCCATTTTGAGAATAATGTAGTACGAAGATTCTAGGCCACACATTTTTATGACATGAATAGTATACCCATGTAGTTGCTGGATCAACTTCATGAAAATTTTTAACCCCATATTTTCCAAGATTGTGATAGTTTAAAAAGAAAATTGCTGTATTATGATAAGTGGAGTATGCAAGTAAAGAGCATTTTGTGCGAGATGTAACTTGATGAAACTGTATATAAATATGAGAAAGTTAGAAATATAGGAAAGTAATGTTAGTTTGTAGATGCTATTAGGATAGAGTTAAGGGAAGTTAGTTAATTTTAAGAAAGAAATAGATAAATTAGTAAAGATAAAAGTCCCAGTACAAAAAGGATTATGCGTGAATATTATAAATCTTATAGAAATAGTTGTAGATAGTAAGTAATTAGAAATAAAAATGATAAAATTACTTATTCAATGCGGAAATATTACCCAGATTTCGAATTTTATATTTTAAAGGAAAGGAAAATAATGTGATAAAGAGGTCACAAGGAGTCATTGTTTAATTTGCCAAATTAGGCTCAATCGATATAATGGACTGTAATAAATAATCGCTATACTTAATCGCACTTTATTAAACATAAGGTCACACTGAAATGCAAAGCAGATAATCCAAATTATTGTAAATGATAATCAAGATAGGTAAATTGAAAAATGTTGATACAAAACGAGATTTTCTCATGTTAAACGCTGTTATCCGACTGGTTTGTGTTGCAAGGTTGATGGGTGCATGAACAATACCCTTAAACTTCTTTGAAGTGACCATGCTGCTACATTGTGCTGTACAAGTATTTGCCATGTGAAAAACTAAATTCAATTCAAAGAGACTGGATTCTAACGTAATTTATCAATAATTTTCCAGTCATGAAAACCCAAATTCTATCAATAAAACCCATCCAAATAGAGGGAAACTGGAAAAATTGAAATTTTTCGAAAATTTATTGATGTACCCTGTATAAAAATAAGCGTACTTCTTTGCCATTAAAAGACAAAATCATTCTAAAATATAAAATAAGAAGCCAAATAAAATATCCGCAAAAAAACATATTAATCTAATTGCATTTACCAAACTCAAGCTTTAATGAATTATGTAATTACTGAAATTCGTGCTTTTACTAGAATGCAAAATAATTTAAAGATATAAACAAAAACGGCGTTTTCAAATACTAATGTTAAGGGTATATAAATCAACCATAAAGAAAGCAAATGCGTACTTTAATTATTTTTCCGTGTATGTCGATATGTTATTAAACTTCATTTGAAAGGTTTTTAAATAAAACCATATTCTAGAATTTTCGGGTAGATTATTAATAAAGACAAATTTGTCACCAAATACAAAGATATATCGTATAAAACGCAAATAATAAAAAAAAAGATAAGTTAATTATTTCAAATTTACAATTTGCTTTACCGTTGTCACAGCACTTTTTTAGCGGCAAACCAAAGTTTGATCATGTCACAGCAGTTTTTTAGTGACGCCCAACGCGAGGCGCTGTCAAAATCAGAATATATTTTGCTGTCACAACGCCGCGTTGGATGCGCCGCTAAAAGTGTGCTGTGATACAGATACAGCAATTTTTAGAACTTGAATTTGTTCACTTACCTTCCTTTCTAACTTTGCCCTCAACGAAATTGATGGAGTTTTCAAAACGAAATCAAACACAGCAATATCACAAAGCATTTATACAGAATGAAATATTTTCTCTTATACAAAAGCATATAGAACGTTTACAACATCGTTTCTTTCAAACAAAATAATCTCTAAGAAGTATTTATTATAAAAAATGTTCCATACCTTATTTAAATTTAAAGAATTACATTTTTTCTTTTATGGATGGTTTACCTGGTTATGGTTATTCTCACGCTTATAAGATTTGTTTGGCCAAAAAAATCCTTGAGAGGTAATCTATTAAAAAGGTTAGAGTATTTCAAACTCTGAACACAAACTTTCCTAGCAAAAAATCCTCACAAAAAATATTATATGATTAACACTTATTATTCTACCTTAAATTAAATACAAATACTCCGATATCAGTTATTTAAAAATAAATCTAGAAGTAATACATACAGAATTCACAAACATGCTCCTCGTAATTAAATATCTCTTATTTTAAATTGACGTCAAATCAGCTTACAAGATTTTCCATATCTAAAATCCTCATTTCAAACAGCAGTTATCAAAGTACATTATGCTTAAACCTTCCTTTCAATTATTTAATAAAATTTTTACAATAGCGTTATGTTGAAGAATTTTCCCTCTTGATTGTAATTTAATAAATTCCAATTTTTATGTAATTAGCTTAATAACATCACTTCTATATTCATTGTACCGTCGTAATTATTAAATTACAGTATGCTTACTGCATACTTCAAATATCATCTTCGCAAAGCAACAGCTCGCGACTTAAATCAAAATAACATTTCGCGATCGAATTTATGAATCGAAGGAATCCCCGTTTTTAATAAACCCTTCCTTATGTATCCAAATTATCTATATCCTGAAGATAGTAGAATAATATGGAACATTATGATGCAAGGTTTCTCAGAAAAACTCATTAGCGTCTAAATTCGCGGCGTTTATTACCTCGTAATCTTGTTACAGTTATTAGTAACGTGCACGGTTAGTCCTACTCTAACACATACAATGATTGTGATGTATCGCTTCTCTCCAATAGTGAATGCGAAGATCATAAATATTTCTTATCAATTTCTATTACATTTTCTGGGTTTTTAGTGTTCTGGTCGCTTCTTGGAACAAATGTTTCATTTATTAATTTGATATTTACGTAGTTCTAAATACGTATGATATATTCTAGAAAATTCTTTATTTAAAATAAATTTCTATAATCCACAGGGTAATTAATTTCAACTTTAATTGCTTTTTAATGCGAAAGGGGTTGCATTTTATAGAAATATTTGCTTTTATGACAAAACGTGTTTCAGTACACAAAATTAATATTAAATTTGAGGTTTTAAATACACGTTGATTGTAGTTTTTATGCTAAATGCGTAAAGCTAGTACCATTCTATGCTATTTACAGCAAATGAAAAGCATTTTTAACAAAAATGTATTGATAATTATAATAAGTGAAAACAAATAGCTTTGTATTTATCTTAAAATGATCGATTTGCGTTCGCATTGAATGCGTTTTTAGGGTATCTAAAATTAATTATTTTTACATATACAGCTTACGTTATTTGCTATTTATTTACAATAGGTTTATATCATACAGGGTAATTATTAATATACGCGCGATTGTATTTTTCGCTTGTACATCAATGAATAAAAGTACGCTTGTAGGGTATCATATTCTGTACACAAAACAACCCAAAACAAGAAAAAAAATTCCTAATGCTTAATTTCTATGAAGAAACAGCGTGTATAATATTCCCGTGATACTTTAAAAAGTTTTATAATAGTATCTAAATAATGTAATAAGTAAGTTAAGAAGTTGATAAAAATACAAATATTTCTTGATAATAAAACCCCTTTAAAACGAGTTCTAACATGTAAATATTCACCCTTCTCAAAAGTACTAAATACCATTTAATAATTCATTACGATTGATCATTAAAGTACTTCTTCATTTTGCAAGAAACATGTATTATGGCTTGAACACTGCATTTTATTCTTCTAGATATTTATAATGTTTAAAATTTAGTCGGTAGCGATGATAAACTCATAAATACAGATGACATAATTATCTTTACAACATGAATGACAACATTCCAATAACAAAACGATAAGACGTTAAACGACCATAAATTAGATAAAAAGCGAGATAACTAACAAGGATTGCCATTCATTCTTTAACGCTACCAATTAACAAAAATAATAAAAATTTTATGACCTAATAAATTAGTTATTTAGATAAGATAAACGACTTAATAAACATGTAAAATGAGCTGATTACATCAGCTTTATGATTCATATCAACGAGAAATGTATAGAAGCTTCCAGAAGCTAATGACATAGAAATTTATAAGATATAAAAACTGGTAAATAATCCGAAGGTAGATCAATGATTGATTGTCCGTCTATCGGTCAACAACGAATTATAATTACATTCAAGTTCGTAATTCTAGACGTCTAAAAACTGTTGGTCAGTAACAATATATTAAAATTAATGGAGTATGATGTTCAACATGTAAAGTAAATTTTATTACAAATAAGAATAACTCCGATTGGAAGTAGAACACCAGTGTCAGTTTTAGGTAAGTATATGCCGGTTTAATAAAACTAAATACAAAAATACAACATGGAAAAAGCATGGTATGATTTTCAAATGCATTTAAATAGAAAAATATAACACGGAAAGGCATGGTATGGCTTTCAATGCATTGATTGGTAAAATGCTTTTAAAAATGTAACGACAGAAATTTTATCAACGACTTAGTTTGAAGAATTCGTGGATCTTGCGGCGAAAATGCAGGCATTTCATTGTTTAGATCCTTAAATAGACATTTCGTGTTATAATTATTATAAATAGATTAAGCTTGTATAAGATTTTGGTGTATAGATGTTATTTTTGAATGGATAATTTTCAAATGTTTTTGAGGTCAATCTTCGAGTTAATTTGATCATTAAAAAAGTTATAATAACCTCAAATATTTATTGACAAACAATCTTTCAAATAATAATAATTGCGACATCCACAAACATCATTCATTAACACACATTATCCAAAAAAATTACTCACATGTAAGCATTAAAATCTACAGTTAAAAAGTACATCTTAAGTATAAAAACATTTCATAACTACTAAATACTAATATAGAGTTCATACAATCTCTCATAGTAGTTAGTATTCCCAAACTTTTTCTTATACATTTAGAAATATGTATGGATAGTTTTAATAATCTTTCTTACCTCCGTAAATAAACTTAGCTAATCAGATACCTTTAGATAAGATCCTTTTAATGGCCAAAGTATATCAGAATTCGACCAAAAAATTAAGAATATAAAACAAGCACAAAATATCTCAAAAGTGTTACCATTAATTGCGCTGATTGTCCTCTTTCTCTCTGGTTATGTGGTAAGCTTGTATCCATTAAACTTCATACATTTTTCTCCAAAATCCTTTATAGTGTTGTTCAATTACTTTTAAAATTAATCCATACTGGAATTTATTAAATTAACTCCATTAAACTAACTTAATTATGTTACTTTCAATCTGAGTTATTCATATTTTATTAAAAATTACTTTGGACGTCAATCGTTATATTTCATAACCTTAAAATACATTATTCTTGACAAATATTTGAACTAACGTGAACTAAAACTTTATTGACAAAAAGATCATTCGTATTTGATCAACAAAACGACAATCGGTAATTGATCAAGTTCTGATTATTTCACTGGTTAATTTAGCATCAAAGTTCTTACATAATAAAATCTGGAAAAATCGATAAGCTTCTGATTGAGCTGATTCATTAACTGATGCAATTTTTCAGAAATAGCTGTGATTAATAAATTCTTATTTAAAATGCCTGTCATACTTGATTTATTATGTCGTTAATATTTCACTATAGTTCCTTAATTTTTTATCTTGTTACGGAATCGTGTGGAAAATGAACCGAACTGTTTTTTAATAATGCTTTAAGAAAGTACTTGTTTTAAATTGTATATAGTACTTTTTAGTAGATGATTTTAGAAAGATATTACAATTTAATTGGTGATAGTTCTTACACTTAAAGAGTCGATAAAACAGTTTACGAAGTACGTCGATAAATACAGTTACAAAGTCGGTAATACAGTTTAAGAGTTCATAAATACGTCGCGCAAGCGCAATGAGAAAAGCGGGTTACGCCTCTGGCGGATGAAAGCGCGAACCTTATACAGATTTGGGGCGCGGTCATCTACCAATGGCGTCACCAATGCATAAATTTAAGACGTAATTATCAGAAAAATACACATAAATGTCGGACAAAAGATAGCACAATAATTACTCACATGGATATGTCCCTGCGTCAAAGTTGACTTCTATTCCAGGTCCATCAGGACTCCATCCCGGAGGAATTAGAGATGATACGCCGACGCTCTGCAAAAGCGTTCGGACCAGCTCCGGCCAGCTACGGCAGTCTTGAGATCGCTCATCCCCGGGTCGTGCAGTACGGTACGCCTACGGCTCAGATGGTCACCTACCTATGCAGGGAATGACGGGAATACCAGGTAAAGGTCGACAAACAAAAGATAAGCAAGCAGGATATCTACATAGGTAAAGATAAGCACGATACGATACCTGACCGACCACACTCCTTGAAGATCAAAGGCAAACAGCCACGTTATAGAGAGCAGAGGAAACTCGTCCCCACTCTTTTGTCTTTTACACATTGGCGCGAACTTATTCGTCCAACCCTCTAGCGTCGCGCGATCTGCGCAAACTCACTATGACGTAACGGAAGTACACGCCTAGTCTATTTAAATTCCGCGCACCGCGTCTTTTAAAATTATGGCGCGAAACTCCCGCACATCAAAACTAACCTAATAACAATGTTTAAGTGCCAATTGGATTGGCACGTAACAAAGATGGGATTTAAATGGTATCAAATACTTTTTAATTAAGAGTATTTTTCACGGATTTTATTTAAGTACTATACTATTTAATGATATTGTTATGCAAAGCTTATTGCATCACAGTTCTCGCAATTGGAACAATATACAGAATGTTTTTCAATTACGGGGCATAAGTTCTAATATTAGAAGGATTTTTTTATTTTTCTCAGGTGCTGAGGTATTGTATGTACATAACACGATGCTCAATGACCTATGACCCCTTATCACATCAATATATATATATAATATACATATATTGGTGATAAGAGGTGACGAGAGGTCATTGAAACCCAAATTCTAGAAATAAATCCGACTAAAATATAAAAGAATCCTGAAACAATGGAAATTTTATAAATTCATGGTTACACCCTGTATAATAATACTACTATTCATTGGGTACAAACGGAAAATCAAATTCCTTATGTATAAATAATCACCCTGTATGATATAAGCATATTGTAAATACATAGCAAGTAACATAAGTTATATATGTAAAAATAATTAATTGTAAGATACCGTAAAGCGAGTCATTTTAAAGATAAATACAAAGCCATTTATTTTCACTTATTAATTATCAATACATTTTTGATAAAAAATACTTTCGATGTGCTGCAAATAGCACTAGCTTTATGCAGTTTGCTTATGAAACTACAGTCAACGTGTATTTAAAGATCTCATTTTAATATTAATTTTGTGTTCTGAAACACGAACGCAAATATTTCTATAATATACAACCTCTTTTGCATTAAAAAGCAACTAAAGTTTAAATTAATCATCCTGTGAATTACAGAAACTTATTTTAATAAAGAATTTTCTAGAATATTAGAAAATAAAGAGATGAGTCATCGGTATTTAGAACTACGTAAATATTTAATAAATAAATGAAACATTTTATTCCAAGAAGCGGCCCAATCATTAAAAACCCGTAAAACTGATAAAAAATTATTTATTATTTTTCGCATTCACTTTAGGATAGAAGGAGACCGAGAGCATTAACTTTAGGTATTAAACAAGTAGAAACAGCGCGCGTCACGGATAACTGGAACCAGATAACAAGGTAAAAAACGCGGCGATTTTAGACGCTAATGAGTTTTTCTGAGAATCCTTGCACCATAATGTTACATACTATTCTAGTAACATTCTAGAAAATAGATAATTTGTATATAAGGAAGCGTTTATTAAAAACGGGGTCATTCAGTAGATTCATTCATTCGATTATTTCGATCCTTAAATGCGATCGCGAGCTGTTGCTTTGCGAAGATGATATTTGAAGTATGCAGTAAGCATACCTTAATCTAATAGTTATTATGTTACATTGTATAAAAAAAGCGATGTTTTAAACGTAAACTACAAAGAAAAAAATGAAAGTTATTAATTAAAATGAATAATGAAAATTCTTCAAAATAACGTTATTTCAAAAATTTTATTAAATAATCGAAAGGAAGACTTAACCAGAAATGTACTTTGGTAATTGCTGCATGAAAAGAAGATTTTAAATATGAAAAATCTTGTAAACTGATTTGGACACCAATTTAAAATAAGAAGATATTTAATTACGAGGAGCGTTTTTGTGGATTCTGCAACGATTACTTTCAGATTTAATTTTATCTAATATTGGAGTATTTGTATCTAATTTAAGGTAAAATAATAAGTGTTAATCATATAATTTTTTTTGTGAAGATTTTTGCCAGGAAAGTTTGTGATCAGAGTTCGAAATACCTGACCTTTTAATAGATTATCTGTCAAGGATTTTTTGGCCAAGCAAACCTTGCAAGCGTGGCAATAAACAAACCCAGGTAAATCATCCATAAAAAAAAGAGAATTTAGTTCTGCAAATTTAAAATAAGGTAAGGAATAAATATTTTATAACAAGTATTTCTTAGAAATTATTTTATGTTTGAAAGAAAAGATGTAGTAAATGCTTTTGTATGAGATAAAATATTTCATACTGCATAAATGCTTTGTGATGTTACTGTGCTTTATTTCATATTAAAAACTCCGTCAATTCCATTGAGCTAGCCAGGCAAAGTTAGAAAGAAAGGTAAGTGAACAATTTCAAGTTTTACAATTTGCTGTATCTGTATCACAACACTCTTTCAGCGACGCCCAACGCGGGCCTTACCACATCACACTTTTAGCGACACAATCAACGTGCGGCCCTTCTCATAGCACTTTTTCAGCGACGCTCACAACAAGGCCTTACCATATATATATATATATATATATATATATATATATATATATATATATACATCCTGCTAACAATTCTGCGTCTTTACAAAATTGATACGTTTTAGCGTCCACCAGAAATAGCGGAAATAGGTCATTACATATGTGGAGTATATTGTTGTTTATTGCTTGAAAAAGCCCAAAATCACAAAAGCATTGTAAAATAGTAAAATATATAGATATACACTATTTTGTATTTTCCTATCATTGTAGAGTCCTTTCAAAGCCATTTAATTTTGCATCCGTCGTATATCTTCCTTTCATTTTACATTAAATCTAATATCACATTTGCTTCCTGCAACGTTGTCAATAACCCTTTGAAGTAACAGAGATGAAACATGCAATTGGTACCTTAAGAGATACAAGATACGAGTAATTGAACATTCTACATTTAATCGTTTGTTTCTCTGTTGCTTGGCGACTTCAAACGTTCCAGTAGTATTATTATCAGATGATGAGTGAATAAACTTACAACATCAATACTCAACCGCTTTCTGATGATAATAATACTATCGTCTCTCAAAGTGCTGCGTACGCATTATAACACTCTACTTTGTGTCTGATGCTCTGTTAAATAAAAACATGTGTATGCATTCCCAATGTTTTATAAATTATATCAGGATGTAAGAAGTAAGAGTAATTATGTCACTTTAAATTATTATCATAGCTTTCCATGATCAAGAAGTGGTTTAGATTTCATATTTGATGACATTTTTTTAATACAAAACTTTAATTCTATTAATTCTAGAAAGGTTGGTAGTTTATATATCTTATCAATACGCTTGTGTAAATCAAGAAGTTAAAACGGTTTATTTAAAACTTAATTTAGTTGGTGCTGGCGTCGGAAAATAAATGTTCGCTAAATTTATTTTAAACCTCAAATTTAATCCCTTGGAATAGTTTTATTCTGAAAATTTTGCTTTTGCATATGCTAATTGATTTTATTGGTATGATGATTATACAATTATTTAACTGGAGCTGAACATCGCGGTGGGTATTATTCAATAACTAGCAATGATTCAACTGCATTACTTAAAATGTTTTACTGTCGGCATCTTGGGAATGAGCTGCTACTTGCATGATATCAAAGCTCGAAACTTAAGCAAAAACGATCTTCCACTTCGTGAAATTACTAAAAGAATAGTTCCTGATTGTAAAAAACATTATCACCATTTTTCTATGAAACCACTTAAAAAATTATTTTTTCAATCCTTTACCAATGTTTGAAGGAATTTAAAACACAAATACAAATTATTAAAAAAGCTGCATTTTTTCGTGGTGTTAATTGACTAATAGAGCGTGCGTTTAAATGTGCGGACGCCGCCGTTTCCGACTATTTTAAGCCAAAAATGAAAATAAAAGGAATTCTTTGGAACACGTTTAAAGCGCACCGCCAAATGTTTTAAAGAAGGTCTCTTGCACACTTTAACTATAAGATGCTGAAGAGATTATGGGTTACGAAAATCTTTGACTTGAAATACAAATTTTCATTGGATATTGTAAAAAGAATCTACTCGTCAGTACAATATTTGGTCATTCCTATGTTCGTTTAGATGCATAAAGCGTTCTCGTATAGTTTATTGACATATTTGCATTAAAATATCTACAAAATGGTTTAAGGTGGGGGTATGTAAACCTAATTATTGTTTATAGTATATATGTTTATTGTGAGATCTGAGAAAGCTGCTATAATGGAACAGTAGTTAATGACAGCCTACCTTACACTAAAATTTCAAAACTTAATCGCTTCACAATATAACTTCGTTGGTGCGAAAATGTGCAAAAGGCTTTGTGTGCATCACCTGAACTTATTTAAATACAATACTCAAAAGTAGTTCTGAGAAACATATTTTTTTTGTTTTTTTCCAGCGCAATATCCAGTTTTTCGTTAGCCCATTCTTTACTTCTGCCTGAACTCTAGGATGACGTTAACCATTCTGAAAAAAAATATTTTATTTGTCTAACCCACATTTCACAGCTTCAGAAATCGTGTACAACACTTCAATTATCAATAATCTAGAAAAACAGGCTTTATTCAAACTTTGTTAACAAAAGGTTATTTTAGAATTATTTTCCTATAATGATACAATTCGATTTATTTGAAAGAATACTGAAGATATTGTTCCAGAACCAGCAATAGGAGAAGGAATTGAGAAACATAAATCCCTGACCGTTTACAAAATTGTTAAGTGTACCACAAAATAAGATGTTTGTGATGCAGGTATCTTCCTTTTTGTTGTGTGTTAGACAACGGTTTAGGAATCAAGTAAAAGACTTTAGAAGCTACCCAGAAGCAGATATAGACACTGACCACAACAACGTAATTATGCAGGCCGCACTTAAATTTAAAAATTTGAAAAAAAGAAACGGAAAAAGGCATTTTGACTTAGAGTAACTAAAAGATAAAGATATTCAAAAAAGATTCGAAAAAAAGTCAAATGAATTGCTAAAAGATATCGGGAAAAGATCTGATACTAAGGAAGTAGAAACAAAATAGAATAACATTAAATTCAGCCTAGACATGGCGGCCAGAGATATTCTGGGGTATACACAAAAAAAAAAGAAACCATGGATAACAAAGGATATCCTGAATTTAATAGAAGAAAGACGAAGGTACAAAAATAAATAAATGAAACAGGAAAACAGAGACACGAAGCCATAAAATGGGAAATTATTCGAAAATGCAAGAAAGCTAAAGAACAATGGATTGATGAAAAGTGCAAAGAGATTCAAACTAAGATGAAAATAAGAAAGACAGACAAAGCATACAAACTAATTAGAATCAATTTTAGGGATATAAAACCGTATAGCAAAAATTTAAGGGACGCAGGAGGAAACGACATTATAGAAAATGTAGAGAAAGTGGGTAGATGGCAAGAATATATAAAGAATTTATATGTTGGAGGGGAACTATCTGCACTAGAACAAGTATCAGTCATTGAAAATGATGACTTGGGAAATCCTATACTTAGAGATGAGTTTGAATTAGCATTAAAGGGTTTGAAAAATGGTAAGGCCTCGGGCACAGATAAGGTGCAAACAGAAACTCTAAAAGCCGCTGGACAAGCAGTAACTGAACATCTCTTCCAACTTGTAAGCTATATGTATGAGACAGGCGAGATATTAAAAGATTTCAAACGTAACATTAAAGTAACCATACCAAAAAAGAAAGGCGCGGATAGATGTAAAAATTTTCGAACAATATTTTTGACAGCACACGTATCAAAAATATTAACTAGAATTGTACAAAGACGAATGGAAAAACGAGCTGAAGAAATACTAGGAGAAGACCAATTTGGGTTTAGGCTAGCTCAGAATAGAAATCAATGGAAGAACGCATCTAACCAGTCCCAAGATAGATACATTAATGACGAAAAAAGTAACTGTACTTCAACATGATGATTATTATAACCAACTACAAGTATTGGTTGGGCAATATTCTCGAATAACGTTAATTGTGTGAAAGGATTTACTGGAAAGCTATTAATTCGGCAAATGTCTAAGTGTTGGGGGATCTTGGCAGCCACAGGCTGCTTAGTTTCCTTCTCTGAATCTTGGTGAAATAGGGCATAAAATTACAAAACAATAGAAGGAAAACCGAGCTGTATACAGGCTGTGTGAGATTTTCAGGAAACTGTGAAGGCTAGCTCAGAATATAAATAAGTGCAGGTACGTGTCCAACCAGTTTTTAGACAGAAAATCTAATGACGAAAAAATAAGCGCAGATATATCTGATGATTATTAACAAACAACTACAGGTGTTGGTTGTGAAATATCTGTAACTAATGTTGACTGTGCGAAAAGATATATTTGAAAAAATATTAAATCGGTAAATGTTCTAGTGCTAGGGGAACTTGGCAGCCACAGGCTACGTATCACCCTTCAAAACCCCTACATGTGATTTTCCAATGCTCCACCCGAACGTACTACATTGGCCAGCAAGCGAGTTTTTTTGCCTGAAAAATTTGGAATTTTGCCGAACCCTTGCTGTTCCAAGCAAGGTAGGGATCTTTAACGTGCGTGACAACACTCACACACGGGACCTCCATTTTACTTCTCATCCGAACGAGGGTGTATTTTTGTGAAAAATGCTCGCCTAACATTTTTCAAGCAGACCGTGTCAGGATCACACACCCTTCACAACCACTGAATGTTGGAGGAATAGGGTAATAATTGTAAAACAATTGAAGGGGACCGAACTGCATCTAACAAGAAAGAACAGCGCCTATGATGAAAGACCACAAACATAGAAACAAGAAGAAAATTGTTGAAAGCATATGTGTGGAGCACAGCACAGTATGCCTATGAAATATGGACAGTAGAAAAAGCAAACAGAAAAACGGTAGCAGCCTTTTGGAATGTTGTGCTTCAGATGTATGAGTATGATAGCATGGACAGACAAAGTTAATAACAATTAGGTTATAGAAATAATAGAAGAACAAGGATATCTGTGGAAAAAAATAGAAAAAATAGAAGGGCAAAATGCGTTCTAAGGCATTTTTGGGGAATAGTATGGGATATATTACAAGCAGAGATAGGAAAAAGAATGTAGATTTAGACCTAGATCAGGTAGTGATAGATGCAGACTGTGCAAGTTTCAGGGAAATGTGTAGGTTAGTTCAGAATAGGAAACAATGGTGGTACGCGTCTAACTAGTTCCAGGACTAAAGACCTAATGATGAAGAAGGGTTGCTGTTATCTCCAAAACTAACTTTGGCAAACCATTGCTGGTGGATGTTTTGATTGTATGCTATTAAGTATTGCATTACAAAAATTTTTAAAGTTTTCTGTTGAACCGTTTACGAGCTATAATATTTTCCTGTATAAGGGTTGCTGCCACCTACCAAGACTGACATTCGTGTGCTGTTGGTGGTGTTTAGTTTTAGAACAGATTATTAGAGGAATGCATGTGAAAATTTTGTTCCAGTCTTATAGGAGGTAGAATTTATTTAGTTTAAGGGTTACTGCTACCCTCAAGACTGGTTTTGGTGCACCGTTGTTGGTGGATGTTTATGTTATATATTATTAAGCATTGTATGTGCAAATTTTGAAAATTTTTCATCAAGTCGTTTACGAACTATGTTTTTTAGGATAGGGGTTGCTGCAATCCCCAAGACTGGCTTTCCCCAACCGTTGACGGTGTTTATCTTTGTAATAGACTATTAAAGAATTGCATGTGGAAACTTTTTACACAATCCTGTACAAGATACAATTTATTTAGTTTAAGGGTCGTTGCCACCCTCAAGACTGACCTTCGTGTGCTTCTAGTGGTGTTTGTGTTTGTAGTAGACTATTAGAACTATTAGAGAATTGCACGTGAAACTTGTTTTCCATCCCTTTACAAGGTACAGTTTATTTTGTTTAAGGGGTGCCGCTACCCTCAAGACTGGCTTTGGCACAGTATTGCCTGAGAGTAGTTTTGAAGGAAACTATTAAAAGATTGCATGTGAAAATTTTAAAAACTGTGTATCGTGCCATTTATGAACTATAATGTTTTTCAGTATAGGGGTTACTGCCGTCCCCAAGATTGGCTTTAATGCACCGTTGCTAGTAAATATTTTTATATTAAATTATAGGATTGCATGTGATAATTTAAAAATTTTTGCATGGCACCGTTTACGGACTACAATTTCTTTTAATGTAGGGGTTACTTTCACCCCCAAAGCTGGCTTTCACGCCCCGATACGTGTGTTTATTTTTGTAATAGTGTGTTGGATGATTTCATGTTAAAACTATAAAAAATTTTAGTCAGATACAATTTATTTGGTTTAGGGGTTGATGCCATCCCATGACTAACTTTGGCATACCATTGCTGCTAGATGTTTTTATTGTAGGCTATTAAGCATTGCATTTGACAATTTTTAAAGTTTTCTGATGAACCGTCCACAAGCTATAATCCTTTCCTGTATAGGGGTTGCTGCCTCCTCCCAAGACTGACCTTCATGTGCTGTTGGTAGTGTTTATTTTTAGAACAGATTATTAGAGGATTGCATGTGAAAATTTTTTTTCAGTCTTATACGAGGTACAATTTATTTAGTTTAAGGGTTGCTGCTACCCTAAAGACTGGTTTTGGTGCACCGTTGTTGGTGGATGTTTATGTAATACATTATTAAGCATTGTATGTGCAAATTTTAAACATTTTCCATCAAGTCGTTTACGAACTATGTTTTTTAGGATAGGGGTTGCTGCAATCCCCAAGACTGGCTTTCCCCAACCGTTGACGGTGTTTATCTTTGTAATAGACTATTAAAGAATTGCATGTGGAAATTTTTTACACAATCCTGTACAAGATACAATTTATTTAGTTTAAGGGTCGTTGCCACCCCCAAGACTGACCTTCGTGTGCTTCTAGTGGTGTTTGTGTTTGTAGTAGACTATTAGAACTATTAGAGAATTGCACGTAAAACTTGTTTTCCATCCCTTTACGAGGTACAGTTTATTTTGTTTAAGGGTGCGCTACCCTCAAGACTGGCTTTGGCACAGTATTGCCTGAGAGTAGTTTTGAAGGAAACTATTAAAAGATTGCATGTGAAAATTTTAAAACTGTGTATCGTGCCATTTATGAACTATAATGTTTTTCAGTATAGGGGTTACTGCCGTCCCCAAGATTGGCTTTAATGCACCGTTGCTAGTAAATATTTTATATTAAATTATAGGATTGCATGTGATAATTTAAAATTTTTGCATGGCACCGTTTACGGACTACAATTTCTTTTAATGTAGGGTTATTTCACCCCAAAGCTGGCTTTCACGCCCCGATACGTGTGTTTATTTTTGTAATAGTGTGTTGGATGATTTCATGTTAAAACTATAAAAATTTTAGTCAGATACAATTTATTTGGTTTAGGGTTGTTGCCATCCCATGACTAACTTTGGCATACCATTGCTGGTAGATGTTTTATTGTAGGCTATTAAGCATTGCATTTGACAATTTTTAAAGTTTTCTGATGAACCGTCCACAAGCTATAATCCTTTCCTGTATAGGGGTTGCTGCCTCCTCCCAAGACTGACCTTCATGTGCTGTTGGTAGTGTTTATTTTTAGAACAGATTATTAGAGGATTGCAGTGAAAATTTTTTTCAGTCTTATACGAGGTACAATTTATTTAGTTTAAGGGTTGCTGCTACCCTAAAGACTGGTTTTGGTGCACCGTTGTTGGTGGATGTTTATGTAATACATTATTAAGCATTGTATGTGCAAATTTTAAACATTTTCCATCAAGTCGTTTACGAACTATGTTTTTAGGATAGGGGTTGCTGCAATCCCCAAGACTGGCTTTCCCCAACCGTTGACGGTGTTTATCTTTGTAATAGACTATTAAAGAATGCATGTGAAAAATTTTTACACAATCCTGTACAAGTACAATTTATTTAGTTTAAGGGTGTTGCCCCCCAAGACTGACCTTCGTGTGCTTCTAGTGGTGTTTTGTTTGTAGTAGACTATTAGAACTATTAGAGAATTGCACGTGAAACTTTTTTCCATCCCTTTACAGGTACAGTTTTTTTGTTTAAGGGTGCCGCTACCCCAAGACTGGCTTTGGCACAGATTGCCTGAGATAGTTTTAAGGAAACTATTAAAAGATTGCATGTGAAAATTTTAAAACTGTGTATCGTGCCTTTATGAACTATAATGTTTTTCAGTATAGGGGTTACCGTCCCCAAGATTGGCTTTAATGCACCGTTGCTAGTAAATATTTTTATATTAAATTATAGGATTGCATGTGATAATTTAAAAATTTTTCATGGCACCGTTTACGGACTACAATTTCTTTTAATGTAGGGGTTACTTTCACCCCAAAGCTGGTTTCACGCCCCGTACGTGTGTTTATTTTTGTAATAGTGTGTTGGATGATTTCATTTAAAACTATAAAAATTTTAGTCAGATACAATTTATTTGGTTTAGGGTTGTTGCCATCCCAGACTAACTTTGGCATACCATTGCTGGTAGATGTTTTATTGTAGGCTATTAAGCATTGCATTTGACAATTTTAAAGTTTTCTGATGAACCGTCCACAAGCTATAATCCTTTCCTGTATAAGGGTTGCTGCCCCTCCCAAGACTGACCTTCATGTGCTGTTGGTAGTGTTTAATTTTAGAACAGATTATTAGAGGATTGCATGTGAAAATTTTTTTTCAGTCTTATACGAGGTACAATTTATTTAGTTTAAGGGTTGCTGCTACCCTAAAGACTGGTTTTGGTGCACCGTTGTTGGTGGATGTTTATGTAATACATTATTAAGCATTGTATGTGCAAATTTTAAACATTTTCCATCAAGTCGTTTACGAACTATGTTTTTAGGATAGGGGTTGCTGCAATCCCCAAGACTGGCTTTCCCCAACCGTTGACGGTGTTTATCTTTGTAATAGACTATTAAAGAATTGCATGTGGAAATTTTTTACACAATCCTGTACAAGATACAATTTATTTAGTTTAAGGGTCGTTGCCACCCCAAGACTGACCTTCGTGTGCTTCTAGTGGTGTTTGTGTTTGTAGTAGACTATTAGAACTATTAGAGAATTGCACGTAAACTTGTTTTCCATCCCTTTACAGGTACAGTTTATTTTGTTTAAGGGTGCGCTACCCTCAAGACTGGCTTTGGCACAGTATTGCCTGAGATAGTTTTGAAGGAAACTATTAAAAGATTGCATGTGAAAATTTTAAAAACTGTGTATCGTGCCATTTATGAACTATAATGTTTTTCAGTATAGGGGTTACTGCCGTCCCCAAGATTGGCTTTAATGCACCGTTGCTAGTAAATATTTTTATATTAAATTATAGGATTGCATGTGATAATTTAAAATTTTGCATGGCACCGTTTACGGACTACAATTTCTTTTAATGTAGGGGTTACTTTCACCCCCAAAGCTGGCTTTCACGCCCCGATACGTGTGTTTATTTTTGTAATAGTGTGTTGGATGATTTCATGTTAAAACTATAAAAATTTTAGTCAGATACAATTTATTTGGTTTAGGGTTGTTGCCATCCCATGACTAACTTTGGCATACCATTGCTGGTAGATGTTTTTATTGTAGGCTATTAAGCATTGCATTTGACAATTTTTAAAGTTTTCTGATGAACCGTCCACAAGCTATAATCCTTTCCTGTATAGGGGTTGCTGCCTCCTCCCAAGACTGACCTTCATGTGCTGTTGGTAGTGTTTATTTTAGAACAGATTATTAGAGGATTGCAGTGAAAATTTTTTCAGTCTTATACGAGGTACAATTTATTTAGTTTAAGGGTTGCTGCTACCCTAAAGACTGGTTTTGGTGCACCGTTGTTGGTGGATGTTTATGTAATACATTATTAAGCATTGTATGTGCAAATTTTAAACATTTTCCATCAAGTCGTTTACGAACTATGTTTTTTAGGATAGGGATTGCTGCAATCCTCAAGACTGGCT
Organism: Platerodrilus igneus; assembly: GCA_036346225.1. Taxonomy (NCBI): domain Eukaryota; kingdom Metazoa; phylum Arthropoda; class Insecta; order Coleoptera; family Lycidae; genus Platerodrilus; species Platerodrilus igneus. The sequence continues at coordinate 1,853,160 of JARFIW010001274.1, forward strand.
TTCCCCAACAGTTGACGGTGTTTATCTTTGTAATAGACTATTAAAGGATAGCATGTGAAAAATTTTTACACGATCCTGTACGAGGTACAATTTATTTAGTTTAAGGGTTGTTGCCGACCCCAAGACTGACATTCGTGTGCTTCTAGTGGTGTTTATGTTTGTAGTAGACTATTAGAACTATTAGAGAATTGCACGTGAAACTTGTTTTCCATCCCTTTACGAGGTACAGTTTATTTATGTTTAAGGGTGCTGCTACCCTCAAGACTGGCTTTGGCACAGTATTGCCTGAGAGTAGTTTTGAAGGAAACTATTAGAAGATTGCATGTGAAAATTTTAAAAACTGTGTATCGTGCCGTTTATGAACTATAATGTTTTACAGTATAGGGGTTGCTACCGTCCACAAGATTGGCATTAATGCACCGTTGCTAGTAAATATTTTTATATTAAGTTATAAGATTGCATGTGATAATTTAAAAATTTTTACATGGCACCGTTTACGAACTACAATTTCTTTTAATGTAGGGGTTACTTTCACCCCCAAAGCTGGTTTTCACGCACCGTTACGTGTGTTTATTTTTGTAATAGTGTGTTGGATGATTTCATATTAAAACTATAAAAAAATTTTAGTCAGATACAATTTATTTGGTTTAGGGGTTGTTGCTATCCCAAGACTAACTTTGGCATACCATTGCTGGTAGATGTTTTAATTGTAGGCTATTAAGCATTGCATTTGACAATTTTTAAAGTTTTCTGTTGAACCGTACACGAGCTATAATCTTTTCCTGTAAAAGGGTTGCTGCCACCTCCCAAGACTGACCTTCATGTGCTGTTGGTGGTGTTTATTTTTAGAACAGATTATTAGAGGATTGCATGTAAAAAAATTTTTCCAGTCTTATACGAGGTACAATTTATTTAGTTCAAGGGTTGCTGCTACCCTAAAGACTGGTTTTGGTGCACCGTTGTTGGTGGATGTTTCTGTTATACTTTATTAAGCATTGTATGTGCAAATTTTAAAAATTTTCTATCAAGTCGTTTACGAACTATAATGTTTTTTAGGATAGGGGTTGCTGTAATCCCCAAGATTGGCTTTCCCCAACCCTTGACGGTGTTTATCTTTGTAATAGACTATTAAAGAATTGCATGTGGAAATTTTTTACACAATCCTGTGTAACGTATTTTTTTTCTTGTTACACCAAGCTTAATAAATTAATAATAAAACAGATAAATTTTAAAGCATTTAATTCGTAAATATTCAGCCAATAAAAATTAAAGTATAATGTTCATAATAACACATAGATTCTAGAAGATATATATTCTCAGGCTTGTTACCAAGCGTTGTCCAGTTAATTATCAGCACTTTTGTTTCCAACGTCGAAGAATCAAGTCGCTTTTTGTAGACTAGAGATAAAAGTCAAGATGGCTCGACTAAAACACGAGGCGTCTAATAGAGTCAGGAAGAAGAGCTTGAGTTGAGAACATGGAACGATAATATACATCATTTAAGACATGCAATATCTTATGGACATATCTACAACAACAATTTTCAATGTTAAATTATAATAAATTTTCGTCGCAGTAATTTAAAGCAGGCAGTTATGGTTTCGTTCTATCTATTTAATACGCCGCATAGAAATGGTTTATTCAACAAAGAATCTTGGTACTTCAAACTTACAGATGATTAATACGCTGGAAAAATACAACAGCTGACGTCATGATTTTGCACCTGCAATTTATTTGGATACACGTGAGTGTTTGAAACTTTCCGTAACTTTGAAAGTATAGTAAATTATTATGAGATTTCCTACGTTGAATATTAGAGTAACACAAATTTAAAGTAGTTTTTTAAAGTTAATAACACACCGAATAAATTTTTAGTTTATCAGTTACTTGTACACGCATTCAATGTGTGTCAAGATATTTAGAATGACAACTTGTGTCAGATAAAAAATAGTATAGATTCTGTTTCCTAATCTAGACGCCAGATGCAGTCTTGATTTAATTTTCACATTTTGCTTAAAAACAATTAAGGTCATGTAAAAGCTTTTTATTGGTGCTGATATTCGTGTATATTTTTTTGTGTAGACAACAGTTAAATTTGAATAGTTGCATTTTATGATCGTTATTTTTCTGATGATCAATCTTTGTTGTAAATGGTCAAGGAAGCGCTTCAATGATTATAGTAAAAATAAAATCTTGTGATATGAACAAATAAATTATGATATGTTTGCTTAAACTAAAATTTTATAGAAATGATTAATTTATAAATATTTATTTAGAAGGTTAAACTTTACTAAAATTCTTTTATAAAAAATTAATGACAAGATAGTAAGCATATATATTGCAGTCACATGTATATATATCCGATTTCTACATATGAATAGAATTCATTTTGTTTCATTTGAATGAAGTTTTATTATTCTACATTTAAATTAAGAAAAGAAAACTAGAGCAAACCCTCATTAAGTAAAAGACAGAATAATGAAAATAAATCCTTTAGTATTTCACAGATGTTTAAATTCATTTACTCTATTTTTGGCATATGCTTTTGAGGACACAAATGGTGTCCATGTGGTGTTTTGTTTGTTCACAGGTAAAGCTGAGACAACTGTTTGACATCTGGTGGTTGAGGTTTTGGTAAGTGTGTGATAAAGAGTGAAATTCAAATTTTATGGCTATGATAGTGGTGTTAAGATAAGGTTTCCGCATTTCCCTTATACAAACACAGTTAAATTTTGTTGGCACTTGTATTAAAAAATACGGTGGCGCCTATTAAAAATATTTTGGTCGATTATCCACCCATGACCCATGCTCATGATCTACCCAGAGCTAACACTCTACTAGCCGTTTAACCCTAAGAATTTTCTTTGTCTAAAGCCGTTTTCCATCTGACATTACCCTGGGCTTGGAGTATAAAGAAGAAAATCTCGACCTAGTGATATCAGATTAAAAATAGAGAGTTTTAGTATATAGCTGATAGTCACGAGGATAAAGGGTAATAAACTTACAAAAAGTTTTTAATTACCCCCGTTTTTTATTATAAAACTATTACACTTACACTTGCGCTCGCAACGTGGGGCTGGAATTTCATTTAGAGACTGGAAATTCATTTAGAGGCTGGAATTTCAGTTAGAGGCTCGAATAATTTCACTTAGAGGCTGGAACATTTAGTAGTTATTTTCATCACACTTATATTCACCGACTGAGGTTTGCTTTGATATTAGTAACGTTTTCTTTTAGTTTCATTTTGTTAAAGTTTGTTACAGTTTATAGTGGGTTCTTCTTTATATAGTTAGGACATTCGTTTGTTTGAGATTTCATCTTCAAAAATTTTATAATTGAGTTACGTTAGAGGTATTCAGATATTTAATTATGGCAGAAACTTATAGCATCGTACATTTACTTAAAAATGAGTTAGAATATGAATTGAACATTAGAGGCATTGAAAATTCAAGACCAGTTTCAGATAAAGGAAAATTTTAGCAAGGTTGTTGGCCAAAGAAACAGATAAACCCGGTTGTTTGATAGATCCTTCAAGTTATAAAGTAGATTTCAAAGTAGAAAGAAGAGATTGAGTCTAGTATAGAGTCAGTTAAAATGTTTTGTTAGAATTTATGGATGATCCCGCTGAGTCAATTTTAAAAGGATAAGGTCAAGATTAGTACATCTTACAGGTAGAATTCAACGGTTAAAGCTCCCTAAAGAAAATTTTGAGGAAATTGTGTTATTTAAAATGAAAGTTTGGCTACTATTCTTGTTGTGGAAGCAGATCTGCATGAGAAATTAAATAAAGATACGAGTTCAAATCATAAAGATATTAATATAAATCCTATTGCTGCATCTAATGTGCCCATTCCAACGGTTACATATGTCACACAGTCAGCCCTATTGGATCTTGGTCGATAAAATATTCAGGAAACCCATCTCTCTTATATCAATTTTTAGAAAACATTAGTGACATTGCACAGTCCCGAAAGGTATCTGAAATGGAATTGTTTAATTCTGCAGTTGAATTGTTTACCGGTGATGCCTTAGTATGGTATCGTTGCGTTCGTAGTTCATTAACAGATTGGAGTTCGTTGGTTAGTAGACTAAAGGAAGATTTCTTGCCAGCACATCCTGAAGACGATATTTGGGAAAAATCAAAAATAGATTACAGAGGAATGGTGAATCAGTTGTATTGTTCATTGCTAATATGGAAAATTTGTTTAACCGATTACCTATTATTCCTGCAGAACACACTAAAGTTAGAATATTCAAGAAAAATTTATTGCCATATTTCATTCAGCATCTTGCTCTTACAGAGATAGAGGATATTAGTACGTTAGTTAAACTGTGTAAGAAGTTAGAAGAAGCTTCTTTAAGTAAACATAAGTCTGTTTCAGTTGCACCATATAGTCACAAGCAGCATATTAATTATTTTAATCCACGTTTTAGAAACAAAACCCCTAGTTCATTTCAGAATGCTTCAAGTCGTGTTTATACCCCTACATCTTCACATTCCCCAGTACAAGTTCTTAATTCTGCTACCCCAATGACAGAAAAGAGTGGAGTAGGTAACTCATTTATTAAGCATAAATTGGTATGTTGGAATTGTTCACGTTATGGACATACTTTCAGTGTCTGTAGATCTTTCAAGAGATTATTTTGTTATGGTTGTGGTCGTAAAGGAGTGACTAGTATCACTTGTCCGTCGTGTCCAACTCAACGAGTAAAGGAACAGAAGTTGAATAACGATTCCCCTGGGTTTAGACAAGAGGCTACAGATATGTTGTGTGCTCGAGAAGGTCTATGTTGTAAAGAGGAGTGGTCGCGATGGCTTCAGGTAGTTAGAAATTTTGCAGGAGTAGAGTTCCACCTAAAGCTAATGCATTGTTTGAGAAAAAGCCTTATGATAATCGCCCATATGTGATGGTAAAGTTATTCGACATGGATATTACAGGTTTATTTGATTCTGGATGTACTACATCGATAATAGGTTCCCTCGCCGTTCCAGTGATTGAAAAATGAAGTTGAATGTTTTACATCTGAAAAGAAAGGAGTATCGACTGCAGATGGTTCGTTAAAATTGGTAGAAGGTTCAGTTGATTTACCTATCCGTATCGGATCGGAATGTCGTATTTTGAACGCGTTAGTTGTACCTTCTTTGCCTCATGCCTTCATCTTTGGGACTGATTTTGCTAAATTGTTTGGTATAGTTGCTGACTTTAAAACAATTCTTGGTATATTGGCGATGATATGAAATCATATTTCTTATGTTGGACAGTCGTCCTTGCCTTTAAAGTATAAAGATAGTTTGTTTAGTTTAGAAGAATTGTCGACTGAGCATCGAAAGCAAGCTCAAGCAGTTATAGATACGTATAATGAAATAAGTAGTGAGAATAGATTGGGCCGTACTAATAAAATCGAAATGTTCTTTGATACAGGCGACTCAAGCCAGTTCGTAGGAAGCCGTACGTTATGTCGCCATATATGAACGAAATATTGAATAGAGAACTAGATGATATGTTAAAGTTAGGAGTGGTAGAACCTTGCGTTAGTCCGTATTGTTCTCCAGTATTATTGGTTAAAAAGAAGTCCAGTGACGAGTATAGATTTTGCTTCGATGGACGAATGTTAAATGATGTCACTAAGCATGATAGTTACCCTATGGCAAACATAGATAGGATTCTTAATTTATTACGGGTGCTAACTATATTTCTAGTTTAGATATGAGAAAAAGTTTTTGGCAAATTCCCCTTTCGGAAAGTTCTAAAGACAAAACTGCTTTCAGCATTGTTTCTAGAGGTCAATATCGTTTCACTTGTGTACCTTTTGGGCTTCGAAATGCAGCTCAAACCCAACAAAGGCTTGTGGATGCTATATTTGGACCACGTTATGAACCTCATGTTTTTTGCTACCTTGACGATGTGATACTAGTGTCTTCTACATTTGAAGAACACTTAGAACTTCTTGCAGATGTTAGAGAACGTCTCAAGGAAGCAAATCTGACGATTAATTTGAAGAAATGTGAGTTTTCAAAAATCTTTAAAGTTCCTTGGTCACATAGTTGGCTCTAACTCTCTTCGTGCTGATCCTGATAAGATCTCAGCTATGGTAAACTTTCCACGTCCGAAGACTACGACAGAAGTTAAACGATTTTGGGTATGTGCAGTTGGTACCGTCGGTTCATCCGAAACTTCTCTTCGTTAGTGTCGTCTATCAATGATCTTATTAAGAAGAAAAAGAAAGGACAAGGAGTTATTTGGAATCCTGAGGCTGAAGCGTCGTTTATACAGATTAAACAAGCTCTAGTTTCTGCTCCGTTATTATCGCAGCCGGATTATTCGCTCCCATTCATTATCGAATGTGATGCCAGTGACACGGGATTAGGAGCTGTTTTGATTCAGAAAATTGATGATATTGAACATGTGATTTCGTATGCGAGTAAAACGCTAAATCGAGCTGAAAGGAATTATTCGGTTACTGAAAGAGAATGTCTGGCAGTAATCTTTGCGATTGAGAAATTTAGACCATGGGTTGAAGGTACCCGCTTTACAGTAGTGACAGATCACTTTTCTTTGTTGTGGTTAAATAATATTCAAAATCCGACTGGTAAATTAGCCAGGTGGGCAGTACGTTTGAAACAACATACGTTCGATCTGGTTCATAGAAAAGGTAAATTTAATGTTGTGCCCGATTGTCTTAGTCGTGCAACCCCTCCGGACAATCCTATTGTCGACTTAATCGAAGTTAATTTAGAGAAATTAGACCCGTGGTACGTTTCGTTGAGGAATAAAATTTTGTCTTCTCCAGAAAGTTACCCTCAATGGAAAGTAGAAAATAATTTTGTATTTAAATTTCTTCCCTCCAATCTTCCCGTATCTTCAAATTTAAATGAATGGAAATATTTGGTACCTATAGCACAACGAGAGGAAATCATTCGCTCTTGTCATGTTCCTTCAGTAGCAGGGCACTTTGGTTTTGCTAAGACTAATTCGAGAATACAGGAACGTTATTATTGGCCTAAAATGAATATAGATGTACTCCGATTTTGTAAGAAGTGTTTAACATGTGGCGCTCAAAAGTCATCGAATGTTGGTCCCCTTGGTTTAATGGGTAAAGAGAAAGAAGTAAAGTTTCCTTTCAGACAATAGCACTAGATTTGATGGGTCCGTTTCACGCTCGAAACTTGGACATAAATGGTTACTAGTAGTGGGTGATTGGTTCACCAAATATACATTGTTACATCCTCTACGAAGTGCAAAAGCTCACAGCATACAACGTTTTATGGAAGAAAAAGTTTTTCTAATTTGGCGTCCCACAATTCGTTATATGTGACAATGGACCTCAATTGTCAGGTAGAATCTTTAAAACCCTTTGTAATAAATACGATATTCAGAAAATATGGTATAATACAGTTTATTCTCCGCAGTGTAATTTTGTGGAGAGGATTAACAAGACTGTGGGTACTGCTATTCGTTCGTATGTCGATACACACGATTCATGGGATTCAGAACTACCTCAAATTCAATATGCTATTAATTCATCAAAACATCACTCTACAGGTTACACCCTAATTTTTACTTTTTGGTCGTAGTGTTCCAGTAAGCGGAAGATTCTACAGTGGTGGTTATATACCCAGAGACGATATTGAATTTATTCCAGGTAGTCGACCATTATATGTCTCGGATCGACAAGGGCTCTTCGATATCTTTAAAGAGGTGCATGGCAACTTACATGCAGCTTATGAGCGAGCAAGTCGCCAGTATAATTTGAGAAGAAGAAATGTGTGCTTTGAGGTTGGTGATAAGGTGTGGAGAGTGAACAAGGTTTTATCGAGTGCAGGCGATAAATTCACTGCTAAACTCGCACCAAAGTTTGTTTTATGTGTGGTTAGGAGAAAGATTACTAATTTAGTTTATGAGTTGAGTAATATAGATGGTTCTAAGGCGGGTCGATGGCATGTCAAAGACTTAAAGCCATATTCAGCGACAGATGAATGTGAAAATGAAGATGTTAAAAATGTTTCTGATCCTTAAGTACGTCTAATTATAGTTGATGTCAGTAGTAATTCTTTTTGGTCCATGTTTTAAATTCTTAAGTAGGACAAGATTAAAGTTAGTGAAATTTTTTGATTTGTTTAAAGTAATTTTGTTTTAGTAGTAATAGAGCTTAATATGTTTGTTGATTTAGATGTTGCATGTGTTAAATGATAATTTTTGATGACGACAAAGATGTGTTAAATGATAATTTTTGATGACGACAAGGATATGTTTATGGATTTTGAATGATGATATATTTTTTGAGGTGTTTGAGAGTGCAGCATATGTTTAGAGATGTTGCAGGTATATAGAGAAGAATATGTATTCGGTGAAGAGGTGCGTATTCAGTTATGAGGTACATGATGGAGATTATAGAGAGTGTTTAGTAAAGTGTTGAGTATAGTTATATAGTTAGAGTGTGATAGAGTATTAAGCATTAAAGGAATGCTTGAGTTTTGATTTAGTAGTTTGAGACTAGGCCTGATGTGCTTATTTTTTATTGAGAGTGTACATGAGCTAAGAGAGTTCATGAAGAGTTTTTTTTGTGAGTTGCTGGTGGATGTCTCCCAGTAGGCTCAACGTATGATTTATTAGTGGTTTTGGAGTTCTTTGGTGATGAATCACTGATGTTGTAGGATTTTGAGAGATATAGTTGAGTCTGTAGCATAGTAGTCGTACAGATAATGTTGTGAGGTGCTCACTCAAAGATCAAAGGTATCTTGTTGATGAATAAGTATTGTTAATACTTTGTCTGTTTCTCGAGTATTAGAGATTTGTTTCGTGAATGGACTTCGTAAATAACAGCTTTTGGTACTTGTTAAATTCATCGATTAGTTTAAATGTAATTAGCACTTGGAAAGTTATGTACATAAATCCTTAAGACAGATATAGTAAATTAGAGAAGAGTATTCGTTGTACAGATTTTTGTTTAATAGTAATTTTGTTATACATTCGATTTTGTTTATTACAGTTCTAATTTATAGAAAATATTTTTCGCTTCAGGTAAAATTTTTTACTTTGATATGGTTGTTGCGTTTGTAACTATAGATGACATGCATCCACTGAGTGTTGGATTCCCTAAATATTCGTAAATGATTGACCTAAATACTGATTATGACTTCCGAATTTGTCCCTTTATAGGCGTGTAGTACGCGCAGTTACTAATCACTCAATCCCATGCATTAATATTCCCCCATATCAATTAGTGAATGATTCTGTTTTTTTTTGTTAAACTCATCGTTAGTTATAGTTAAAGTTTGTGCTGTTTTGTTGTGAGTTGTAAGAGGTTTATACAGTTAATAAGAGTAATTTTGAAGTTTCAGTCGAAAATTTTTTTAGAAAAATTCTTCCATACCTCAATTTTTCTCTTGGGAAGAGGCTGTGTAACGTATTTTTTTTCTTGTTACACCAAGCTTAATAAATTAATAATAAAACAGATAAATTTTAAAGCATTTAATTCGTAAATATTCAGCCAATAAAAATTAAAGTATAATGTTCATAATAACACATAGATTCTAGAAGATATATATTCTCAGGCTTGTTACCAAGCGTTGTCCAGTTAATTATCAGCACTTTTGTTTCCAACGTCGAAGAATCAAGTCGCTTTTTGTAGACTAGAGATAAAAGTCAAGATGGCTCGACTAAAACACGAGGCGTCTAATAGAGTCAGGAAGAAGAGCTTGAGTTGAGAACATGGAACGATAATATACATCATTTAAGACATGCAATATCTTATGGACATATCTACAACAACAATTTTCAATGTTAAATTATAATAAATTTTCGTCGCAGTAATTTAAAGCAGGCAGTTATGGTTTCGTTCTATCTATTTAATACGCCGCATAGAAATGGTTTATTCAACAAAGAATCTTGGTACTTCAAACTTACAGATGATTAATACGCTGGAAAAATACAACAGCTGACGTCATGATTTTGCACCTGCAATTTATTTGGATACACGTGAGTGTTTGAAACTTTCCGTAACTTTGAAAGTATAGTAAATTATTATGAGATTTCCTACGTTGAATATTAGAGTAACACAAATTTAAAGTAGTTTTTTAAAGTTAATAACACACCGAATAAATTTTTAGTTTATCAGTTACTTGTACACGCATTCAATGTGTGTCAAGATATTTAGAATGACAACTTGTGTCAGATAAAAATAGTATAGATTCTGTTTCCTAATCTAGACGCCAGATGCAGTCTTGATTTAATTTTCACATTTTGCTTAAAACAATTAAGGTCATGTAAAAGCTTTTTATTGATGCTGATATTCGTGTATATTTTTTGTGTAGACAACAGTTAAATTTGAATAGTTGCATTTTATGATCGTTATTTTTCTGATGATCAATCTTTGTTGTAAATGGTCAAGGAAGCGCTTCAATGATTATATTAAAAATAAAATCTTGTGATATGAACAAATAAATTATGATATGTTTGCTTAAACTAAAATTTTATAGAAATGATTAATTTATAAATATTTATTTAGAAGGTTAAACTTCACTAAAATTCTTTTTATAAAAAAATTAATGACAAGATAGTAAGCATATATATTGCAGTCACATGTATATATATCCGATTTCTACATATGAATAGAATTCATTTTGTTTCATTTGAATGAAGTTTTATTATTCTACATTTAAATTAAGAAAAAGAAAACTAGAGCAAACCCTCATTAAGTAAAAAGACAGAATAATGAAAATAAATCCCTTTAGTATTTCACAGATGTTTAAATTCATTTACTCTATTTTTGGCATATGCTTTTGAGGACACAAATGGTGTCCATGTGGTGTTTTTGTTTGTTCACAGGTAAAGCTGAGACAACTGTTTGACATCTGGTGGTTGAGGTTTTGGTAAGTGTGTGATAAAGAGTGAAATTCAAATTTTATGGCTATGATAGTGGTGTTAAGATAAGGTTTCCGCATTTCCTTATACAAACACAGTTAAATTTTGTTGGCACTTGTATTAAAAATACGGTGGCGCCTATTAAAAATATTTTTGGTCGATTATCCACCCATGACCCATGCTCATGATCTACCCAGAGCTAACACTCTACTAGCCGTTTAACCCTAAGAATTTTCTTTGTCTAAAGCCGTTTTCCATCTGACATTACCCTGGGCTTGGGTATAAAGAAGAAAATCTCGACCTAGTGATATCAGATTAAAAATAGAGAGTTTTAGTATATAGCTGATAGTCACGAGGATAAAGGGTAATAAACTTACAAAAAGTTTTTAATTACCCCCGTTTTTTATTATAAAACTATTAATATTACACCTGTACAAGATACAATTTATTTAGTTTAAGGGTTGTTGCCACCCCCAAGACTGACCTTCGTGTGCTTCTAGTGGTGTTGGTGTTTGTAGTAGACTATAAGAACTATTAAAGAATTGCACGTGAAACTTGTTTTCCATCCCTTTACGAGGTACAGTTTATTTTGTTTAAGGAGTGCCGCTACCCTCAAGACTGGCTTTGGCACAGTATTGCCTGAGAGTAGTTTTGAAGGAAACTATTAAAAGATTGCATGCGAAAATTTTAAAAACTGTGTATCGTGCCGTTTATGAACTATAATGTTCTTCAGTATAGGGGTTGCTGCCGTCCCCAAGACTGGCTTTAATGCACAGCTGCTAGCAAATATTTTTATATTAAATTAAAGGATTGCATGTGATAATTTAAAAATTTTTGCATGGCACCGTTTACGGACTACAATTTCTTTTAATGTAGGGATTACTTTCACCCCCAAAGCTGGCTTTCACGCCCCGATACGTGTGTTTATTTTTGTAATAGCGTGTTGGATGATTTCATGTTAAAACTATAAAAATTTTTAGTCAGATACAATTTATTTAGTTTAGGGGTTGTTGTCACCCCAAGACTGGCTTTGGCTCACCATTGCTAGTGGATGATTATCTAATAGACTCTTAAACAGTGCATGCGAAAATTTTTAAATTCTTTCAACGAGTCGTTTAGGAGCTTAACATTTTTTTAGCATGGGGGTTGCTGCCGCCTTCTAGACTGACTTTGGTGCAACGTTGCTGACTGATGATTTGTAATGTACTATTAGAGGATTGTATAAAACTCTTAAAAATTTTATATTTCGTTATTTACGAGCTAAAATTTTTGTAGTATAGGGGTTGCTGCCACCCCCAAGACTAGCTTTTGTAGACTATTGCTGATGGATGTTTCTATTATAAACAATTGGAGGATTGGATGCAAACGTTTTGAATATTTTCTATTGCGTTATTTATGAGTTATAATTTATTCAGTGTAAGGGTGAAACTATTCCTTAAGTATGATAAGGGAGAATTATGTGCAAAATTATAAGTACCGATGTAGTCAGACACAATTTGCAAAATTCGAAATCTATATGTAAATATTCGTAATAAAATATTTAAATTATATTTTCTAAGTTTCACAAAATCGTTACTAGAAAACAGTAAATAACATCATACAAATGTGGAAATATGATAGGACATCATTTATACAATTTTGCAACCCAAGAAATAAGCAAAAAATTAATAAATCGCCTTCAAATACAAGATATATATTAGTAGATAAAAGTTTGCATTCTCTGAAACTATACGGATGCAGCTTCTACATAACTGTTCGTTGCCCTATCATCTAAGAAGACTAACTGGCACCACGCTATGTTGCCATTTAGCGGATGTAAAGATGATATCATATAAAATATTAAGTATATTAAAATATATTCTGTGGCGCCCTTAACGGAAAATCGCTAGAATAAACTATACGATTTCTGTACATTTTCCTATCAATTTTAAAGCCACTTTGCGTTTCTTAAATATTTAAAATAGAAATTTGTACAAAAACTCATTTACTTTTATGTATTTCAAATCCTACCAATTTAGGTCTTCTTCCATATAAATATCTTAGCCAAAGAAATTCCATGCCAATAACGCCAAAAAGTAAAAAGGTTTACCTTGCGTCCAATATACGGTAGTAAGTTTACAAGGGACGCAAGTTTAAATGTAAATTTCGGTCTATCGGGTGCAGAAATATATATATTATATAACTGTAGTCTGAAGTGGTTCTAAATGAGCCCCAGGTTGGGCATCAATGAAGGTTGCTGTGTACAAAATATGTCCATTGTTAAATTATCTTTAGCTAGCTTTCTTCAAAATAAAACCACTAAACTCAGACATCAGATTTATAATGGTACGAAATATTCTTTTACAAGCAAACTCTCAAATACTAATTACTACATCGACAACACCTTTTCTCTTACAAACAATATCTTACTTCTAACATTTAGAAAAAATAACTTTCTCTCATCACAAACTTTAAATATAAAAAATGGAGTCCAAAATTACCACAACGGCATTGCCTTATGAAGAATATCTTAAATCTAACAAAAACAAACTTCTTATTTACTTGTACTAAAAATATAGTCCAAAATCTCTTTTATAATTAGGATGAGCACACTCTAATCTAAATTTCATTCTCCAATAACTAATTAATTAAATCTTATTATTATTTGTCAAGATAAGTCAGAAACTTCAATATCCACCCCTTTAAAAACGGATTTAAACGTATCTGATCAGTTAGACTTAGTAATTTTTTTTTATATATTGGCAAACCTCCAAATCAACTTATCGACTTGTACACACACTCTACTCTAAATTCAAATACTAAAATACTCTCATCATATAACTTAACTAGTCAATAGATATGTTCTTTTTTAATTTTAAATAGTTTTAAAACATCTTTAAATACCATTAAGTACCAAAATTACCATACCAGTTCCATATATGCTTTTATTCAAATTAAAGGTTTATGTTGTAGTAGTCAATTATTATTTATTTATTCTCCATTTTTGAAACCATTTTACGCACTTTAAATAATCTTACTTACTTCTGGACATTTAAAACACTTTTCCGTCGCTATTTCAATAAATAATTTTCGCTACTAATACAATACATGTTAGATCGACCACTAACAACTAACGTATCATATAAATTAGCATCATGATGTTGGAATTAGGACTGACCCTCAAATTTGACTTCTATTGGGTTATATAGGCAAGATTTTGTGACATCAGCATCTAGATCCTTCTAGCAAAGTGTAGTTGTTGTTTCTATGTTCGGATTGGCCCTAAAAGTGAGCTCTTTATGTAAGCATATAGGAAAACCGTGTTACCTCTAGTGATTGTTCATTGTCTGTTTCTCGAAGGTATGATGCAACGTTCATAGATTTGACGTTCTCTAACAGTCTCGAGCTATAATATAATTAATACCGTTTACCTATGGTTATTTTCTATTTACAACTTTATCGCTTAAACCGCCTTAATTGAACGATGTCATTTACCTTTATGTTCCATTTTAGTACTTGATTATTCCATAAGGTCAATGAATACGTTTTTCATTACTTGCAAAATACCATCTTATCAAATTGAAATACACTTCTAACTCATTCTTTGAATATTGACTGATATTTTAGAATACGCTTTCATCTAAATACCAACGCATGTTTGTTATTAAAAGAAAATGCAATTAAATGTTATACACAATAGAGCACTTTGATTACAAAATGTAGATGAAAAATCTACTGACTACTCAATTAAATTTCTTTTCATTCTCTTGTTTATGCATAATGAATACCATTAAATATAAACATGTTATTAGATTGTTTATTTAAGGATGAAACTCCTTGAAAACACCTCCTATGCGCAGAATATAGTAAATAGTGTTATTCTTATCTTAGAACATGAAGTTATGTAGCAGGAATGAAAACTCTTTTCGTCACGGGTTTTTATGCATTTATAATTCATATACTGAGCTTTTTCCAAATATGCTTCTCTATACAAACCAATTAATATTTATATAAGAACATGATTAAGTTATGTAACAGGAACGAAAACTTTTTAATCATGGGTTTTTATGCATTCATATATTGAGTGTTTATCCAAATATGCTTTGCTATACAAATAAATTTAAATATTTACATAATTTAAGCTTTTTATTACATTTTTTCTAATTTGTTCGAGTTTGCGGTATTGAACATTTACGAGATGACGCGGTATGACCTTTTGATGAGCTCTAACCACATCAAGATATATATATATATATATATATATATATATATATAAAACAGTATATTCGATGTATATAAACACCCACTTTACGAAAAATCAAAAGAGGGTTTTTAACTATACAAAGCAAGCTAGTAATTTGCATAGCCATAAATGAAAGAATTTGTTTGTTTCATAAAGGGTATAAACATTCATTGACTAGTTTCGATCTCACTGGATCATCGTGATGAGATCCAGTCGATGAATGTTTATTCCCTTTATGAAACAAACAAATTCTTCCATTTATGGCTATGCAAATTAGTAGCTTGATTTGTATAGTTAAAAACCCTCTTTCGATTTTTCGTAAAGTGGGTGTTTATCTATACATCGTATATACTGTTTTATTTATTAAATTTGCTATAAGCAATTATTTTTAATATCATATATATATATATATATATATATATATATATATATATTTATGAGTGGGTGTATGAGTGGGTGTTTATCTATACATCGTATATACTGTTTTATTTATTAAATTTGCTATAAGCAATTATTTTTAATATCATATATATATATATATAATATATATATATATATTGTAGTGAATTTAAAGGGTTAAATTTGGGTATAAACAATGCAATTTTAAACACCCTGTATAGAGGAAACAACCATAATTTACGTGCGAAATTTATTTCATTCATTTAATTTAAAGTAACAAGTATTACCATAATTTTATAATTAGGGATTAAAAATTCGTAGGTTCGTAAAGAAAATAAATTGTATAAGCCAATAGAAATTATTAATTAATTTAATTCAGTTTAATTCAAAGGGTTATAACGTCAGAAAACGCCTCAAAGCATGAAAAATCGATAATTCCAAGGCGAAACGCTTTACTAACAAACAAACAGACGTCGAATATAGGAAATACCTTGAAACGCAAACTCCTACAAATGTTAATTTAAAACGTTCGTTAATTGAACACCTGCATGTTTTGGAAAGGTCATCTTCCCCTTATTTCTGTAGATAACAAGACAAGCTTCGAGGTATATCGTTCAACCGACCGTTGTTTCGCATAAACGCTAACCAAAAGTTTCTATTAGCGTAGAAGGGATGAACATTCAATGATATGCTTCAGAATGAGACAGGCATAATAGTATTCACTTCGGTAGGCACGTATACAACTCCACGTGAAGTAGATATCACGCGGACAGTAATATCGATTTTCTACCAATCAAACAAAGTTAGAAGGAAACATCTAATATGCATAAGAGAGGAATAAAGTTAATACAGGCGGGGTTTTAAGACGTCACTGAAATATATCATTGGTCGAAATAGTTAGTTTTACAACAGACAAGCACGGGACAGATGAATGCGGGTTTTTCGGAAAATAGCGTAGCGACGAGCTAAATTTCGGGGAGTTTGAAAACGGTTATACAAAATTTGAAGAAAGAGTTAGTTCAATTAAGTATTTCGCGTTAAGAGGGTCTGGAGAGGTTACATTTTGAATCGTATAAATACGAGAGTTTAGTTATTAAATCTCTCTTTGACTTCTTTAATTTGCATTGCGTACGACGTACAAAATCTACTAACGAGCTTGTAAGTATTAAAATTTATAAATTCAATAGTACAGTGTTAGATTGTTGTGGCCTTAGAGTTTGAAACGCGGATAGTGCCGAGTTTATATTTAACTAAGGTACAACGTATACTTTAACAAGCTCGTAACGTAAATTAAATTATGCAATAATAAAAAAAGTAATATACTTGAATTTGGACATTGAGATGGATCTTGAATGAGTAGCATGCAGCGCAACGTAGATGGTGTTCATCTATAAATAGCTGAAGGCGGCAAGCAGCGCATTACCACTAGGCCGAGGGTTCAGGAACATAATACATCGTCAACAGAGATGGAATCTTCAAGTTGCCAGGTAACGCATTAGAATGTGCTGTTTTTATAAACTGTGGAAATTATTTGTGATGTGTGAGAGTGAACTTTGATGGTATTTTCGTTATTTTGCGTATTGAAAAGAATACGTATAACTAACTTTTATTATGGTATTTGAATATAAATCTAAAGGTGTACGTAAAGCTTATTAACGTTCCTCATGAATTTAAATTTTATTGTTTAGAATACATGAGTTTTGTGTTTGTAGTAAGAGTATGCAAAGTAGAAAGCATACATTAAAAAACTGGGTTATCATGAACTCACCATACTCCAGAGTGTAATAATTAGAAAAATATAAATAAGGTATTATTTAGGGCCCATTTACTCCTGTTACATTAAATGTGTTTGATATTTCAATTTAAAACAAGGACTTTACAAAGATATCATTTATGGAGTTGTAACTTGAGCACCGAAATGTACATAATCTTGAATTATTATTTGCAAATAGTGGTAAATAAATATTGTATGATTGTTGTATTATTTCGTGGTTTTATTAAAGACATGAACTTGGGTATGTGCGACACGGACTTGACTATTTGTGATGAACTTTAGGATGTAGTAGGCGAATTGAGAATCAACATGGTCGCCTTAGAGAGTAAACAAGGCAGATATTTTTCGAAACGATTTTGTAAAAGACGTGTTTTCAGAGATTATTTTCGAACCAATTTTGTAATAGACGTGTTTTCAGAACTGTGCTAATTTTGTATTCAGATAATAAAAGTAATCAATTTTTAAAATGAGTTTAATTGAAAAGTGGTAAAAGATACAAGCATAGGAATTATAAAGGGAATAGTAGTGATTGTGCGACGGAAAATTAGTGGATTTGGAGGGTGGTTTAAAGTTAGAAGGTTATCGAGAGTGGTTATACAGAAAGAAGTTTGATATTGGAGTGTGGTTTAAAGTTAGAAGGTCATCGAGAGTGGTTATACAGATTAGAAGTTGGATATTGGAGTGTGGTTTAAGGTTAGATTGAGCATCGAACAGAAAGATAAAGAAACGAGCAGATTGGAGATTAGATACGGAGAAGCGGACGGTTTTATAGAGGAAACAAGAATTCGAAGTGGATATTAGCAGAAGGGAAGTTGAAACACGGTATTTTCTAAATTCTAAATTTGGGTTAATCATTTCAGATATTGGGGAACAGTAAATAGTCGAAGACACCTGGAAGCAGCACGGAAATTCAAGAGCAGCAGTGTGAAGACGTATACGGTAATTAGGATTTTGTGCCAGGATTCAGCAAGGCATCGACGGAGTATAGACCAGGTGAGTTTTTAAAATCATAATTTTTAATACGTCAAAATTTAGTCATATAAAATTTGGTTGTAATTTAATTTGGCACATAGTAACTTTGATATAATTAGAAATTTTGGCATATACTAAAGTAGAGTAGCAATTTTAGTAGTAAAACGAAAGGGTGCACGTTGGTTGGACTTAACACAACTACTTATAACGAAACCCACTATAAGCAGTTGAATAACCTGAGATTAAGAGTTTTAAATAGTCGAGGCATTACATTAAATAGTTTATAAAAGAACCAACCAAACGGTGCAAGTACAAGGGCGTGCATTAGGTGTGCACATTTTACAAAAGTATAAAATAAAGGGTATAATATAGGTGAAACACACAAAAAGTAGAGGGTGGGGTAAATAATAATATATATATAATATATATATATATATATATATATATATATATATATATATTTAGTGAATTTAAAGGGTTAAATTTGGGTATAAACACTGAAATTTTAAACACCCTGTATAGAGGAAACAACCATAATTTACGTGCGAAATTTATTTCATTCATTTAATTTAAAGTAACAAGTATTACCATAATTTTATAATTAGGGATTAAAATTCGTAGGTTCGTAAAGAAAATAAATTGTATAAGCCAATAGAAATTATTAATTAATTTAATTCAGTTTAATTCAAAGGGTTATAACGTCAGAAAACGCCTCAAAGCATGAAAAATCGATAATTCCAAGGCGAAACGCTTTACTAACAAACAAACAGACGTCGAATATAGGAAATACCTTGAAACGCAAACTTCTACAAATGTTAATTTAAAACGTTCGTTAATTGAACACCTGCATGTTTTGGAAAGGTCATCTTCCCCTTATTTCTGTAGATAACAAGACAAGCTTCGAGGTATATCGTTCAACCGACCGTTGTTTCGCATAAACGCTAACCAAAAGTTTCTATTAGCGTAGAAGGGATGAACATTCAATGATATGCTTCAGAATGAGACAGGCATAATAGTATTCACTTCGGTAGGCACGTATACAACTCCACGTGAAGTAGATATCACGCGGACAGTAATATCGATTTTCTACCAATCAAACAAAGTTAGAAGGAAACATCTAATATGCATAAGAGAGGAATAAAGTTAATACAGGCGGGGTTTTAAGACGTCACTGAAATATATCATTGGTCGAAATAGTTAGTTTTACAACAGACAAGCACGGGACAGATGAATGCGGGTTTTTCGGAAAATAGCGTAGCGACGAGCTAAATTTCGTGGAGTTTGAAAACGGTTATACAAAATTTGAAGAAAGAGTTAGTTCAATTAAGTATTTCGCGTTAAGAGGGTCTGGAGAGGTTACATTTTGAATCGTATAAATACGAGAGTTTAGTTATTAAATCTCTCTTTGACTTCTTTAATTTGCATTGCGTACGACGTACAAAATCTACTAACGAGCTTGTAAGTATTAAAATTTATAAATTCAATAGTACAGTGTTAGATTGTTGTGGCCTTAGAGTTTGAAACGCGGATAGTGCCGAGTTTATATTTAACTAAGGTACAACGTATACTTTAACAAGCTCGTAACGTAAATTAAATTATGCAATAATAAAAAAAGTAATATACTTGAATTTGGACATTGAGATGGATCTTGAATGAGTAGCATGCAGCGCAACGTAGATGGTGTTCATCTATAAATAGCTGAAGGCGGCAAGCAGCGCATTACCACTAGGCCGAGGGTTCAGGAACATAATACATCGTCAACAGAGATGGAATCTTCAAGTTGCCAGGTAACGCATTAGAATGTGCTGTTTTTATAAACTGTGGAAATTATTTGTGATGTGTGAGAGTGAACTTTGATGGTATTTTCGTTATTTTGCGTATTGAAAAGAATACGTATAACTAACTTTTATTATGGTATTTGAATATAAATCTAAAGGTGTACGTAAAGCTTATTAACGTTCCTCATGAATTTAAATTTTATTGTTTAGAATACATGAGTTTTGTGTTTGTAGTAAGAGTATGCAAAGTAGAAAGCATACATTAAAAAACTGGGTTATCATGAACTCACCATACTCCAGAGTGTAATAATTAGAAAAATATAAATAAGGTATTATTTAGGGCCCATTTACTCCTGTTACATTAAATGTGTTTGATATTTCAATTTAAAACAAGGACTTTACAAAGATATCATTTATGGAGTTGTAACTTGAGCACCGAAATGTACATAATCTTGAATTATTATTTGCAAATAGTGGTAAATAAATATTGTATGATTGTTGTATTATTTCGTGGTTTTATTAAATGGTGTGTGTGAACGGTACAGAGAATGATAGTAAATCTAGGTAACCAAGAGGAGGCCCAACTGAGCTAGCTAGGGAGTTGTTGAAAAAATCAATTAATGTGATGAAGCAGAAATCCGGGTAAGAAATTGTTTTTTAAAAATTTTTCTATTTTGTGAAATTTTCGATTTTTGAAAATTGATAATTTTCGAATCTACTGAGGAACAGATCGAAGTTCCAGGGCAATTTATAACGCCCAATTCGTGGGGCTCGAATGTTTTTTGAGAAAGTACCAGTTCAGAGCGGAGTTCCACGGCAATTTATGGCGACCCGAACGTGAGGCTCGAGCTCCAGGTAGAATTTTAGCAGTTTTATTCCAGGAAACTGGCGATCTGAGAGAGAGAGAGAGTCTGTTTTGTATAAATTTAAGAATATTTTAAGTGTGTGTGGGAGTGGTTTGAACGTATGCAGAGAAAGGAGTGGTTCAGAAGCCAAGGAGAGGAAATTGGAAGTGACGATAGTGCCTTGTTTGATAAAAATTCAAAAATAGAGGAAACTGGAGGTAGTAAGGATCAGTCGAGGACGGAATCTGGAGAAGCTGGAAATGAATTGATGATGAGAATGTTAGAGGAAATGAGATTAAGTAGGGAAGAGTCTAACAGGAAGTTTGAAGAGGTTAGAGAGGACTCGAATCGAAAATTTGAGCAAATGAGTGCTGAATCAAATAGAAAATTTGATCAGATGAGTGCAGAGTCGAATAAGAAATTGGACCAAATTAGTCAGAAAATTGACAAGTCGACGTAAATAGTTTATAAAAGAACCAACCAAACGGTGCAAGTACAAGGGCGTGCATTAGGTGTGCACATTTTACAAAAGTATAAAATAAAGGGTATAATATAGGTGAAACACACAAAAAGTAGAGGGTGGGGTAAATAATAATATATATATATATATATATATATATATATATATATATATATATATATATTGTAGTGAATTTAAAGGGTTAAATTTGGGTATAAACAATGCAATTTTAAACACCCTGTATAGAGGAAACAACCATAATTTACGTGCGAAATTTATTTCATTCATTTAATTTAAAGTAACAAGTATTACCATAATTTTATAATTAGGGATTAAAAATTCGTAGGTTCGTAAAGAAAATAAATTGTATAAGCCAATAGAAATTATTAATTAATTTAATTCAGTTTAATTCAAAGGGTTATAACGTCAGAAAACGCCTCAAAGCATGAAAATCGATAATTCCAAGGCGAAACGCTTTACTAACAAACAAACAGACGTCGAATATAGGAAATACCTTGAAACGCAAACTTCTACAAATGTTAATTTAAAACGTTCGTTAATTGAACACCTGCATGTTTTGGAAAGGTCATCTTCCCTTATTTCTGTAGATAACAAGACAAGCTTCGAGGTATATCGTTCAACCGACCGTTGTTTCGCATAAACGCTAACCAAAAGTTTCTATTAGCGTAGAAGGATGAACATTCAATGATATGCTTCAGAATGAGACAGGCATAATAGTATTCACTTCGGTAGGCACGTATACAACTCCACGTGAAGTAGATATCACGCGGACAGTAATATCGATTTTCTACCAATCAAACAAAGTTAGAAGGAAACATCTAATATGCATAAGAGAGGAATAAAGTTAATACAGGCGGGGTTTTAAGACGTCACTGAAATATATCATTGGTCGAAATAGTTAGTTTTACAACAGACAAGCACGGGACAGATGAATGCGGGTTTTTCGGAAAATAGCGTAGCGACGAGCTAAATTTCGGGGAGTTTGAAAACGGTTATACAAAATTTGAAGAAAGAGTTAGTTCAATTAAGTATTTCGCGTTAAGAGGGTCTGGAGAGGTTACATTTTGAATCGTATAAATACGAGAGTTTAGTTATTAAATCTCTCTTTGACTTCTTTAATTTGCATTGCGTACGACGTACAAAAATCTACTAACGAGCTTGTAAGTATTAAAATTTATAAATTCAATAGTACAGTGTTAGATTGTTGTGGCCTTAGAGTTTGAAACGCGGATAGTGCCGAGTTTATATTTAACTAAGGTACAACGTATACTTTAACAAGCTCGTAACGTAAATTAAATTATGCAATAATAAAAAAAAAGTAATATACTTGAATTTGGACATTGAGATGGATCTTGAATGAGTAGCATGCAGCGCAACGTAGATGGTGTTCATCTATAAATAGCTGAAGGCGGCAAGCAGCGCATTACCACTAGGCCGAGGGTTCAGGAACATAATACATCGTCAACAGAGATGGAATCTTCAAGTTGCCAGGTAACGCATTAGAATGTGCTGTTTTTTATAAACTGTGGAAATTATTTGTGATGTGTGAGAGTGAACTTTGATGGTATTTTTCGTTATTTTGCGTATTGAAAAGAATACGTATAACTAACTTTTATTATGGTATTTGAATATAAATCTAAAGGTGTACGTAAAGCTTATTAACGTTCCTCATGAATTTAAATTTTTATTGTTTAGAATACATGAGTTTTTGTGTTTGTAGTAAGAGTATGCAAAGTAGAAAGCATACATTAAAAAAACTGGGTTATCATGAACTCACCATACTCCAGAGTGTAATAATTAGAAAAAATATAAATAAGGTATTATTTAGGGCCCATTTACTCCTGTTACATTAAATGTGTTTGATATTTCAATTTAAAAACAAGGACTTTACAAAGATATCATTTATGGAGGTGTAACTTGAGCACCGAAATGTACATAATCTTGAATTATTATTTGCAAATAGTGGTAAATAAATATTGTATGATTGTTGTATTATTTCGTGGTTTTATTAAATGGTGTGTGTGAACGGTACAGAGAATGATAGTAAATCTAGGTAACCAAGAGGAGGCCCAACTGAGCTAGCTAGGGAGTTGTTGAAAAAATCAATTAATGTGATGAAGCAGAAATCCGGGTAAGAAATTGTTTTTTAAAAATTTTTCTATTTTGTGAAATTTTCGATTTTTGAAAATTGATAATTTTCGAATCTACTGAGGAACAGAGCGAAGTTCCAGGGCAATTTATAACGCCCAATTCGTGGGGCTCGAATGTTTTTGAGAAAGTACCAGTTCAGAGCGGAGTTCCACGGCAATTTATGGCGACCGAACGTGAGGCTCGAGCTCCAGGTAGAATTTTAGCAGTTTTATTCCAGGAAACTGGCGATCTGAGAGAGAGAGAGAGTCTGTTTTGTATAAATTTAAGAATATTTTAAGTGTGTGTGGGAGTGGTTTGAACGTATGCAGAGAAAGGAGTGGTTAAGAAGCCAAGGAGAGGAAATTGGAAGTGACGATAGTGCCTTGTTTGATAAAAATTCAAAAATAGAGGAAACTGGAGGTAGTAAGGATCAGTCGAGGACGGAATCTGGAGAAGCTGGAAATGAATTGATGATGAGAATGTTAGAGGAAATGAGATTAAGTAGGGAAGAGTCTAACAGGAAGTTTGAAGAGGTTAGAGAGGACTCGAATCGAAAATTTGAGCAAATGAGTGCTGAATCAAATAGAAAATTTGATCAGATGAGTGCAGAGTCGAATAAGAAATTGGACCAAATTAGTCAGAAAATTGACAAGTCGACGAGAGAATTTTCAGATTTTAAAAATAGTTTGACGGTGAAATAGGGGAAGTTGAAAATAGGGTAGATAAAAATGAGCGTGATATTAGAGGTTTAAATCGGGAAATGGGACAATTAAGGGCAGATGTAAGAATTTTCTGTGTGGACGAGATTAATGCTAAAATGACTTAGGTAACAGACTCGTGTAAGGATCAGTTAGGTCGGGTAGAGA
The DNA here is from genome assembly GCA_036346225.1 of Platerodrilus igneus. Lineage (NCBI taxonomy): Eukaryota > Metazoa > Arthropoda > Insecta > Coleoptera > Lycidae > Platerodrilus > Platerodrilus igneus. The sequence continues at coordinate 1,877,492 of JARFIW010001274.1, forward strand.
GAGAAGTGACAGGGATTAAACAGAATGTAGCAACTTTGTTGGGGGATGGTCCAAGATTTGTAACAGGTAATATGTCATTGGAGCAACAAATGAAATTTTATGGGGATAGTAGAGTAAACCCTCAGATATTCATTAATAACATTAGAGGTTTAATAAATAATTTATGTGATGAACAGGCGAAACTAAATGTTGTGAAAGCTTTACTAAAAGACCATGCTGAAGCTTGGTACAATTTAATTGGACAAGAAATTAACACTTACACTGACTTTGAGGACAGGTTTTTGAAACATTACTGGAGTGACCACAACACAGGACCAGGTACGAGACGATCTGATCACAGGTAAATTTAAAGGAGAATTTTCAGGAAGTAGGGAGCAATATGCTATACGAAAGTATAGCATAGCTAAACAACTTAATCCACCACTGATGGACCGACAGATTATTAAATACTTATCACGGCATTTTGAGGTTGAGGTGAGGCAACACGTAGCGTTGCAGAATATTGTGGACAGGGAGATGTTTCTGGAGTATCTGCAAAAGTACGATGACGTTAACAGTGGACAACCTAGGGAAAGTAGGAAAAGACAAGTTAATGCTGTAAGATTCGAACGACGGAACAACTACGCAAGACGGGGGAATAATTTTACATACCATAGACAGAATTGGGAACCGCGACGGACGTTTTACAGGAGCAACAGTGTAGGTAGGAGGACTGCACCTAGACCGGGACCAACGAGACAAAACAGTTCACCGGACATGAGGGGGACATCAACTACAAACCGGGAAAGTAACAACACGGACAGAGTTGAGACGCCAAGGACATACGCAGAAATGGTAGCAAGACCAGGACCGAGTAGGAAAACCAGACCTGGACAGGATTTTTAAAGCAGGACAAACCACTAGACATCACTGTGTACACATATGAACATCCTAGGGAATTTTTGAAAATAGAAGAAGAAATTGAGCCAGAAATAGTAGAAAAATTTTGTTTGCCCATAATAGAAATTAAAATTTTTGAGAAAAATTTAGGAGCATTATTAGATTCAGGAGCTGAGGCGAGTTTGGTATCGGAGGAATTCGTCAATGTAATTAAAGATAAAGTGTGTGATAGGATAATGCCAATAAAAAGAAGTCACCTGGTTGCGCCGAATAAAAAACGGTTTGATGTTGTGAATAGCGTGGTTATTTTGAAAGTAGAGTTAGGTTCAGTAAGCTGTGAACAAGAATTGATAATTGTACCTGGGTTAAAGTTTAAAGGGATATTAGGGGTCGATTGTATGATGAAGTTAGGGGTTATAATAGATATGGAGAGGAAAATAGTTAGGATTGGGGATAGGATATTGCCCTGGAAGACAAGTTATGATGTCACAGCAGATGACATGGGGTTATGTATTAATAGTATAGAGGGAGATGATGAAGAAGTGAGAGAGATCGACTCAGGGGAATATAGTGAGGAAAAGTTAGATGAGGTACAAGTAATAGTGAAAGAAGAGGCTGAACAAGTAGAGGTAAAGTCAGGCGCAGAGTTAATAGTGGATAACGAGTCCGAGTTAAGAAAGATAGAAGTAAAAATAGCATTATGTGACACACAAGAAATAAATATAGGCATAAGTGAGTTAAGGGGCAAAGATAATTTTGGTAATTTGAATTTGAATTTAAAAGATTTTTGTGAAATGAATATTGTACATGAAGGGTCTAGAAGAGATGAAAAGTTTTGTATAGAGGGGAAAGATACAGAGGTTGAGGTTTGGGTGTATAAGTTTGTATAAGGTTTGTATAAGTATAAGTATAATAAATGAGAAACAGACAAGTATAGGGAATGAAGAAGAAATATTTAAGAGTCAGGATAATAGGTAAATAAAATTAAATAAAAACCCTTAACCACAAAAAATTTTTTTTTGTGGTTAAGGGTTTTTATTTAATTTTATTTAAATCGTGCCACAGTGTTCCTATAGATTATCAGGATAATAGGGATAAGTTTATTTTATGTGAAGTAATAGGGATGAGAAGTATAGAAATAGAAGGAGGAGAAATAGAAATGAAGAGTATTAGGATTGTAAGAAGAAAGACTTGGAGGATTAAGAAAAGAGTCAGATTTAAATAAGAAGATGAAGGTTAATGACAAAAGGATAAAGATAAGTGAATTTTAGAATAGATGTAGAATATAGAGATAGCGATAGGTGTATATAGAAAAGTAGAAGTAGAAATAGGATAAATATGGATAGGTGTATATAGAAAGTAGAGATAGGTGTATAATGGAATAAAATTTAAATAGGGATAGAAATAGGTGTATATAGAAGATTAGAAGTAAGTAGTTATAGAAAATAGAACTAGGTATAGGATAAATATGGGAGATAGTTAGATATAGGTATAGTATTAGGTATGTATAGGTAGGATAGGAATAGATAGTGATAGTAAGTAGAGGTAAAAGAGATGAAAAGTGAAGATAAAGAGAAAAGTACAAAAGAAATACGTAAAGAGTCAATAAAGGACTAAAGGGTGAAATGAAAAGAGAAAATACAATGAAATAAGAGGGTGAAGAGTTAATAATAGATAGAAATAGTTAGGTAAAAGATAGTGATAGGTATGTATAGGTAATTAGAAGTAAAGATAGGCGTAGATAGATAGAAAGAAGTAGAGATAGGTGTAGAAATAGATAGAAATAGGTAGACAAGTAGTGATAGGTTGAATAAAAAGGTATAGGTAGTGTTAGTTGAGTAGATAGGTGTATAGAAATAGCAGATAAGATTAAATTAGAGTGTAGGTATTTAAATTCAGAAAAACCGGGAAGAGGTTTTCCTAGAATTGAAATAGGGGGATTATCTAGTGGTTTTAAAGGGTTAAAGGTAAATATAAACAAGGCAATTTCAAAACACCCTGTATAAAGAAAACAACCAGAAATATCGTGCAAAATTTATTCCAGTTAGTTCATTTTTAAGTAACAAGTATTAACAAAATTTTACAAATAATGATTAAAATTTAGTAGGTTTGCAAAGAAAATAAATTGTAGAAGCCAATGCAATTAATTTATTAATTTAATTGAGTTTAATTGAACGGTTATTTACGTATAATATGCATAAAAGCATGAAAAATCGATATATCCAAGGCGAAACGCTTTACTATATAAAATACTTCGAAGAGCGAAATCCTAGAAATGTTAGTTAAAACATTCGTTAAAATTGAACACCTGCAGGTTTTGTAAATGTCAAGTTCCCTTATTTTTATAGATAAAACTCAAGATTCTAGGTATATTATACAGACGGTCGGATATTTTCGCATTAAACGCTAATAAGGGGTTATTTAAAGCACATAGGCAAGTCCACGTGGGGTTAGATAGCAGATGAACAGAAATATCGATTTCTACCACTCACGCAAGGTTGGAAGGAGGCGTAGGATATGTGTAGGAAAGGGATAGCGTTAATATAGGCAGGATCTTTTAGACGTCAATGCATATACTATTGGTCGATATCGTTAGTTGTACATCAGACAAACACAAGAATATTGAATGTTAATTTTTCAGAAAATATCGTAACGACGCGCTGAATTTCGAGGATTTAGAAGACGGTTGAACCCAAAATTTTAAGAAATATTAGTGTAAATGAAGGACTTCGGGTGAAATGCGGCCGAGAGGTGGCATCGTAAATGAAATAAATACTTTTTGAAAATAAATAAAAGCCCCTTAGTATTTTGATCGCTTCAGACTACGTACGAAAGTTACCACGAGCTTGTAAGTATAGAAAATTATTTTAAATTAAATAGTACAGTTAGCCTCATAATTTGTACGCGGATAGTGAGTCTAAGAATTTATTGAGGTGCAATTTATATTTTTTTAACAAGCTCGTGTAGTGACGTTATGTAACGTGAATTAATCTAAATTAAATTAAACAATTATCAAAGAAGAGTAATAATTGGATTTGAAGTTGGATGTATCGTGTATGAACAGCATTGCAACAGCTTGGAGGATGTTCAACTACTAATATCTGGAGGCGGGAGCAAAGCAGTACCACGAAACAACTTAATGGCATCATCAACGGAACAGGAATTTTCAAGAAATTCCAGGTAACGCTTTAAAATTGTTGTTGTTATAAACTATGAAACTATGAAAATTGTGTGATGGGTGTGAATGAACTATGATGGTATTTTACATTATTTGGCGTATTGAAAGTAATACGTATAACTAACTTTTATTGTGGTATTTAAATAGAAATATAAAGGTGTTTATAAAGCTGATTAACATTCCTCAGGGATTTAAATATTTTTTTGTTATGAGTACATGGGTTTTTGTTGTGTTTGTAATAAGAATATGTCAAGTAAAAAGCATACATTAATCATAAATAACTGGGTTATCATGAGCTCACCATACTCCAGAGTTTCCTAATTGAAATCAATTATAAATACAGAAAGAAAGATAAGGTATTATTCAGGGCCCATTTACTCAGGTTACATTTAATGTGTTCGATATTGCTAGTTAAAAATTCTGGACTTTACAAAATAGAATTTATTGAGGTGTAGCTTGACTACTGAAATGTACATAATTTTGAAGTTTTATTTGTAAATAGTGGAAAATAGATATTGTATGTTTGTTGTATTATTTTGTGGTTTTATTGAGAGTGTGCGTGAACGATAGAAAGTGTGAGAGTGAATCTAGGTATCCAAGAGGAGGCCTAACTGAGCTAGCCGGAAGCAGTTGAAGAAAGCAATTCAACCGAGGAAGCTGGAATCGGGGTAAGAAATATTATTTTCTTTGTTTTTGAATTTTATGACGATTTTGAAAAATTAATAAAATTTCGAATATATTTTTGTTGGTGAGGCTTTTACCCGAGAAACACGGCAATATATATATATATATATATATATATATATATTGATGTGATATGAGGGTCATAAAAGGTTATTGAGCACCACATTCTGTCAGAAAACAGACCCAATGCTAAGAAAGTAAAATTTTCTAAAATTTAATTTTTATCCTGTATAATATTCTCGTAAGTTTCCCATATAAAATAACACGCCCTATAGTGTTGACACATACCATATAAGAACCAAGCGCAATTTTAATATCCGTAAAAATACAAGAGCATTATTCATTAATCCATGTGTAAATATTTATATTCCTAAAAAATATCAGTTTCAATGCATTTATATAAACCGTAAAACGAGTCTAAGAGTTCAACCACTTTAAGAATACTAAATAATTTCAATGTCAAGCTATCTTCTTTAAGATATATCATTTAAAATAATAAAATCAATACTTTTCTAGAATGTAAATTCAATAATGCATTCAGCCTCTTTAGAAATATCAGTGAATATACGTTATTTAATACAAAACAAAAAATACTGCATTCTTTCGAGTGTTCTCAAAGCCATAAACCATTCGCTAACAAGCAATATGAAAAAATGGCCCAATTTGCAGAAAGGGATAACATCGAGAAATACTATACACCAGAAAAGATAACGAGTTTTAATGGAGTACAACAATGATTAATTTATTGCTCCAATATAAATAATAAGTTATCTAGATGCAAGGTCACCGGATCTTGAAGTATTTGAAAATTGATATCTTAACGTATGAAGATTAAAGATGGGACAAAGAATTTTTCGATGTTGTTAATTCTAATGAAAACGACCTTTTGATAGCGATAGAGATCAGAATACCAGCAAGACATCAATAACCCAAAACGCAAATATACTTTTGTTTTACATCTAGAAAGACGATTCCTGTATTATTAAGTAGATTAATCTAGTATGAGTTTTTATTTTGCGTATCGAAAATTAATTGTGAATGGATAGTTTTATTTTAGCAATTTTGAGATCAGAGCTCAAAGTGTTTTGACCCTTCCAAAAATTTCGGATCTAAGTCTAGGATCAGCTACACGGAAACGGGGTAATACAAGGATATTTAAATTATCCGTAAAAATTTTAAAGAAAATTTTGTGACACATGAAATGTTTTGGAGTGTTATAATTATTAACAAGGATTAGATGAAGATTGTATTATTATGTAAGTAGTGATAAAATGTTGTTTCTTTCTAAACTTAAGCTGTAAATTGTATTTATACGCCTTCTTGAAACTTGTGTATATAAGTAGATTTCTTAGAATAATGTGTGTAGAAGAAAGATGTTTTTGAATGTATCAAGGATTGTTCAGAAAATTTTGTTGAGATTACTTTCATTTCATTTTCATAAAGTCCACAGCATAATTTATCGATGAGCTAGCAAGAGAAAACGGGCACAGTAAGGGAAGAATCCATATTATATCATTTTATCTTTTCAATTATTCATTGTATTGAGTCAAGGCGGCTGTACCCGAATATTGTTCGGGTGGGCAGCGTCTGAAAATATGTATGATTGGCTTGATTATTTGTTTAATAAGTATAAGCAAAAAATAATTATAAGTTTCGTAAATACATAAAAATAAAAGTGAAATTGAATAATTTTAACCGTTGGAAGCAGTTCGGTAATCTTCGGAAGGTTTCGTGGTTGCTTGTGTAGCCAAAATAAACTTAAACACTTATGGATGAGATAAAGAGGGCACGAGAGGTAATGGAAACCCACATTCTATAAATAAAATCCACCCAAATAGACCGAAAAAATTTAAATTTTCCGATATTCATTGTATAAAAACCCACTGTATAAAAATAAATGTATTGCATATACCCAGCCATTAAATTTATTTAGCTTTAATAAAACGATAATTTTCCCGTGTATGAAACAAATCTTATTGCACGTACTTTTGAAGTACTAGAAATAACTTAAATTTAAGCCATTCATTTCATTTATCATAAAAACACACTTCCCGTGTATGTTACAACCACTAAGATATAAATACAAAAAACCATTTAATCTGTGTAAGAAAAATATCAATTTATTGCCTTTATTAATTAAAATACTAAATTAATTTTCCGTATATAAAATATTTACTTTATTTACCGTAAAACCCAAATTATTTATTACAATTATTAAAATACAAAATTTTTTGCATTTGCAAAACCGTTAAAAAAGCAATTAAAGCTTTAATTAATTCTGTAATTATACTAAAATCTTTACTTTATTACTATACAAATCAATCATAAGGAAAGCAAACGCCATTCTTCAACTATTTTTCCGTGTATATACAATATCAGAAATAAAATTCATTTAAATTCACTTAATGAATTTTAAATAAAACATATTCTAGAGTTTTCGTGATTAATAGAGAAAAGTGCATCATCTGTACTAAGAAATACATAAATAGCTAATTATAGAATAAACGCCGATCAAGGTAATTGCGTTATCATTAAAAAAGCAATAAAATCGATAAAAATTATTTTACAGCTTTTTGTGTTACTATAAGTTAGATGCGACGCGACAATCAACTCTGTACCTTAGAAAAAGATTGGCAACTCCTTGCTATGCTTATAAATCAAATTGATCGCGATAGTTTGACACTAATTAGACCATAAAGCATGCCATTCTTGTTAAATTTACATCACCCTGGTGACTAATTCTTCCAATTAAATCGGCAATCGTATGGAAAAAAAATGACATAGTTAAAATGTTATACATAAGCCTCAACTTTCTTAGAGATATTGACTGATTAATTCACTATTCGTCATTCATCATTTAAGATATAAAGCAGAAGTGTGCACTGTAAATTATTTTATGGCATGAAATTTATACGTTTGAGTAGTTTCAAACATAGTAGTTATTAATGCAACTATTTGGTAAAAAATAATTATTTTGTAAAATACAATGACGATTGAACATTCTTCGATGCAAAAGCTACAGCGTCAAATTTAACCCATCAGAACAGTTTTATTCTAAAAAATTTGTTTTTTTGCATACGTTGTTTGATTTTATTGGTGTGATGGTTATTTAATTGGAGTTATTGTGCAACTTAAAACGTTTAACCGTCAGCAATACAGCTGCTATCTACATCATATAAGAGTTGAAAATATACACGAGCAAACAGGAACATTGTTGCAGTTCGTGAAATTAATAAATGAATTGTGCCTGTTTGTAAAATTCTTTTAATATGTGCTCTGGTTCGTAAAATAGTGACAGAAATCTTACAGACTCTAATAAACGTAAAAAATATGGGTTTAACGTCAAAGGTGCAAGATAATTTTGTAGGAGACTATTAGACGGTCTTATGTGAAAATTTTAAAAATTTTCTATTGAGCCATTTACGAGCTATAATGTTTTTTAGTGTAGGGGTTACTGCCACCCCTCTAAAAAATTTCTATTGAACTGTTTACGAGCTATAATGTTTTTTGGTGTAGGGGTTACTGCCACCCCAAAGACTGGTTTTTGCACGCCGTTAGTAGTGTTGATTTTTGTAATAAATTATAGAGGATTGCATGTGAAAATTTTAAAACTTTTTATCTAGCCTTTTACGAGATACGCTTTACTTAGTTTAGGGATTGCTGCGTGCCCAAATACTGGCTTTAGCACTCCATTACTGGTGAAATTTTTGTTATAGATTATTAAGCATTTCATGAGAAAATTTGAAAATTTTCTAACGAGGTGTTTACCGGCTAATTTTTTTAGCAAAGCGGTAGCTGCCACCCCCAAGACTGGGTTTGATGCACTGCTGCTAGTGGATGTTTGCACAATATACTATTAAAGAATTGTATGTGAATATTATGAAAATTTTGTATCACATCGTTCACGTGCTACAGTTTTACAGAATAAGAGTTACTGCTACCCTGACACAGCAGTGCTTGATGATAGTTTTGAAGGAGACCATTAGAATATTGCATGTGATGAGTTTGAAAGCTTTACATAGCACCGTTTACAAGTTTCCACTTTATTTTTAATATAGGGATTGATTCCATCACCAAAACTGGCTTTCACGCCACGTTGCTGGTGTTTATTTTTGTAATAGAATATTAGATGATTGAATGTAAAAATTTAAAAATTTTTATCCAGCCCTTTAGGGGTACACTTTATTTAGCTTAGGGGTTGCTGCCACCTCCAAGAATAGTTTGGGCACATCGTTGCTGATGGATGCTTTTGTTACAGACCATTAACCATGCCATGTTAAATTTTTAAATTTTTCTAGCAAGTCGTTTAGGAGCTAAAAATTTATTTAGTATAGGAGTATTGCCGCACTCAAGATAGACTTTTGTGTACCGTTGCTCGCAAATATTTTGTAATATGCGATGAGAGGATACACGTACAAATTTTAAACATTTTCTATTCAGCCATTTACGAACTACAATTTTTGTTGAATAAGGGTTGCTGCTACTCCCAACACTAGCTTTTGTGCACACCTTTGCTGCTGAACGTTTCTATTATAGACAATTAAAGGTTGTTTGCATGCAAACATTTTGAATATTTTCTACTGCATCATTTAAGAGCTACAATTTATTTAGTGTGGGGGTTGTAGCTACTCCTTGAGTAGTATGGTAAGGGAAAATTATTTACAGAATTATAAGTGCAGTTGTATTCAGAAACAATTTGCAAAATTGGAAATTTCTGTTATCAATCTGTAAATTATATTTTGTAAACTGTACAAAATTTTTGCTGGGAAACAGTCAATAACTTCATACAAATGTAGAAATGCAATATTACATCATATAAACAGGTCTACAACCTAATATGTAAGCAAAAATTTTAAATCCTCAAACACTTAATATATATTAGTGAATAAAAGTTTGCAGCAAACCCTATGGACACAGCTTCTATGAAACTGCTCGTCGCACTTTATCTAAGCAGACTAACTTGCACCACGCTGTGTTGACATTTAGTGATTGTAAAGATGATAACACAATAAAATATTTCGTATATTAAAATATATTCTATGGCGCTCTCAACGGAAAATCGATATACAAAAGTATATGATTTCTGTACACTTTCCTATCAATTCTTAAGTCCATTCTGTTGGTTCTTATATATTTAAAATAAAAATTTGTACAAAACTCATTGACTTTGACATATTCCAAACCTTACCAATTTGGATCTTCTTCCTTATAAACATCCTAGGCAGGGAAGCGCAATGTCAGAAATGCCAAAAAGTGAAAAGTTTTATATTGCGTCTGATATATAGTAGTAAGTTTACAAGGAATGCAAGTGTGAATACAAATTCCGGTCTATTGGGTGCAAAAATGATAGTAGGATGTATATATATATATATATATATATATATATATATATATATATTAATAGAGAATAATCATATATTGCTATGTTATTTATCTTTTTTTCAGTGTTCTCGCCCCACGTTGATGCGTCATATAACTTTGCTATGTTATAGCCCCTAACGTTGCCGTCGCCTTTAATCTTATTGTGAGCTTTCCCTTCGAGCAACAATGTTGTGTGTCATTTATCTTTATTGCTATGTTCGTACTCGGCTTTCTGCTTTGCGTCTGTTTCCTATCTCTCTTTTTACATCTGCCTCAGCTAGCTTAATCTAATCAACACAGTGTCCCATACGACACGACAATAGAGACTGTTTAACCCCCTTTTTTTCTAACTCTTGTCTGTTAGAATAATGTACATGAATCATTCCCAAATTCATATGATAATCGAGAATATGTACACTTTGTATTTAATAACTTATTGCTTTGAATTTATATTCAAAAATTAGCCCCTAAATAAAATATTAAAATTTATCTGATTCCACCAAAATCATACTCACTGAAAGCCAGCAAAAATACCACTATAATTTATTTTGAAGCTCTTTTGAACGTTCAAACGATCTTCTTTCTATTTTTATAAATTCTCAAAATATTTTTGATGACCCTTACAAATACTTCGATATAAATAATAAAAAATGTTAAAATACAGTCTTATACTAATAAAAGATTATAAATCTCTTACCTGTGTTTTCCCTGCTTGTTTCCTGGAACTGCCTCTGTATGTGAAAGGTCAGCACCCCTGGATTGTTTCCAATTTGATTCTCTGTTACAGCTTGTCCCAGTTAATTTTTAGCGTAGTTTCTTCAACCTGTTGACCAGAATAATTACTTAAATTTGCTTGAATTCTCCCTTCGGATTTTACCCAGATTTTTGTTTGGTTTTATTTTTAATTCTTAGAGTTTCCTTGAAGTTTATTTGGAAGTTTATTTGAAGTTTATTGCAGTTTCCTTGAAGTTTAATTGGGGTTTATTTGGAAGTTTATACGTCGTTATTTGAAGCTTATTTGGAGTTCCTACGTCGTTATTCGAACTTTCTTTGAAGCCGTTTTTAAAAGCTAACGGCCGCTTCTGTTATATTTATTGGCACTTGACTTTTTCACTTTGATTTCACTCAATTATTTATTTATACTAAGTTCACTTTGCATAGTATTTTACTTCTCACTGACGTGGTTAGTGCCTTGGTTGCAGAGATACTCGATGTAATAATAATAATAATATTTATTTAAAGTAGGCAATCCTAATATTACAATACATTAGAATAGAAAATAAAAAAAATATGCTTTCTTAATTTAAGTAAATAAAAATACAAATACATTTAGTGTTACTTAAAAGTTACTCAAGACAAAAAGAAAAATTAAGTATCAGTAAAAGCAACTATTACTTAACTAGAAGCTTGAAAATTATAATTACTCCTACCAAGTATAGGTCATTTGGTTTATTTCATAAAGTACTTACATTTTATTTAGGTTTTAGTTTTTTCTTTAATTCCCGTTTAAAAGATATCAATGTATTACAGTCTCGAATACCTTTTAGTAAAGTATTATATTTAATCAGACCTTTGAAGAATATTGAATTCATAGTCTTTTTCAATTTCGTCCTTGCAACATATAAATTGCATTGTGACCTAGTTTCATGGTTATGTATTTGGTTGGCATAAACAATAAACTCATCAAAATAACTTGGTATTAATCCATTGATAATTTTAAAAATAAATATTGTTAAATATTCAATTTTTTCAGTAACCGATAGCCATTCTAGAGTGCTTAACATTTTTTGAATGCTAGCCCTTTTACTACATTCCAGTATGATTCTTAAACCTCTGTTCTGTAGTTTTTGAAGAGTACTTAACTTATTTTGGTCAAATAAATATAGTATTGTTGCGCAGTAGTCAAAATGTGGTTGAATGATTGTTTTGTAGACTGTAATTTTAGTTCTCAAAGACAATTCTGTTGCTAATCTTGAGAAGAAATATAGTTTTTTTGTAATTTTATTTTTAACATAATCAAAGTGATTTTTAAATGTTAAAGTACTATCCAACATAATACCTAAATACTTAGTTTGTTCAATAATTTGTAATATTTCATCACCAATCTTCAATGTAGTAGCATTTCTATCAAGTTTATTTAATTAATTAGTATTTCCAACAACCATTGTCATAGTTTTGCTTGTATTAAGTTTCAACTTGTTTATTTGAAAGTATCTATAAATTTTATCCAAGCTATTACTCATTTTATTTGTTGCTGTTTGTATATCAGACTCTTTGATTACAAGTAGGGTATAATCATTATATAGATTAACAAATTCACATTCGTGGTCAATAGTCTGAAAATCATTTAAATACAAAATAAATAACAACGGTTCTATAACACTTCCGTGAGGGACACCATTTCTTACTAGCACCGAACTAGATGATGAATTTCCTACTTTCATTTTTTGTCTTCTATTTGACAAGTAGTCATCCAACCATTTTATCACTGTTCTACCAATGCCATAGTGTTGTAACCTAGTCAATAACAATTATCTGTTAATTGTCTCAAATGCTCTTTTAAGGTCTAAGAAAACAGCAAGTATATACTCATCTTGATCAATGTATTGCTTTCACTTACTAAAAGTTAGCTGAATAGCAGTTTCACAAGAGTGCTTAGATCTAAAACCCTGATTGATTACAATCCAATAACTGGTTACTGTCCACATAGTTTATTAATTGGTTATATACAGTAATTTCTAATATTTTTCAATACAAGAAAGTGTGTTTATTGGCCTGTATTCGCTTGTTAATGTGGCGTTTTGAACTTTAGGAATAGGAATTATTGTACTACATTTTAGCTTGCTTGGAAAACTGTCAGTTCTTAAGGAGGAGTTGACCAGATGAAAAAGAACATGCCCAATTGCATCAAAGGTTGCCTTAATTACTTTTGTGTTTACCGTGTCTGACCAGTTACACTTGTTAGGTAGATTATGCACAATTTTTTTTATATCATGTAAGGCTAACAATTTAAATTCGGTAAATTTGACCTCGTGGCTGCGCAATGGGTTTAGTCGATATAGATGATTAGTGTCTGGGATACTCCTTACAACATCTTCAATGCTGTTCACAAAGTAGTCATTTAAATGTTCAGTTATATTGTTTTCTTCTCTCATAATGATTTTATGGTGATTATTTTCAAATTGTACGCTTGTATGTCACAATTATTTTCTTTATTACTAACCTGTTATTGTCAATTTGTTTTGCATAAAATTCTTTTTCTTTCCTCTTCAATACATTAACAAATTGATTTCTACATGTTTTATAATCTTTCCAGTTTACAACACATTTATTAAACTTGAATTTTTAATAAACAAAGTCTCTTTCTTTAGCTTTGGCACACACTTCATTGTCATACCACTTTAAACAGTTATGTGGTTGAAATTTGCTTCGAATAGGAGCTTCATGGTCTAATGCATTTGTAACATTATTTAGTATATCATTCAGAATTATATCAACATTTGTGTTGTCAAATTTTAGGTTTATTCGGTGAATGGCTGCATCGTTTAGGTTTCTGAATTGACTTATTTGGTTATTACTATTATAGTGTTTATTTTCTATAGTAATTGCTACTGATATAATATTGTAATCAGTTATTATTGGTGTCGGATGAACAATAGCCCTGGCTTGTTTAGCATTAGTTAGGATATAGTCAATTAACGTTGAACTATTTTGTACAATTCTAGTAGGCTCTGTAATTAAATGCTGTATACCATTTATCCTAATGAAATTACTTAACCTTTTTACATAGTAATTACCCTTATTCTCATAATTTAAATTGAAATCTCTGGCTATAATACATGGTAGGTTCGTATTAAATAGGTTTTCACTCCATTCTTCAAAGTTATTCAGAAACATTGCATCACTTGCACTTGGGGAGTGGTATAACATTCATACAATCCAAAGTGACCCAAATAATAACACTTTCACAGATTTACACCAATAATTTGGTTCTAATACATATTCTTTGTATGTGTTAACGATAATGTGTGGAAACCGTTAATGTCCACATTAACTAGGTAGTGTGCATATTACCTGGACCACTCAGTTAAAGTGCGAAATCTCCTACATAATCACATTCTTCTACACATTATCTAGGTAATGTGTACAATATCTGCTTGCCGCTAGATAAACTGCGAAATTATAATTATGGAGCTTCCTGTTCGCCCTTGCACCCCACTTCTCACCTTTACGTACGGCTTTGTGTCGTCAGTCCCGTGGCGAACTCATCTAGGTCCTCAGTATTTGTTGGCAATGCATTCTAGTACATCGCGTTGGCGTAGCGCTCGTTTTTTTTTCTTTTGTAACATTGACTATTAGCTTAGCATTCCTGCTTGTTATCAGTGCGCTAAAACATTACAGTCACAATGCAAGCAACTAGTCGAGAGCAGGTAAGCATGAGAGACAAATTCAACGCGTTACTTCTGAGTAAAGATTCGAAATATAACAGTGTTTTACTAACGAAGCATAGCTATCGCGCAATAATAGAAGATGTGAAGCGTATTAAAACTACAGAAAAGAAAGAATCGTCCCGGGATTACCGGATCATCAAACGGTACGACCTACTGACTTTACAAGGTTGTGATAAACTTATCGAACCTTTAACTGAAAATCGAAAAGACGTTAAGCTGTTTGTCCACACAGATGAGTTGTTTGATATATTATATTCAACACATTTATCAATCGGTCATGGCGGAAGGGACAGGATGGTAAAGGAAATAAATAAGCGTTACAAAAATATAACCCAGGCCCATATAAAATTGTATCTAAGTTTATGCGAGTCTTATCAAAAAAAAAAACCATAAAAGCGAAAAAAAGGGAATTGTTGTTAAAACCAATGATATCCCCTCACTTTAACAGCAGATGCCAAATCGATTTAATAGACTATCAATCCCAGCCCAACGGAAAACTTAAATTTGTCTTTGTATACCAAGACCACTTGACAAAATTTGTGGTTTTGAAACCCTTGACATCTAAGCGTGCCGACGAAGTAGCATACAATGTACTAGACATTTTTCTTCTCCTGGGGGCTCCATGTATTTTACAATTTGACAATGGTCGCGAGTTTTGCAATCAGGTATTGAAAAGTCTAAAAGAAATGTGACAAAAACTAAAAATAATTCATGGCAAGCCGAGACATAGCCAAAGCCAGGGCAGTGTCGAACGAACAAACCAAGATATCGAGAATATGATCACTACCTAGATGACTGACAACAAGACTGATAAATGGACCGAGGGAATAAAATTTGTACAATTCATGAAGAATAAGGCTTAGCATTCTGGAATTAAACGTAGTCTTTATGAAGCAATGTTTGGCTGTCCTGCTAAAGTTGGCTTATCCTAATCATTCATACTGCAAGATGTACTTCGCACGGTGCAGAGTGAAGAGGATCTGGAGGAACTCAGTGCTCCACAAAAAGTGGCAGCAACAGAGCATTTTAACAGTACATCCACTTGTATCCTTAGATCACAGATTCTGGAAGAAGACAGAACTGACCCTCCTCAAGACCATTCAACGGCAGATGAAACTCTACTTTGCAGTGTTTGCTTCAAAATAACATCAGACACACATAGTTGCTATAAATGTAACATGTCTCTGCATGCCATCTGTGGTGAAACCAATGACTTGGAAGAAGGTTTAAGCAAGAACTTACTGTGCAGAATCTGTAAAAATCATCTTTATCAAAACATACAATGAGTAAAAGCCAAAGAAGGTTTGGAAATACAAGCAAAAAAATGCTAGCAGTGTCTGACGCCAATTACCTAGCTGCTAAGGACGGTGACACCGTAAGAGTAAAGGTTCCAGATGTGGATTGAACAAAAACTGATGCACGTTCTGTTCTAGCTGTAGTTCTTAGTAAAACAAACGCAGGATTCTACAAACTTGGCACTAGAACTGGTGTTCTAAAACAATTGTACACTAGATCCCAATTCAGTGTTTGTAAAGAACAGTTTATTTCAAAAGATGACGTTCCTAATGTCGAAGTGTCTTTGCGCACTACTGCAACAAGCCAGTCTCTTGGTTCTGGTTAAGGTTTTAAGAAGTGTGGGTGTAAAACTAAATGCGCTACAAAAAAGTGTGTGTGTCGTAATAGCAAACTACTGTGTAATTCAAAGTGTCACCAGTCCTTAGATTGTACAAATAAATAATTTCTGTTTTAAGGTTTTAAACTGTATCGTAATTAGCTTTCTTAAAATTTGTACCTAAATAATTATGTAACATTTTTTTTCTCACTCTATTTCATGTTCCGATATGTTACAAAACAATCTGCCGTACGTATGTTGCAATTAGATACCACATACTTTGTAACTCAAAGTGTTATCAGTGCTTATGGATATAGATTGCATTAATACAGTATACTACAAACAGTAACGAATTACCTATTTTTTATGTTACGTCAATTTGGAGCTAATTCTTTTTCAGATGTTTGTTATGACCAGTGTCTAAAATTGTGCTTAAATAAATAAATATCAAATGTAGAATATTTCTGTTTTGTTTAACCACGCCTATTATTATTATAGTGGCGGTGGGCCTGTCTCTATATGAACCACTATTGCATATTTTATTACATTTTCGCACATTAACCAGAGATCGGCGGATAATCTGTGGACTACCTAGGTAATCTACAGATTGCCTAAGTAATGTGGAAACAAGGCAACAGTTTTGCACTCTAACGTATCTGCTCAAGTAATCTGTAGATTACCTAGTTGATTCAAAGATTAACTGATTTTCGCGCATTATCGGTAACATATGCTTTAAAATCAATGTCCTTACGAATATAAATTACCCCCCCCCAGTATGCTTGCTAATAGAGTCACATCTTACTAAGATATAATTATCAATTGCAATTTCTTTGTCTTCCACATTATTAGTTACTCTAGTTTCCGATAACAACACTATCATAGGATTATAATACATCACATCAGCCATTAATTGATACTTGTTAGACATTATACTTTGAACATTTAAGTAGATTATGTGAGAATTGAGTATTAATGACGAATTGCCATTTACTTTTTTAAATTTCTATCTTTATTTACAATTGTTGGTTTGTTATTAATATATTTAATTGTTTTTGAGGTATCTCCATTTTCACTTATTTCTTTAAGTTTCTGTTTAACATCCAAATAATATTGCCGTTGTTTCGGTGTTTGATCTCCAAATATCCGACCAATTTGATTTGTTAATTTTGCTCAATTTCTTAAAATAGACATTGCTTCATCCTGAGATCCCGTTAAAACCTTAAGTAGCCGATTTTTGTTTTCCACGCGTTTGCCCAGTCTAAAGGTTTTAACATTATCTAAATCAATATCAATATTCATAAGTAATTTACCAACAGTGGTTTTATCTTCTGCGTTTCTTTCAGTGTATGAATTACCATTCATTTAGTATTAGAATATTTTGTGATCTATTTTACCTATCAATCATTTCTGTTATTGTCTCTTCACAACCTATTGCACTTTTTTGTTTTTCAAGATCTCCATTCATCTTCTGTAAATCTTCTATTTTTTGTTCAAGAATAATTAATTTATTTAAAAATTCCGTAATTCTAAATAAACCTTTCTCACATCCATCACATAGAAATATTAATTTTCACTTACTAAGCGTCAGACATCTAATTTATGTCTCAGTTAACTGAGCACAGTCTTTACACAGATGATTGCTGCAGTGATCGCAATCAAATAAATTATCTGATTTTTCTGAACATTTATTACAGTTTTGCATCTCAAAAAATAAAATCTACTTGTGTAGTCAGAAAAGGAAATTATTTAAAATACAGTCCTGGTTTATTTATTTTAATTATCCACACAGTTGGTGAGATAACAAACAATAACACTATTTGCAATTAAGATAACTTAATCACTGTTGAGACGAAGTAAATATCTTTGTTTTATTACACAAAATGCTTCAAAATTCTAATTTTTGGTGGTTTAAGAATTCAATACTGAGTTAATTGTATGTAAAATTTCACCACCTTATTGTAAATCAAATTATACTCTAAACTGCCTTGAAAATTTATACATTTGTTTTATACACTGTGACAAGAAATTTAAACATCATTACCTTAGGTACTTACACGTATTTTATATGCATTGCATAAATTTATGGATAGCACAATGCTGTACAAAAATAAGTAAAATCAACTACAAACTAATGGACATTAAAGCTAAAATATCACAAAACATGCACATTGAGTTTCACAATAAGTTCTTTGATGCACAAAATGAAATCTATTGTAATACTTTTAACAAGATAAAACAAAAACACATTAATAAAATTGAGCTTCTAATAAATAAACAGAACAACAACCACAAGAACAAACAAATTAACAACGTGAATAATAAATGGATAACAAATTTGACAAATAAAATTATCCCACCCAAAGTAAACAATGTATTAAGTTTAGGTAATAAATTTTCAACCAAACTACCAAAAACTAATTATGAAGACATTATAGCAAACGTAGAAATAGGAATAAAAACAAAAACCACAGAAGAAAAGTTCGAAATTCGAAATAAAATTTGTAAATGTTAACAAACCACCGCAAAAAGGAGAACAACTGTATTAAAAACACAAACACCAACCTCGAAAATCACAATCTAAAAAAAACTAAAGAATTCTTAATGAATAACAAAGACATATATGTCCTACAAGCAGATAAAAGCAAGGCAACAGTTTTAATGAATAAGAATGAATATATTTTTAAAATGAATGAAATGCTTAATGATAACACCACATATCTAAATAAAAAAATAGACCCAACGTTACAATTACAAAACACTATAAACACACTAGTAAATCATTGGTTCAAAAAGAATTTTATAACACAATTTATTAAAAATCAATTAATATGCCACAATGGACATGCACCGTACATATATGGATTACCCAAATTACACAAAGTAAACATCCCACTACGACCCATTGTGAGCACAAGAAACACGCCCACTTACAATCTAGCAAAATTTTTAACAGCAACACTCAAAAATATCATAAGAAACACAAATTATTCCATAAAAGATAGTTGGGATTTCCAAAAATTTATAATCAAACAAACGGTACCAAGTGACCACATCATAATTTCAATTGACGTAAAATCATTATTTACCAACGTTCCGACAGACCTGGTAATAAATATAATAAAAAATAAATGGAACATAATAACACCGTTCACAACTTTGCCAATGGAAGAATTCATAAAAGGGATTACAACGTGTCTAGATGCTTCATATTTCAAATTTGAGAACAATATCTATGTGCAAATATTTGGTACTGCGATGGGCTCTCCAATATCAGCCACCATCGCAAATATGGTACTAGAAGAACTTGAAAACAATGCTATCGGCCAATTAAAATTTAAGCCTGCCTTCTACAAAAGATTTGTTGATGACTGTATCATATGTCTAGCTGAAAATAAAATTGATGAAACAATGAATGCATTTAATGGATTTCATCCACGCCTACAATTCACATACGAAAGAGAAATAAACAAATCTGTACCATTCTTAGACACACTCATCAAATACAACACAGCAGGCAAAATAACAACAGACTGGTACAGGAAAACCACGTGGACTGGCAGATACTTAAATTTCCAATCGAATGTACCAATACAATATAAGAAAAATGTCGTAAACAACCTTGTCGAACGTGCCATAATACTATCACATAATGATTTCAGACCTAAAAATATAAAAATAGTTTAAAAAACACTTAAAAATAATTGTTATCCTACATCATTCGTAAAACAAACCATTAAAGAAAAAGTAGATAAAATTTATAACAATGAACGCACTACATACAAATGAAAATAGGATCGCAATGGAGTATACACCCGGGCTTTCAGAAAAAATAAAAAAATGTCTAATGGCATATGATATACACGTCGCACACAAACCAAACAATTCAACAAAAAATTTCTATACCCAACTTAAACCTAAAGCAGACCAAAAAAACAGAACACACACAATCTATAAAATTAATTGCTCGGATTGCACGGGGCTATACATTGGAAATTCAAAACAGTACTTACATAAACGCATATATGAACATAAATATACAATAAAAACTTCTAATAAAAAGAGCACTGCCCTTGCAGCATACGCCATTGAAAAAGTTCACCAGTTTGACTTCGAAAATGTCTGTATCCTGAGTACCGCAGTTAATGATAAGAAAAGAAACCTTTTAGAACAATACAAATCCAAAAAGACCCAAATGCCATAAATTCAAAAAATGACCAAGATGATTTTTACAATATATACCACAACTTAATTCACCACAAATAAACCAACAAAAAACTAGTAGAAATATTTTCATGTACCATCTGCTTCATATTATAATTTATAGTATCTAATTTAATTTCTACTCAGTGATAATTAAGATATTTAAAGGTTAAGTTGAATGACAAATGTAGTCAGATAAGTTAAAGTTAGGTATTAGTGAAGATGTAGAATAATATAGTTTTAAAAACATTTTTATATTGTTAACTTAAAGTATATATAAATCTAGACTTTTATTAATAGTAATTTGTGTAATAGTATTTTTAGAAACATATTTGAAAATGGAAAACCGAAACGCGTCATATGTATTGAATTAAAATGATTGATTGAGCAGTTTCATTTCATCACAACAAACACCATATAACTAAGATAGTTGAAAATGACCAAGTTCCAATAAATTTAATTAATATATATATATATATATATGTTAATCATGAGGCTTCTTCGGACTTTGTCTGCATCGTTAATTTTCCAGGTATTATTCCGCATAGCTGGCTAGTTGTAAAGTGAACCACTGTCAATTTGGCGACGTTTTGGCAAAATCACATCTGTCATTTTCAGACTTGTAGATTGAGTAGTGATAGTGACAGCGGTTCACTTCAGAACCGGCCAGCTATAGGGAATAATACCTGGAAAATTGACGAATATATATATATTACTCATATTTAGACCAGGGTAGAAAATTAAATAATCACATCAAATAATTTTAATCACCGTGTAGAAGCTTTGGGAAAAGGTACGCTTTATTAAAAAAACCGTGGAGAATAAAAATTCATTCGTTTCATTAAAAATAAGAGATTTAAATCATGTACAAGACGCTTTATATCAAAAGAAGCAGTATTAAAAAGCTCTGCGTGTAATTTAATTATTCCTAGTAAAGAAACAAATAGAAATTACGTGCAAAATTTATAAAAATTAATTAACTCAATTTTAAGTAACCGGTATTAAACAAAGTGTACACATAATAATTAATATTTAATTTGTATTCGCTAAAAATGAAAGGGTAGAAGTCAATTTTAGTTGAGTTAATTAAACCATTATTAATAATAAGCATAAAAGCCTGTGAAAATCCAAGATTAAAATACCATGAAATACAGCTCTGAGAAGTAATATTATGTTTGAACACCTGCGTATTTTTAAAAGGCTCATTCTGCGTAAATGTTGCAGATAATTAATGGTTACAAAGAATCTTGGAGAAACCGTGGCTTAATATTCACGGGAAGGCGCGATACGGGGTTATTTAACCTAGATAGTCCACATGGACTGAAATAATCGATAATAAGGAATATCAATTTGCACTAATAAGAACAGGGTAGATAGAGACAGATAATATGCGCAAGACCGAGGCACATATAGTAAAAGGCGTGAGTAGAGCAACGTCATAGGGTTGCGATTGGTTGAAAGTAAAAGGCAAAATTTGAGAGGTAAAAATAACATTTCTGTATAAAATTCAATTAGTTATTTCCAGACGTTGCGTGCCGTGTTGAAATTTCTGAGATTTAACTGGGGCGAGTGCAAAATTCGTAAAAATCGCATGCCGAGCTGCAGAATGGGAACCTAGCATGCGAAATTCTTTAGAATTGTCCGTTTTGGGGAACAGACCGACAGACAGGCTAACCGCTATATATACCGAGGTTAATATAAACAAGCTCTGAGATCTTCAACTTGATTCAATGCGTTAAACAGTGCTTTTTAGTTTTCCGGTTTTGATGAAATAATTTAAACAGTTTGCTCGTATATTTTGGTGATTTAAAAAACAGTTTGTTCTTTACGTGCTACAATGAATGTACTTTAGTGCACTTAGAGAAGAAGATACAAGGTAATAAAGTTAGTATCACTGTACTAATTAGTCAAAATTTGCACCGACGAATGAATACACAAAAGTAGGCAGTTTTGGCGTATATTGGTGAAAGAAGCATGAATTTCTTTGTTATTTTTCGGGGGTATTAAGAATTAGATGATTCGTAAACGTGTCTGGATCCACAAAACAAGGGTCAGATATACACAGATGAGTTCCGGAAAAGCCCTGAAACAACTTTAGATGAATGGTGATGGAGAAAATTTTAAAAGCGTTGAGAATCAGAAGCCGTAAATATAACCCAGTTGGAATGGTGTGATTAACAAAAGGGACGATGTACATTGAAGCTACGAGTGCAGTAACCTTCAGGTAAATTATACTATTTTGTTTGAACTTTGATATTTTGGTGTGTGTTGAATAACTTTATAATTGATTTACTCAAAATGGACAGTAGTGAAATTGTACTAACAATAAAATTTTAATTTTAAGGTGAAATTTGCTTGTTTAAGTAGAAATGGGTATTTAGTATTGATGTTCTGGATTATGATGAAAATTTGGGTATGTCTTTGAGCTCAATTAGACGAACCTGGTTAATTAACGTAAAGGGGTGGTAGATGCTCCCTTTGTACTCAGGCTCAGGTCTGCATATATTGTTATAGTAATTAGTAGGCATCCTACCAGGACTTTAATTTTGGATGCACATTAAAATGATAATAAATTTAATCTTGAAATTTTAATGTATTGTGAATATTGATGTAAATAGAGTTAACGTTGATGTTTGTGATAGGAATGTGCTTGTTTTTTTTATGAATGAGAATGTAAGTTATCTAGAGGAGCAGCCGAGGCGATTAACAGAGGAAAGGCAATGGACCAACACAGTTAAGGTAATGAATAGCTTTTTGTAGGATTCACAGCATTCTTTGACATCCAATTCGTCGGGGCTTGATTCGAAAAGCGGAGTACCCGGATTTTGGTGTTTTCACAGCAATATATATATATATATATATATATATATGTATATATTGTAGTGCATTTAAATGGTTAAATTTGGGTATATACAATACAATTTCAAACATCCTGTATAGAGGAAACAACCATAATTTACGTGCGAAATTTATTTCATTCATTTAATTTAAAGTAACAAGTATTACCACAATTTTAAAATTAGGGATTAAAAATTCGTAGGTTCGTAAAAAAAATAAATTGTATAAGCCAATAGAAATTATTAATTAATTTAATTCAGTTTAATGCAAAGGGTTATAAAGTCAGAAAACGCATCAAAGCATGAAAAATCGATAATTCCAAGACGAAACGCTTTACTAACAAATAAACAGACGCCGAATATATGAAATACCTTGAAACGCAAACTCCTAGGAATGTTATTTTAAAACGTTCGTTAATTGAACACCTGCATGTTTTAGAAAGGTCATCTTCCCCTTATTTCTGTAGATAACAAGACAGGCTTCGAGGTATATCGTTCAACCGACGGTTGTTTCGCATAAACGCTAACCAAAAGTTTCTATTAGCGCAGAAGGGATGAACAAGCAATGATATGCTTCAGAATGAAACAGGCATAATAGCATTCACTTCGGTAGGCACGTATACAACTCCACGTGGAGTAGATAGCACGCGGACAGTAATATCGATTTTCTACCACTCAAGCAAGGGTAGAATGAAACATCCAATATGCATAAGAAAGGAATAGAGTTAATACAGGCGCGGTTTTAAGATGTCGCTGAAAAGTATCATTGGTCAAAATAGTTAGTTTTACAATAGACGAGCACGGGACAGATGAATAGGGGTTTATCGGAAAATAGCGTAGCGACGAGCTAAATTTCAGGGAGGTTGAAAACGGTTATACAAAATTTGAAGAAAGAGTTAGGTCAATTAAGTATTTCGCGTTAAGAGGGTCTGGAGAAGTTACATTTTGAATCGTATAAATACGAAAGGGGAGTTATTAAGTTTCTCTTTGACTTCTTTAATTTGCATCGCTTACGACGTACAAAAATCTACTAACGAGCTTGTAAGTATGAAAATTTATAAATTCAATAGTACAGTGTTAGATTGTTGTGGCCTTATAGTTTGAATCGCGAATTGTGTCGAGTTTATTTATATTTAACTAAAGTACAACGTATACTGTAACAAGCTCGTAACGTAAATTAAATTATGCAATAATAAAAAAAAGTGTAATATACTTGGATTTGAACATTGAGATGGATCTTGAATGAGTAGCATGCAGCGCATTACCACTAGGCCGAGGGTTCAGGAACATAATACATTGTCAACAGAGATGGAATCTTCAAGTTGCCAGGTAACGCATTAGAATTTGCTGTTTTTTTATAAACTGTGGAAATTATTTGTGATGTGTGAGAGTGAACTTTGATGGTATTTTTCGTTATTTTGCGTATTGAAAAAAATACGTATAACTAACTTTTATTATGGTATTTGAATATAAATCTAAAGGTGTACGTAATGCTTATTAACGTTCCTCATGAATTTAAATTTTTATTGTTAAGAGTACATGGGTTTTTTTGTGTTTGTAGTAAGAGTATGCAAAATAGAAAGCGTACAAGTAATAAACTGGGTTATCATGAGCTCACCATACTCCAGAGTGTAATAATTAGAAATAAAAAAAAAAATAAATAAGGTATTATTTAGGGCCCATTTACTCCTGTTACATTAAATGTGTTTGATATTTCAATTTAAAAACAAGGACTTTACAAAGATATCATTTATGGAGATGTAACTTGAGCACCGAGATGTACATAATCTTGAATTATTATTTGTAAATAGTGGTAAATAAATATTGTATGATTGTTGTATTATTTTGTGGTTTTATTGAATAGTGTGTGTGAACGGTACAGAGAATGATAGTAAATTTAGGTATCCAAGAGGAAGCACAGCTGAGCTAACCAGGGAAACTGCTGAAGACATCAAAGTGGATGGAAGTAGAATCCGGGTAAGAAATTTTTTTTTTGAAAATTTTCTATTTTGTGAAATTTTCGAATCTTCTGAGGACCAGAGCGAAGTTCTACGGCAATATATATATATATATATATATATATATATATATTACTCAAATTTAGACCAGGGTAGAAAATTAATTAACGACATCAAATAATTTTAATCACCTTGTATAAAGAAACAAATAGAAATTACGTGCGAAATTTATATTAATTAATTCAATTTTTAAGTAACGGGTATTAAACAAAGTGTACAAATAATAATTAATATTTAATTAGTATTCGCTAAAAATTAAAGGGCAGAAGTCAATGCCATTCATTATTATTTTAATTGGAGTTAATTGAACGATTATTGAGGTATAATATGCATAAAAGCTTTTAAAAACCCAATAATACCAAATATGAGACGCGTTGCTAGCATACAAATATATCAAGAAGGTTAAAATACGTGGAATATCCAAATCGTAGAAGTATTACGATTGAACACCTGCGTATTTTTAAATATCACGTTCTGTTTAATTTGTTTGGATAAACATGAAAATTCTGCGTATATTGCAAACGGTCGGATAAACCGTAGCTTATATTAACGAGAAAGGCTAGATGAGGGGTTATTTAACTCAAGTAAGAATCCACGTGGATTCAAATAACCGATAGTAAAGAATATCGATTTATACCACTCAGACCAGGGTAGAAAGAGACGGATAAAACGCGCAAAGCAGAGACGCGGATAATAAAGGCGTGATTTGAGAAGCGTCACTAGCTTTACGATTGGTTGAAATAAGATGTAGATATGAGAGGTGGAAACAACAATTTCTATATAAAATTAATTAGTTGTTCGCAGACGTGTTGTGCGACGTGTGAAAATTTCTTAGATTTTCAACTGGCGCGTGTGCAAATTTTAGTAGAATCGCTGTGCCGGACTGTCGAAAAGGGAAAATGGAATGCGAAATTCTAAAAATTGTCCGTCGCGGGACAAATTCGACTTGCAAGCGGGCTATTATATAAACTCGTGTTAAGAGGAGTTTCGCTCTCTTTATTTTTTGCTGTTATACCATACTTCAAGCAGAATACGTGCTACGATACAAGTTATTATGCTTTAGTGCACTTACAAAAGATAGATAAGGTAATAAAGTCTAGTTATATTTGCGGGTATTACTGTACCAATTATCTAAAGTAGTAGCGATAAATACATACATTGAAGTATGCCGCTTTGTATAGCGTGAACGAATTATGAATTGCTTTGCTATTTTTCGGGAGTGAGTAATCAAGTGTTATTAGTAAACGTGATTGGATCCACAAAACAAGATTTAGATATACATAGATGAGTTCCTGAAAAGCCCTGAAACAATTTTAGATGAATGGTGGTGTAGAAAAATTTTTAAAGGCGACCAGAAATCCGAGGACGTAAACATAACCCAGTTGGAATGGTGTGATTAACAAAGGACGATGTACATTGGAGCCACGAGTGCATTAACCGTCAGGTAACTTATGCTTTGTTGTTCAATCTTAGATGTTTTGGTGTGTGTTGAATATCTTTATAATTTGTTTGATAAAGATGGACAGTAGTGAATTTGTATAAACAACAAATTTTGAATTTTAAGGTAAAATTTTCTTGTGTAAGTAGAAAGGAGTATTTAGCAGTTTATGTTTTGATTATGATGAAAATTTGGGTCTGTCTTTGAGTTCAATTAGACTAACCTGTTTAATTAACGTAAAGGGGTGGGAGATGCTCCCTTTTATTCAGACTTAGGTCTGCACCTATTCTAACTTAATTAGTATGCATCCTACCAGGACTTTAATTCTGGATGCAAATTAAAAATGATGACAAATTTAAACTTGAAATTTTATGATACTGAAATTTATGCTGAAATTTAATTTTGAAATTTTAATGTATTATGAATATTGATGTAAATAGAGTTAACGTTGATGTTTGTGGTAGGAATGTGTTTGTTTTTTTTATGAATGAGGATGAAAGTTTTAACTAGGTGAGCAGCCGATGCGGAAAGAGTAAAAAGGCGACTATCAGAAGAGATTCAACAAGGCGAGAATCACAGCAAATCTTGGTGCCCAATTCGAGAGGCTCGAATATTTTTTTTTACTCTGGTGAGGCTTTTTGTAGGTTTCACAGCAATATATATATATATATATATACATACATATATATATATATATATATATATATATATATATATATATATATATATATATATATTGCTGTGATCCTCACCATTATTCGGGAACTACGGTTTTCGAATCGAGCCCCAGCGTTGGGCCGTCATAAAATGCTGTGGAACCTACCAAAAGCCTCACCAGAGAAAAAAAACATTCGAGCCTCTCGAATTGGGCACCAAGATTTGCTGTGATTCTCGCCCTGGTAAATCTCTTCTGATAATCGCCTCTTTACTCGTTCCGCCTCGGCTGCTCACCTAGTTAAAACTTTCATCCTCGTTCATAAAAAAAAACACATTCCTACCACAAACATCAACGTTAATTCTATTTACATCAATATTCATAATACATTAAAATTTCAAAATTAAATTGTAGCATAAATTTGAGCATCATAAAATTTCAATTAAAATTTGTCATCATTTTAATTTGCATCCAGAATTAGAGTCCTTGTAGGATGCATACTAATTAAATACCTACTTTTATGCCTACTTTTGTTTATTTATTTATCGTTACTAATTTGGATAATTGGTACAGTAATACTCGCAAATATAACTAGACTTTATTACCTTGTATCTTCTCTAAGTGCACTAATAACTTTTATTGTAGCACGTAATCACCACGTATTCTACTTAAAGTATCGAATAATCAAAAAAATAAAGAGCAAAACTGTTTAAAGTATTGAATAAAATCAAAAATCTAAGAGAGCGAAACTCCTATTAACACGGGTTTATATAATGGCCCGCTTGCAAGTCGAATTTGTCCCGCAACGGACAATTTTTAGAATTTCGCATTCTATTTTCCCTTTCGACGGTCCGGCACAGCGATTCTACTAAAATTTGCACACGTCCAAGTTGAAAATCTAAGAATTTTCCACACGGCTCGCAACAAGTCCGAGAATAACTAATTAATTTTACACACCAACTGATATGCTTTCCCCTCTCATGTTTGCACCTTATTTCAACCAATCGTAGCCCTAGTGAAGCTTCTCAAATCACGCCTTCTATAATCCGTGTCTCTGCTTTGCGCGTTTTATCCATCCCTTTCTACCTTGGTCTAAGTGGTACAAATCGATATTCTTTACTATCGGCTGTCTAAACTACACGTGGACTCGCGACGTGACTTTTAAATAAACGCTGTTTTGTATTTCGTGCTAAAGCATCCGACCGTTTCCAATATACGTAGAAGCTGCATGTTTATCTATTCAAATTTATTAGAACTTTGACATTTAAAAGTTTGCAGGTGTGTGCTCCTAATGAACGTTTTAATGTAATTCTCCGAGCTTTATTTCATGGTATTTTAACCAAACTTGGATTTTCACAGGCTTTTGTGCTTATTATATATTACTAATGGTTCAATTAACTCCAATTAAAATAATAATGAATGGCATTGACTTCTACCCTTTAATTTTTAGCAAATACCAATTAAATATTAATTATTATTTGTACACTTTGTTTAATACCCGTTACTTAAAAATTAAATTAATTAATATAAATTTCGCACGTAATTTCTATTTGTTTCTTTATACAGGGTGATTAAAATTATTTGATGTCGTTAATTAATTTTCTACCCTGGTCTAAATTTGAGTTATATATATATATATATATATATATATATATATATATATATATATATATATGTACTAACTATGCGCTACGACCTCCAAATTTCGTATAAAGTATACGTTGAGACCTCATATATGACGCTATGGCCTCCGAAATCGGAGGCCATAGCGTATTTAACAATTTCGTGCATGTAAATAATCTATAGGGTGCATAGAGCATAACTGCAAAAATTTATGTGGAGGTCACTATGCCTGTTTTTATGATTTCATAGAGGGTTTTAGTTCCTTGCGTTAGCCACTGGCGCTAGCGTTTTTGATACATCGTACGGATACTACGAAGAGACCTCCATATATGTTTCCTTCAGTAAATGTTATAATTCTCGTACGATGTGGCCTCTTATTATTGGCAACATTGCAGTAGCATGGAAGGGATAGAAGCGCATCAATTCAACGGTGTGTTTGCGTCTGAATCCAGCCAGTAATTAAACTACCGATTTTGCCATAACATATAATTTTAGGTGCGTTATGGAGAACAGATTCTTTCCCTCCGCATATACAAGTTCCTATGTATTTATACGTATTAATAATTATCGATCTTTGTATAGTTTGATTTTAAAAAAATCACTTAAGATTGCGGTTTGTTCTAAACAAAATATTATTTGTTCTTAAATCTCATATTACTGTAGCAGTACCATTGTGGTGTAGACATAAATAGACTTGTTAATATAATAATGTGCACCTGAATAAAATGTTGTATTTAGTCTTTATTTGGCGAATTATATACTCAGCAAAGAATTCTTCTTGAATTGAGTGTTCACTTAAAATTGGTACATCACGGTGTGAAGTAATGCATAAAAATAAAATTAACTTAGTCTTCAGGTTTTATAACATTTTCACCCAAATTCTATGATCATATTCTATAATTACGCTAATTAATATAAATGCATGTTTACGTTATATTTGTAAACAACTTTATGTTGTGGAAACCACTGACGCCAAATAATTAATTAGTTAAATGCAATAAAACTTTGTTTCGGTCTATTGTCATAGTATTTAGCACGTCAACAACCTCGTGAGTTGTCCTTGAGTGTTTATTGATCGTTGTTCACTTTTAAAGTTATTTCAATTTCATAAAAAATGAATTATCGTTCAAGGCCTAAGCTTCCAATTTTACGTAAAGCGATTTATACTCGCATCAATTGATTCGATAGTAGAGGCATTTGTTATTAAAATTATTTAGTGCGGAATCAAAAATTTCAGTCTTCGTCTAGTTTTTGTGTTGTTAATGAGTTACAAATTTATAATTATACAAATAATACATATTAATAGCAGGCGTTACAGAAAATAACAGTTTTATCGTATTGATTGATTATCGAGATTATATTTTAATAAATACCTACAAATGCATTTTATTTGAATTATCTTTGGAATTTTTGAAATAAGCCACGTATAGGAAACGATTTTGAGGAAAAGATCCATTTAAATAAATCAATACTCGAACTCCCGTTTGATATAAGAGTAATATTTTCTTTTTCATATTTGCGGTAAAAATCTTTAACTTTAATACATATGTATTTCGATGTTATATATCAAACCAATGGCCCAATAAATAAACAGATCATTGTCCGTTACAGTATCCATTCGGTCACCGGCTCACTCTACAACTTGCCGACCGAGTCATACTTGCTCACTCACTTACTCACTTGCCGACTGACCAATTGACACGCTCACTCATTGACTCCCGCCAACCGTCCGATCGATAATGGTTACTCACTTGCCGACTGGCCAACCTTCTTACTCACTCACTCACTATTTGTTCAATTACCCATTCGCCGGCACAGTCACTGACTTATCCGTTGACGAGCAAACAAACACACTCACTAACTAAATCATTAAATGACATCCGCCGATTCATTTGCGTATCATCTCATATACTCACCGACCGACCGACCGACACACTCATTGTCACACTTATTGCCTCACTCAGACCAGCTCACTTGCCAACCGACCAATCAACTCACCGAGCTACACTCTTACTAACACTCACTAAAACATTATCGCTTGCTCACTTATTGACTCCACAACTCACCCACCAATACCTTCACTTTCATTCTACACTGATTCATTCATTGATGAATTCACCAACCGACGAATCGACACATTTGCCGATCCATGTATCAACACCCTACTTTGTCGACTGGTTAGCTGACTGGCATACTCATTCACTAATTCTCTCCCCAACTCGTAATCGACACTCACTGATTCACTCACTCACCGACTCCCTGACGCATTCACTCAAACACTCACCACTTGCTGGCCGACATACTCTCACTGGCTCACAGTCATTCACTCTCACTCGCAGACCAACCAATCTACTGACCGATCGACAAGCACACATACTACACCAATCACTAACTCGCTCAGTGGTTCATCCCCTACTTGCCGAGCGACACATTCTCACTGATTGGCTCACTGATTTACTCGTCGACCGATCGATCGACATACTCTTCAATCGACCCATCGACTATCCACCGGCTCGCGGACTGGCTGACCGACCAACATACTCACCAACTAACTCTCTGAGCCACTCGCTAGCTGACTGATCTACCGACACTCACTCACTTGCAGACTTACTCATTCAGTAATACATACGTCGACCGATACACCCACTGACTATCCCGCCGGCCGACGTACCGAGCGACATACTCATTCACCGACCGACACTCATTCATGAAATCAATTTCTCGTTCATTGACTCATGCGACAGCTAGCCGACACTATAACACACACTAAATCACTCACTGATTCATTCCGCTACTCGTCAACCGGAACACGCTCACTACTCACTCACTACAGACTCCCTCACTTGCTCACTTTTTGACCGATATAGACATTTACTCACTCACCGAGCTATCGTTGGACACTCAATTGCAGACTGACCGAAAGGTTGTCACCCTCCATCTCTCACTGATTGATTCTGCCGCGCACCGGTCAACACTTACTAACCACTCACCCACTAACTCACTTACATACCGAACGATTGCCACATTTATTCACCGACTCTTATTAACTGACACACTCACTCACCCGCCGACCGACCAACATATTCATAAACTTAATCGCCGGCTATCCGAACGACCAAAACTCACTCATTCACTTTCCGTTCGGCCAACTATCCGACCAACCCACTCACTGAATTATTCAGTGACTCATTGGGCCACTTGTTACCAATACACTCACTAACTCATTTGCCAAGCGGCAATAGAACGACCTACCGTAAAACACACTCACTGACTCACTCACCGACTCGTTTGCCGACCGACCCGCTCACTAAATAGTCGACCAAAATTCGCTCACCAACTCGCAGACTAACTCACTAACTCACTCACGTAAGATTCACATCAAAACTTGCCGTTCAACCTATTAACTGACACTCTTTGACTTATCAACTACTTACTAACTTACAAATTTAATGATTCACTCGCCGATTCATTTGCATATCGTCTCATTCTTTCATCCAACAATCGATGCACTCGCTGACTGACTTGTTTGACTCAGATTAACTCGATAACTCACTAGTCAACCGACCGACCTACTCACCAGTCGACACTCCTACTAACGCTAACTCACTTTCGCTCTCTCACTTACTGACTCCACCTTGATACACTCAGTAACGCGCTCATACACGACTCATTTATTGGCACACCTATTTATCGACTCACTCCCAGCTCACCAACTGGCACACTTTTACTAATCTATTGACTCACCTATTTACTCATTCGCAACTCGTCGATCGACACACTCACTGACTCACCCACCCATGCATTTTCACTCACTGACCAATCGATCTACTGACCGATTGACACATGTACTATATTACTCACTGAATCACTCACTGACTCACTCACTGCTTCATTCCCTATTTCGCCGAGCGACATTTTTATTGATTCACTCTTTCATTCCCTGACTCACGCATCGACCGACCTATTGACATACTCCCTCGCCGATCGACGCATCGACTACCCAATCACTCGCCGACTGGCCGGTCGACCAATATACTCACCAGCTTATCTTCAGACTCCCTTGCTGACTGGTCGATCGAGCAACACTCACTCATTCCCTTGCCAACGAACAAACCCACTTAGTCAGCAATACATTTGTCGACCGATACACTCAGTGACTCACTCGTCTACCGTCTTACCTAACGACAATCTCATTCACTGCCTCGTTCGTCAACTCATCGATCAACATACTCACTCACGGACCGACACTCATTCATTGAATCGCGCGTTCACTTACTCGCTCATGCGCTAGCCGACCGATACCCTATACCAATCATTGACTCACTCACAGATTCATTCAGCAACTCATCAAACGACACACTTACTGACCGACTTTTACACTGTTTAACTAACTTATTGGCTCACATTTGAACCAATCACTACACTTACTCACTCGTCGAGCTATCGTTCGACACTCACTCACTCGCCGGCAGGTCGACCGACCGTCACACTCGCTTCCTCACTGCCTTATTCTAAAACACGTTAACCGAGATCTTCTGACCGCTCATCCAATAACTCACTCGACCGAACGATGGTCACACTTACTCACTGACTATTGCGGAGCG
Source organism: Platerodrilus igneus (assembly GCA_036346225.1). Taxonomy (NCBI): domain Eukaryota; kingdom Metazoa; phylum Arthropoda; class Insecta; order Coleoptera; family Lycidae; genus Platerodrilus; species Platerodrilus igneus. The sequence goes on from JARFIW010001274.1 coordinate 1,911,032, forward strand.
ACCGATTGACACCCTCATTTAACCGTTGACTGACTAACATATTCACAGACTTACTCATTTACTCACTCACCGAATACCTAATCGATCGAAACTCACTCACTCACTTTTTGACCGGCCAACTGATCGCCCAATCCACTTACTGATTTATCCAATGATTCATTCGTGCGCTTACCGCCAACACACTCACTTACACTCTAAGTGCAATCCAACAACCTAGCAATCACTCTCACTGATTCACTCACGACTCATTCACGAACCAACCCGCTCATTCACCAACCGACTAACATACTCACTGTTTCCCAGAGTAACTCAGTAACCTACTGATTCACTCATCGACGGACCGACCGACACTCGCTTATTTATTTTCACTCGCTCATACAGAATTCATTTCGCAACTTGCCGATACACTCATTGGCGTACTCTCCAGCTTGACCGGCACGGTTTTCCTAACTCTCTCATTAACTCACCCACTCTTTTACTTATCCACTGAAACACTCATTCGGGCACTTACTGGTTCAGTCCCAACATGCTGATTGACACACTCACTAACTCAATCCGCAATTTCTCAAGAGACACTTAGTGATTCACTCACTCGCTAACTGACTAACTGACATGCTCGTGGACTGACACATCAACGGTCCAACATGCTCATTCACTCACTGTCTCACTCTCTTACTAACTCGTTCATTGACGTTCAATGATTCACTAGCTCGATTACCTACCAACTCACTCTCTAACTCGCAGACGATCCATTTCCCTCATTTATTGCCACGTTCACTCATGAGTTTTATCAATTTCACAAACGTGCAAATATTCATTCTTCTTCAAGAAACCCCTTTTTCCTCTCAAATTCTCACACACTCCCACTTTCTTTGTCTCTCCATTCTTTCTTCGCTCTCTTCTTTTTCCTCTCTCCCTTCTCCTCGCACTCACTTAGTGACACGTTCACCTATGCAATTCCTTTCAATTTCACACATGCATATATTCATTCTCCCTCTGTCTTCCTGCCGCTCTGTCCCCTTATCTCTCTGTATCTCTGCCCCTATATTTCTCTATATCTATCGATATTTCTCTATATCCCTCTATACCTCTATATCTTTCTATATCGCTCTATAACTCTCTATATTTCTCCATATATCTCTATATACCTCTCTAAATCTCTCTATCTCTCTACACCGCTCTATATTCTTCTACTTCACTCTATATCTGTCAATATCTATGCCTCTCTATGCCTCACTATGCCTTTCTGTGCCCCAATGTCTTGTTACGGCTACTTTTAATTTATAAGTTGCCTTCAATGTAATAATAACTGAGAAAGGATAATCTTGGTAGTTACCCTTATAAATTGTGCCCTCGACTAGCTCATATGAGGCCGCACAAAACTCTACACAAAAGGGGGGTAAGTTAGTGGGTTGACGCAAGAAAAGTTTGACAACACTTACAGGTTTAACGAATATATTTAATCAGTATAACATTAGGAGAAAACAAATTTGTTAGATTCTTACCTTATCTAATAATAACCAGCTGGTGTACGCCTGAACTTGTCTCTTATAAGTACCTACAGAATTTACATTCAATATACGCATTTATACATATTGTAAAATGCAACACAGTAAAACAATCTTATCAAGATGATCCAAGACTATTTATAATTACATAATATACCTTACTTTGCCTAAAGGATCTGCTCAGCTTGGCGACCTGAATATACTTCGGTGGATACGGATGCACAGAATGGAATTGCAAGCAATCAATATACAACGAGAGCGTTGAATTTTGTAGCCACCACCAGGCTGCACGCATAGACTCCAATTGCAAGGTTACTTTTAATTGCGACCTGAACTTGAAATCTTTTCCCGAAGCTCGAAACCTACGAAAACAATTTGCTAAACAACTGACTAAGTTTGGGTGCAACACCCTTTTGTGTTATTATTAAAATTTTTTGTTGTTAATAAAAAACATATATAAAAAAGTCAACAGTCATAGTTCTGTAATGCAACTTACACAAATTAATTATTAGGAAGGTAAACACTGTATTTGAAAATTTCGTGATTAATAAATTAATTAATTATTTTGATATATTTACCTTTACTGGATTGAAGCAATGATCAGAGAAGTGTGAGCGTTATAATAATTCTGCAGAAAAGGTTTCCTATAACGGCCTCTAGTCGCTGCCAAAAATGGCGGTCAAAGTAGATTCGTAAAATCCCCAATAAACGGGTGGTCCAAGTTTCCAACGGCTAAACCACAAGCCAGACGATGTCTTCATACACCAAACGGAAACTCGTGTAAAAGTTGCAAGTATAAAAATCCCAAATTGGGAAAGCTCAAACACAGCTTTCAAAAATACCTGAAACCACGTTTCTACTACGACCGTCTTGTCCAACAACGAACTTTCAAATGTCCCACCGACCATCCACGATCGCACCAGGTTGGCTGGTTACCAAAACACGAATTAGAACATTCAAAAATGACCAATTAACAATTAACACGCTCTAGTCAGATCGCTCAAATCCAATAACAATCACGATTATACGGAATACACCACTCAAAACAAAAATACACTAGGCAACATTTTTAAAGAATGACCTCCAATTTCATTAACGATTATCAACAAATAAGACACGAAATTGATTGTATTCTTCTACTTATCAACCAGTGATAACATCAAGGACTTTGCATTAAATTACTAATACAAATAATTGTATTGTTTGAAATGATTTTCTGAAAGCCAAAAATAACCTGTAACACACCACCTCTCCTCCCTTGTCAAAAAGAAACTTGTTTCTTTTTGACTAGGTCCAAATCCCGCGACCTACTCCGACGAGTCGCAATTATACGAATGTGGGTGTGGCTTCAAATCTTTAACATGGTACAATCCAATGGATTTACCACCTTCTTCTAACTCATATGTGTTTGTGCCAGTTTGATTTAAAATCCTACAAGGACCGACAAACTTCTTCGCTAACTTAGCTGATACAAAATCTACCTTACTGGATAATATGTGATTTTTTCTCCAGACAAGGTCGCCTTGATTATACACAACAGATCGACGTCGTAAATTATATTGCTTTGATGAAAAACTGTATGCTTTTTTAAGCTTATCGCGAACCCACTCTCTTAGTTTTTTGAAACTTTTAAAGCGTTCTTCAAAAAATGTATCATCTTTGTCATCGTTGGGCACAGAGTTAGAAATTTTAAACTTATACTCTTTGGCATGAACTATCATCTCATTACCAAAATTCACGAAATAAGGAGATTGATTTGTCGTTTCGTGTTTAGCACTACGTATAGCGCAACCTAATTCAGCAAGATGCTCATCCCACTTACGATGATCTTCATTAACATACGCCGATATCATAGTCTTTATTACCCTATTCGGCCTTTCCGTAGGGTTACAATGGGGCGAATAAACCGGGTTGAAAATAATCTGTACACCAAAAGTATTACATAAATTTCGAAACTGTCTACCTATATATTGACCGCCATTATCACACTTTACAATAGCAGGAACACCAAACAACATAAATACATGATCCCTTAATAACTTGATAACTGCTTGTGCGGTAGCATTTCGTAAAGGATATAATAACGGAAACTTACTAAAAGTATCGGTAACCACAAGAATAAATGTATGACCAGAAGTACTTCTGGGCAAAGGACCGAGATATCGGTACTTATTATTTCCCATGGCCTAGACGCCACTAAGGGTTTACCCATCAGTCCGGCAGGTTTCTTTTGTTCCGGTTTAGTGCTTAAACAAGTGTGACATCTTGATATAAATTTAGATACATCTTGTCTTAACTTAGGCCAATAAAAGATTGGCTAATCTATTAAATGTTTTATAAATACCCAAGTGTCCTGCAGTATACGACTCATGATATTCTTTATACAAATTTTCCTAAAGTCCTTTGGAACAACTAATTTCCAGCAATCTTGTTGTTCTCTTAAATCCAGTACTCACTCTTACAAATTTATATAAACGATTATCCTCAACTCGCCATTTCATAAATGGTAAAGGTTTTTCCTTAACCAAATCCAACATTTTCGAATACCACTGATCGGTAGTTGAAGAAAAATCCATACTATGAGAATTATGTTTCAATTGTACGACATTTATACTCGGGGTTTCCTCTTTAATAACACGTGCTCTAGATAAGGCATCAGGGAATGCATTTTCCGTTCCCTTTCTATGAATGACTTGATAGTCAAATTGTTGTAAGCGTAAACACCAACGATCTAATTTGTTCTGAGGGTCTTTTAAATTTTCCAGCCACAACAGCGAATGACAATCAGTGATTACAAAAAATTTATAACCACCGAGATAGCATTTTAATTTCTCTGCCGACCATAAAACTGCTAGGCATTCTAATTCAACTGCAGAATAATTTTTTTCCGCCTTATTCAAGGGCCTGGAGAGATAACATATTACATGCTCCCTCTCGTTATAACGTTGCGTTAGAATAGCACCTAAACCTACGCGAGACGCATCGGTCTGCAAATAAAATGCTTCTTCAAAATTTGGGCTGCTGAGTATTGGGGCAGATATTAACGCATCTTTAATTTTCTGAAATGATTTACCGCATTCCTCATCCCACAGAAATATTTTATGTTTCCTCAATAACTTCCTTAATGGAGCAATGGTTTCCGTATAATTATCCACGAATCTAGCATACCAACCAATCATACCTAATACACGGCGTACTTCTTTCACCGTGGTGGGTCTTTGAAGATTAACAATAGCCTCAACCTTTGAAGGATCGACGGAAATACCGTTCCTATTTGCAACGTATCCCAGGTAGCGCAGCTCGGGCCTACAAAAGGACATTTTTCCATATTCAAAGTAAGGTTTACCTCTTTAAGGCGTCTAAAAATCTATTTTAACAAAGAAATGTGCATTTTAAAAGTGGGGGTAACCAGGATTATATCATCCAAATACACAAACACTTATGGTTCTAATTCCGGTCCAAACACAGAGTCAACAAGTCTCTGAAAAGTAGCGGGTGCATTATGTAGCCCAAAAGGCATCCGGATGTACTCAAACAGACCTCTACCAGGAATAACAAATGCTGTGTATTGTCGACTACTTGGTTCCAATAGTACTTGATGGTACGCACTCTTAATATCCATTGATGACATATATTTTGTTCCACCTAACTTGCTCATAATATTTGAAATATAGGGCAGGGGGTACGCGTCCCTTTCTGTCACCCGGTTGATTTTCCGAAAGTCCACGCAAAATCTCCAACTGTTGTCCTTCTTTGGAACTAATAATATGGGCGATGACCAAGCACTTTTAGACTTTTGAATAATACCAAGTTTTAACATCCTATCTAATTCGGCATCTATAAGTTTTTGTTTAAAGGGAGATACCGGGTAGTATCTCTGCTTGATAGGGTCTTGTTCAGGGCGAACAATAATCCTATGTTGTACACTATTTGAGCAACCAAGAGTATCTGGATCAATAGAATTAAAATATCCTTCAAGAACTTCTTTAAGTTGAGCTACCTCACTCATACTTAAATCATCTTCTGCAATGATACCATTTAAAACGGGAACTGACAAAATCTCCAGCGAAAATTTCCATTCACCCTTACGAACATCTGGAACAATACCCATTCGGTACCAAAACTCTAATCCTAGCACCAAGGTGTGACGTAATTGCGGCATTACATAGACATCAATCAATTTTACTACATTATTTAATTTAATAGGCACCGTAACAACACCTAAACAAGGACTTTCAGAGCCATCTACCACTGTACAGTTAGTATTTCGACTGCAATCTAGCTTTATTCCTACTTTTCGAAGAATTTCCCAACCTACCGAATTAACAAACACTTTATTTGCTCCGCTATCTAGCATGCCAAGAAATTCACAACCTAAAATATCCACTGAAATATATAAACATTCACCATCTTGCATCTGAGCCAGCATAAAGTCAAGAATAGGTTTAACAGGAAACTGTGCGACCGTAGATGAATAAGGAACATGTTGGTCGCTTAACATTGTTCCTTTTTGCCGTTTTCCAAATTATTAGCAGTGTTGTTAGATGTTGAACTATTAGTTTTATGTTTACAATCCGGGCATGTAGCTTTTGTAAAACCTATCTTAGAACAACCAAAGCATCTAAAAACCTTTTTTGCGCGTTGACAATTTTTAACTACGTGGCCTGCTGCACCACAACGCCAACATCTCACTTCCCGAATTTGCATCTCATGCACAAAAGGTTTACTAGATTTCAAAGTAATCAATACATTAGGGCGATACGCTAAATCAGGCTCCAAGGTTAGTTCTGAGGAGATGGGTGGTTTAAATGAATCAATGCTTACCCTAGTTTGATCAATCTTCCTACACAATTCAATTAGATGAAAAGGATTCCGTATTTCTAATAACGATAAACGTTTTTGAAAAAAAGGTAAAATATTTTTTCCTAGTACTTGCATGCGTAAATTTTCTGGGACTGGGGTAGGCATTCTATCAAATAAACCCGTCATAATTGCTACGTATAATCCAATTGATTCTGTAACACCTTGTGTGCGCACTAAAATTTGCTTCCATAAAATATCTGGAGACGGAACAAATTCATCTTTCATTAACCCAACTAAACTATCCCAATCTAATGCCGATTTTTTATACAAATTATAAACTCTTAACGCATTATCCGTAAATAAATCTCTTGCCGACGAATATAATTGACCTTTACTAATAGTCCTACTACGACAATGTTCGTCTACCTCCTCTAAAAAGGCATTAAAACTCTCAGTAGAACTACCACTAAATTTAATTTGCCACTTATATACCGGAATACTGGAAAAGCTGCTGGTTGCACCTATATTCTGCAAATTACTGTTTTCAGGGTTATGGGCAAGGGGTAAAAAATCATGGGCAGCTATAGGACTGGAATGAGATACAGGATCATCCCCCGTATTTATTTTTAAACCTTCTTCAATACTAAAAAACTGTGGGTCTGTTGCTAACACTTCTAAGCCGGCAACAGGTGTTTGATAAAATTTATTATTAAAGTCAGTTACTAAGTTCATTACTTGTTTTAGCAAATTTGAACGCAGTTTAATAATTGATTCGTCTTCGCTACTAAGGCGATCAAGTCTACTAATTACATGTGCAAATTTCGTTTCAATTTCTTTAATTTGATTAGGTGTATTAGTGAATTCATTTAAAAGATCAACAATGGTTTTAATTTTACTCTCACAAATCAAAATTTCACTTTCAGCATCCGGGGCAGTAAACGAATGTGTAGATAAACCACATTTTTCCGCTGCTATACAGCCTCTTAAACATTTACGAAATTCGTCTACATTCAGATCTGGTTCTTGTATACCCCGAACTAGCAATTCGTATTCTAATTCACTTTTATCCAATCTATCAATATGCAATTTGAAAGACATACTAGCGAAAGCTATGCAGATAACAAAATTTATACACAATTAAGCTAATATCGTACTTATTGTTAAATAATACCAAATTAAATTTCTAATCTTATCGTCAAACCACTAGCTATGAGCCAACAGATGGATGGGCGTCACTTATGTTACGGCTACTTTTAATTTATAAGTTGCCTTCAATGTAATAATAACTGAGAAAGGATAATCTTGGTAGTTACCCTTATAAATTGTGCCCTCGACTAGCTCATATGAGGCCGCACAAAACTCTACACAAAAGGGGGGTAAGTTAGTGGGTTGACGCAAGAAAAGTTTGACAACACTTACAGGTTTAACGAATATATTTAATCTGTATAACATTAGGAGAAAACAAATTTGTTAGATTCTTACCTTATCTAATAATAACCAGCTGGTGTACGCCTGAACTTGTCTCTTATAAGTACCTACAGAATTTACATTCAATATACGCATTTATACATATTGTAAAATGCAACACAGTAAAACAATCTTATCAAGATGATCCAAGACTATTTATAATTACATAATATACCTTACTTTGCCTAAAGGATCTGCTCAGCTTGGCGACCTGAATATACTTCGGTGGATACGGATGCACAGAATGGAATTGCAAGCAATCAATATACAACGAGAGCGTTGAATTTTGTAGCCACCACCAGGCTGCACAGACTCAATTGCAAGGTTACTTTTAATTGCGACCTGAACTTGAAATCTTTTCCCGAAGCTCGAAACCTACGAAAACAATTTGCTAAACAACTGACTAAGTTTGGGTGCAACACCCTTTTGTGTTATTATTAAAATTTTTTGTTGTTAATAAAAAACATATATAAAAAAGTCAACAGTCATAGTTCTGTAATGCAACTTACACAAATTAATTATTAGGAAGGTAAACACTGTATTTGAAAATTTCGTGATTAATAAATTAATTAATTATTTTGATATATTTACCTTTTCTGGATTGAAGCAATGATCAGAGAAGTGTGAGCGTTATAATAATTCTGCAGAAAAGGTTTCCTATAACGGCCTCTAGTCGTTGCCAAAAATGGCGGTCAAAGTAGATTCGTAAAATCCCCAATAAACGGGTGGTCCAAGTTTCCAACGGCTAAACCACAAGCCAGACGATGTCTTCATACACCAAACGGAAACTCGTGTAAAAGTTGCAAGTATAAAAATCCCAAATTGGGAAAGCTCAAACACAGCTTTCAAAAATACCTGAAACCACGTTTCTACTACGACCGTCTTGTCCAACAACGAACTTTCAAATGTCCCACCGACCATCCACGATCGCACCAGGTTGGCTGGTTACCGAAACACGAATTAGAACATTCAAAAATGACCAATTAACAATTAACACGCTCTAGTCAGATCGCTCAAATCCAATAACAATCACGATTATACGGAATACACCACTCAAAACAAAAATACACTAGGCAACATTTTTAAAGAATGACCTCCAATTTCATTAACGATTACCAACAAATAAGGCACGAAATTGATTGTATTCTTCGACTTATCAACCAGTGATAACATCAAGGACTTTGCATTAAATTACTAATACAAATAATTGTATTGTTTGAAATGATTTTCTGAAAGCCAAAAATAACCTGTAACAGTCTCTCTCTATGTGTTGCTATGTCCGACTATGTCCTACTATATACTTCTATGTCCCTCTATATCCCTCTATGCCTCTATATCTTTCCATGTCTTTCTATGTCTCTTTATGACTCTTTATGTCTCTATACGTCTCCCTATGACTCTCTATGCCGCTCGATGTTACTATATGTCACTATGTCTCTCTATATTTTTCTATGTCTCACTATCTCCCTCTATATCGTTCTAGTTCTTTTTATCCCTTTATATCTCCCTATATCTCCCGTATCTTCCTCTATATCTTTCTATATCTCGCTATATCTCGCTACATTATGCTATATCTCGCTAGGTCTTGCTATATCTCTCCGTGTCCCTCCTTATTTCACCGTATCCCCCTTATCTCTCCGTATATCTTAGTATCTCTCCGTAAGTCTACGTATTTCTCCGTATATCTTCGTTTCTGTATCTATTTTTATCTCTCTGCAACTCTCTGTACTTCTCCGTATCACTCCATATCTCTCAATATTTCTCCATATATCTCCGTATCCTTCTCTCAATATTTATTCTATATCTTTCCGTGTCACTCCGTATCACTCTGTATCACTGCGTAAATTTCTGTATCTGCCGCGTAGCGACCTGTATTCCTCCGTATTTCTAGGTATTTCTTCAAATCTCTTCGTTTCTATCCGTATCTCTGCGTATGGCTCCATATGGCTGCGTATCGCTCCGTATCTATCCGTATACCTATATCTCTCCATATTTCTCCGTATCTGTCAGTCTCTCCCCGTATCGCTCCGTATCTCTCCGTATCCCTTCATATCTCGGTATCGCTGAGTATCTTTAGAAAACTCTTCGTATCTCTGCTTATCTCTTCGTATTTCTCAATATCTTTCCGCATCTACCCATATCTGCCGTTTCTTTCCGTATGTTGACCTATCTCGTCGTATCTCCCCGTATCTCTCCGTTTCTATCCGAATATTTCCGTGTCTCTCAGAATCTCTTTGTATCTCTCCATATCTCTTCGTATTTTTCCGTATCACTTTATATCTACCGCATCTCTCTGTATCTCTCCGTAACTCTCCGTATATTTCCGTATCTGTATCTCTCTGTAGCTCACTGCATCTCTTTACATTTCTCTGTATCTCTCCGTATCACACCGTAATTCTCCGTATCACTCCGTATCTCTCCGTGTCGCTTCGTATCGCTGCGTATTTCTCCATATCTTTCCGTATCTCTCTGGATCTCCTGCATCTCTACGAACCTCGCCAAATTTTTCTGCATCTCTATGAATCTCTGCATCTTTCTATATCTATCTGTGCCTTTCTGTATTTCCCTGTACCTCACTGCATCTCTCTGTATCTTTCTGAACCCCTTTCTGTCTCTGTATCTCTCTATCTCTCTATCTCTCTATCTATCTCTCTATCTCCCTATCTCTCCATCTCTCCATCTCTCTATCTCTCTATCTCTCTACCTCCTTATCTCTCTATCTTTCCATCTCTCTATCTTTCCATCTCTCTATCTCTCCATCTCTCCATCTCTCCAACTCTCCATCTCTCCATCTCTCCATCTCTCATCTCTCGATCTCTCGATCTCCATCTCCATCTCTCCATCTCTCCATCTCTCCATCTCTCTATCTCTCTATCTCTCTATCTCTCTATCTCTCTATCTCTCTATCTCTCTATCTCACTATCTCTCCATCTCTCCATCTCTCCATCTCTTCATGTCTCTATCTCTCTATCGCTCTATCTCTCTATCTCTGTATCTTTCTATCTCTCTATCTCTCTGTCTTTCTACCACCTTTTCTCCCTATCTTTCTATCTCTCTATCTCTCTATCTCTCCATCTCTCCATCACTCCATCTCTCTACCTCTATCTCTCTATCTCTCTATTTCTCCATCTCTCCATCTCTCTATCTCTCCATCTCTCCATCTCTCCATCCATCACTCCATCTATCTCTCCATCTTTCCATCTCTCCATCTCTCCATCCATCTCTCCATCTATCTCTCCATCTCTCCATCTCTCTAAACTCTCTACCTCTCCATCTCTCTACCTCTCTATCTCTCTACCTCTCTATCTCTCCATCTCTCCATCTCTCCATCTCTCTATCTATCTATCTCTCTATCTCTCTATCTCTCCATCTCCATCTCTCTACCTATCTATCTCTCTATCCCTCTAACGCTCTATTTCTCTATCTCTCTATCTCTATATCTCTCTATCTCTATCTCTCTATCTCTTTTTCCCTATCTCTTTTCTCCCTATCTCCCTATCTCTCTATTTCTATCTCCCTATCTCTCTATTTCTATCTCTCTATCTCTGTATCTCTCCATCTCTCCATCTATCTCTCCATCTCTCCATCCATCTTGTAACAATTTTATTTTCGATAATAAATCCCTCCAAATAATTTTAAGAATAAAGTAACAATTTTATTACTAACAACAATAATTTGCATTCAACTTCAAAAGTAATACGTTAAGCCTGCATCGTCCTTTAAAAATCTACTTATATTTAAATATCTGTGTCATATACAGCTATTTACAAGCACAGCTCTGTTTGATTGTTCCCCTCCTGACGGCACGACCGCCCGAGCTAGTTAGAAGATAGTTGGCCACAAGTGATAGAAGTATCAACATGTACCCTAGATTGCAGGCCGGCAATCTGCGAATCCACTTCAATTAGTGAACATATCTTCGAATAACGGTCGGTAAGGTATATATTGTGCGAACTTGTATAATTTGAGATAATTTATTTTATTTATTTATTTTTAAGACATACAACGACAAGAAGGATGCAACTTTTAAGACACACAACGACAAGTAGGATGCAACTTTTAAGACACACAAGGACACAGTAAAGTATACACATGTAAGATGCAACCTTTGGAAGGCGGCGTAATTCAACTTCGAGATTACAACTGCTGCAGAATGTATTGCAACAGGATTTGATTTGACACGTGGAACGAAGTCATTATAGAAGTTGGTTTGGATGAATTTGTTTCAAATTACAAACGCTGTTATCGTTGCGTGAAATAACGGGGATCCCGTCGTTCTTTGTTACCATGCGACAAATGCAGTTTTGGTTCGTAGATAGCTATAAGTTCTTTTTATGTGTTTCAAAACTAGGAACACGTTAACTTGCTTTGATGCGTAATACAAGTACGTTATAAAAGTTTCAACTAATTGCTGAGCTGGATTTACCAGTAGTAAAACTAAAGTTCACTGATTTAATGTTTTAAAAACAACACGCTTTGCTCAATATGAATCGTCGGTAACGTCAACAGGTGTTACTGACGTCATATATTTTTCTGCTTTGTACTGCTGACAGATGTTATTTTAAAAGTAAATGCTTTGAACAGCTTTAGTACAATATATGTAAACATGTCTATTTTTGTGATCAGCTTTATCTACATTAAAATTTGTATATGTAATTTAGAAAACTCAAATGCTAACATTGTTAGAAGCTATTAATTTGTTATCTGCCTGAACAGATCTGCACAGGTTAGAACCCTATTTGTACAACAAGTTCATGTCTTAAAGTAAAGTATTTGATTGAAAATAATTAAGACAAACATGAAAGTTGAAAGTTTTAGATTGATACAGTTAATGATTAAATTTTTGTTACAAGTCACATTATTTTAAAAGAGATTTTTTTTAGTAAACAATTGGTTCAAGATTAAAGTTTTTTTATTTTGATCAAGTATGATCAAATCTAATAACATAAAGCTAAAACCCTTATGAGTAAGAAATTGATGCCAATTTTATATTGGAAATACCTTTTTACTACTTCTTTATGTATTTTTGCTGGACACAAATGGTGTTCCACATTTTTATTTATTTAACTATTACAATTTCTTACAGGAGCTGCGTCTTATTTTATTAAGACAGGTTTTTGTCAGCGAAGGCGATTCTTTTTCTTTGGGTCACCACGTTCGCCCTTAGAAATATGCTATGCAATTATCATAATTACATCAGGACTTGGTGGTGCCTATTTGGTTTAGATTAAGTTTGATCTGCAAACAGATTTCGACTTACCCCCCCCCCCCCACTTCTCATAGGAATAGACCCCTAGTTATGTCGGAAGACTTTGTTCACTGGCGCCCATTTAGAAAATTTGTAGCACTGACGCCGCACAAATAAAAAAATATGTTTCAATGGCACCGGCAACGGTTAGGGCCCAGTTAAATTCGTTTCACTGCCACCCACCGTGGGGCGTGCAGTAGATAAAAAGAAAAAAACGTTTCACTGGCGCCCAACGTGGGCGTGCAGTAGATAAAAAGAAAAATCGTTTCAATCTCTCCATCTCCCTAACTCTCTATCTCTCTATCGCTCTATCTCTTTACCTCCTTATCTCCCTATCTCTATATCTCCCTATCTCCCTATCTCTCTATCTCTCTACCTCGCTATCTCTCCATCTCTCCATCTCTCTATCTCGCTATCTCGCTACCTCTACCTCTCTATCTCTCTATTTCTCCATCTTTCCTTCTCTCCATCTCTCCATTTCTCTATCTCTCTATCTCCCTATTTCTCTATCTCTGCATCTCTTTCTCCATCTATCTCTCCATCTCTCCATCTCTCCACCTCTCTATCTCTCTATCTCCCTATCTCTCCATCTCTCCATCTCTTCATCCATCTGTCCATCTCTCTATCTCTCCATCTCTCCATCTCCCTATCTCTCCATCTCTCTATCTCTCTACCTCTCTATCTCTCTATCTCTCCATCTCTCTATCACTCTATCTCTCTATCTCTCCATCTCTCTATCTCTCTATCGCTCTATTTCTCTATCTCCATATCTTCCTATCTTCCTATCTCTCTATCTCTATCGCGCTATCTCTCCATCTTTCCATCTCTCGATCTCTCTATCGCTCTATCTCTCTATCTCTTTATCTCCTTATCTCCCTATCTCCCTATCTCTCCATCTTTCTTCCTATATCTCTACCTATTTCTCTATATATTTATATCTCCATTTCTCCATCTCTCCATTTTCCTATCTGTCTATCTCTCTATCTCTGTATCTCTCTATCCCTGTATCTCTCTATTTCTTTAACTCTCTGTCTCTCTTTCTTTCTGGCTCTTTCTCTCTGTCTCTCTCTTTCTGTCTCTCTATCTCTCGAACTATCTATCTCTTTTCTCCCTTTCTCCTTAACTCTCTATCTCTCTATCAATCTCTCTACCGCGCTATCTCTTTATCTCTCCATCTCTCTATCTATCTCTCCATCTCTATCTATCTCATCTCGCTATCTCTCTACCTCTCTATCTCTCTCTCTTTCTCTATCTCTCTATCTTTCTATCTCTATTTTTCTATCTCTCTATTTGTCTACCTTTCTACCTTTCTACTTCTCTATCTCTCTATCTCTTTGTCTCTCTATCTCTTTTCACCATATCTCGCTAACTCTCTATCCCTCTATCTATCTCTCTATCGCGCTATCTCTCTAGCTCTTTCCATCTCTCCATCTCCCTATCTATCTCTCTAACTCTATACATCTCATCATTCTATTTTTCTATCTCTCTATCTCCCTCTCTCCCTATCTCGCTATCTCTCTATCTCTCCATCACTCCCTCTCTCCACCTCTCTATCTCTATCTCTCTATCTCTTTATCTCTCTATCTCTCTATATCTCTATCTCTCTATCTCTATCTTTCTATCTCTCTATCTCTTTATCTTTCTATCTCTATTTTTCTATCTCTCTATCTCTCCATCTTTTCATCTCTCCATCTCTCTAACGCTCAATCTCTCTATCTCTATCTCTCTATCTTTCTATCTCCATCTCTCTATCTCTATTTTTCTATCTCTCCATTTCTCCATCTTTTCATCTCTCCATCTCTCCATCTTTTCATCTCTCCATCTCTCTATCTCTGTATCTCTCTACCTCTGTATCTCTTTATCCCTCTATCTTTCTTTCCCTATTATAGAAAATTTTTTTCTGTATTTACACGCTTGTAACTTAGTTGTAATGGAGCATTTCTAATACATCCATTCTTAGTTTCTTATATAATCGAAGAAAGATGTTGACTTTTTAGTGAAAAAACAATAACCAAAAAAATACTGTTTGAACACTAAATAATAGATATACTATCTCTACGATTTTATTGGTATAAAATAATGAATGTATCAAGTAACTTAGTTGACATTAAAAATTTCGGTATAATATTGTAATATGTGTGTTAAAGGATTAGAATGTGCAAATTGTACATTTTTAACATGAACCAATTCTCTTTTAAAAGTCGTAAATTTCTAGTTATATTTAAATTTACGAGTATATTTTATAGACAGATTCTGCTTTTAAGTTATAAAAGTTTATTAATTTATATAGAAAGAAAGTATTAGAAATACTTTTGTAGTATTTTTAGTTATAGCCCTTACGCATAAACAATCGATTTTTTCATCAAAATTTCATTCAAACAAAATAGGGTTAAGAAAAAGTCTCTCGTATTTCACCTTGCTCTCTCACTGAAACGATTTCATGTAGTAAAATATTTCCTACAAACTGCATTGTCGATAAAACTAACAGTAAACTAAATTATAAACGCTTTACAAGCAAATACGCATTACTAACAAGCTTCACATATTATATTGTTCGTTGATGAGTCATTTACTCTTCATACCCGACCTACAAGAACTGGCAACGCTGAATGAGGTAATAGGGACCAACCAATGATACGTTTTCCATATAAACTGGAGGTTGGTTCGTAGTGTGTATATAACTATATATAAGTGGAAAAAAAGTGAGATTTATTTACCCCTCTTTAGGAAACCGAATAGTATGAATTCCCCTCAACCGAAATACACCCACAATGTTGCATATACAGTCATGGAAATGGTGGAGGCCTGTACGTCCGGCGTATATACCGGAGGTCATAGAGATAAGTTAGTACCTATATATATATATATATATATATATATATATATATATATATATATATATATATTTTTCATAAGCACTTACCATTTAACTTAATTATAGTTGTAAACAATAAATATTCAATATTGGTAGAACAGTTTATTACAATTCCAAAAGTTTAAGATTATATTCCAATATTTATATTCTACGGTTAATCATAATATTAGGTCGGAATTTGATTTTTGCTGTGGAAGTGATTAGCCGTTGATCATAGGTCGCTGTTTTAAATTAATAAATGAGATAACTGATATTTTATAACTGGTGACCTTTTGGTTATTGTTATTTAGTTTTCACTGTAACTAACTTAATTCACTGTTTGAATAATATAATGATTGGGGTAACTATTACACTAATCACGTAAGAGTAATTATTAAACTTATTCTTACTGCATTGATAATCATCACTACCAATCATTAGCATACTAATATAACAGCAACTTGAACACATTTTGTTACCTTGAGTTGTATAATTACCAATAACATCTAAAGCACTGTCTTAAAAGAATTAGTAACCAATTTATTTTAGCTTCTAAGTTAATAATTTTTAAAAACAAAAAGTTTTATGTTGATATCATATTTGTAAACAACAAAATTAAATTTTTGAAATTAACTTTTAATACCTACATTCATACTACAGCAGCTTAGTTTTATAGATAACAATTTTATTTGTACATATTATAAATAAAAAAATTAAAATTGGTAGGATATTATTTTAAAATTTAACACTTTTGCAAGCTTAACTCTTATGTAACAAATTAATTCTAAATGTATTGTAATGATGCACATAAATAAATACGGTATTTCTGTATGTTTATGTATAATTTCAAGTGATAGTTACTACTGTCCACTTAGTTTCTATATAAAATGAGTTTGTACGACTAATGGTCACATTGATTTAGGTTTGATAAAGGTCACTGGTTACAGGATGTTTAGGGGCATTGTTATTACAACGACTAAAACTGTTCTTAAGCTTATCCCTTATTGTCTGAAATGTTATTCACTGACATTACAATTTAAAAAATTAGCCTGTAGAATTTTACTTTGGCTTCCAGTAGTGGATTAGTAGCTTTTTGCAGGTTATATTGTATATTTATAATTGTGAAAATAAAATGAATTGTGAATTGCTGTCAGAAATTTATTTCTGATATTTCCTATTCTTAAATTGTTTAGTAATAATTGAATTTACATAATGAATTAAAAAATAATAAAATAATCAACAATCAAAGAAGTATAAATATCTTACCTTATTATATGAGTCATGTCAAGGAAATTAACAAGTAAAACTGCATCCACTTTAATATATAAATTAAATTTACGTAAGATTACAAAAATAATAACAAAAACACAGAAATATTAAACAAACTTAAGATAAATATAAAACGATAGAACACAACAGAAAATCCTTCATCAAGCTGTAATACGTTCACAATTGGGCAATTGGTTCCTATTGCTGGAGTTATTGATTGTTTTCACACGCTCTTGTTCGAAAACGAGCTACTCCTCTCAAAAATAAACTAACCAATAAAAAAAACGCAATAAATACATTTTAATCTATATTTTAGTCTATATCCAGTATTACATAAAGTAACAGGATGAATAGATAAATTGAACGTTTATGAAAATCATTATATAAATTTTCCTATATGAAATGAACTAAATATTTGCAATAGCATAGAATAATGATACTTTCTGCTAAAGAAATGACACTCTTTGTAGATTACATTGCTTTTCATGTGTCTAGGGTTGCCACCTGCCATTTCTTGATTTAAGGGTTTACCGTTATCAAAATATGAGTTTTATATTATTTTACGGGAGATCATTGAAACAGCAATTTTTATGATAACTTTATTTTTAAATTTATACTTTGTATTAGTAGACACAGCTTTCAAAACCGCTTCATTCTGTAAAACACATCTATAAAAATCCTTGCATAATTTAATATTACACTTGATTTGTAGCTCAGCCTTAACAGTTTCGCTATTCAATCAATTTCGGTTGGCTTAAATCGCGACCTTCTATTCAAGGTATTTACCTTACCGAGGCAACCCGTTGAGCGTTGGGATGTTAGAAACGGAGTCTTCCTCTGAACAAAGAAACTGCTCTTAAAACTAGCGAGCCTTTTCAGCAAACTTCGGACGGATGGATCAAAATTGGATTTTCTTTAATGTTGCTTTCTCTATTTATGCTTTATATCATTTTAACTTACGTATTTTGGATTGTATATGAAATCTGAACCGGCACAAAAAAACTGCATGTGACCAGTTTTATTCTTGGACGGCTTAGATCATCGGCACCATTCTATATTCTATAGACAAAACAAATCAAGCTATATTAATTACCAAGGTGACATCACGCCTAACCTTTTAGAAAACTGATATATAAATTTTTATAATCTTTGAATATGAATTGAATATGATGCCAAATAATTCTTTCTTAAATTAGAATTTATAGAAGCCTAAAACTTATATTTTCTGAAGGAAATAACCCAATCCTATTGGTGGACTTTATTTATACAGAAACTAGTATAATGAAACGAGATTATAATTATTTCTAAGAGAAGGTCACAATTCTCGGAATACTTTAACCAGCTTAAACACTAATTATAAACATTTACTTGAAATGAACCCTACGATCCCAAGGTTGTATGATCTGCCAAAATTACATAAAATGGATGTACCTATCAGACCGGTCAATATCGTATATTAATATTCCTTGCAATAAATTAGCTTCTTGGTTAAATGTTACACTTAAGACACACTGCAACAAATTCCGTGCATTTCATGTGGTACCATCTGCTACAGTAGTCTCAGCCTATGTTCTTTTCATCATCTTTGCTGTCACTAATAAGTTCTATTGTACAAGTAGAACAAATTTCATTTTTTGATGAAATTACTTTACAAGATGTATTTTCTTTGTCATTGGACCCGTTTTTTAACTTCAGTTTTAATGGTTTAACTTGTTTCTGTTGTGCTCTTTCTTCTTTTCTCTTTAGCACAGCTTCCAAATTTGATTGTTTGATAGTTTCTTTTTGTATATAATATTGTCTCTACGCTTTTGATGAGATGGCACTTGGCAATTTTTCTTTTAATTTTGAATTGCTACCTTTTTTAATCGATTCTGGAAAAATTAAATGTTTTCTAAACGACTCTGTCAATAAAAGCTGTTCTTCTTTTTCCACAAGTTTTGTGTAATTTCAAATTTGTTGCTAAGAAAATTTTAAAACTTGTTTCGAAACCGCTGGCCATATTTTTACATAACACAAAAGGCTTTTCTTTTACTGACATTAAGTTTAGATCGTCATTATTGTGTTTTTTGGGGGAAACCTTCTGTGTCAATTGTGGTGTTATGTGTGGTTGATATGCGCTCGTCATTGGTTGCTAGAACTGTATCCCATATTGAATCAGAACATTTTATTTTAATATCTGATATTATTTTGAATTTAGTCAAAGGTAAAATAGTCCCTATTTCTACAAGAGGCTTCTCACCGTCCATACTTTTCGGAGATATGTCGAGTGATTGTTCCATATCGAATACTTCTAAATTACTAGCATTATCATTTTCTGAGTGTTTTATTTCGTCAAGTTCTGTATGTTTTACTGCAACATTTCTCAAGTGGTTTATTTCGTCCAAAATTACGTTAACATTAATACTATAGCCTTCAAGTGAATTTTTAATAAACGTTATAACATTGTGTGCAAAACTATCATCATTAGCGGTTATTCTTTCGGTTATGTTATCTTTTTCTAAAAGTAATGTGTTGTGAGTTTGCATGTTTTCCATTTGATTTTGTACACAATTAGTGTAATCAACACTATTGGGATAAGTTGATATAATCCACTTTCCGAAATCCACTTATTATGGAACTTTGTGTATTCCTGTTTTCCAATGATTCGCACAGTAGCTTGCAAAAATTAGTTGTATTTACTGTACAATTGACGTTCTCTGGCCTGTTTTGCCACTTCCTAACTGTATTTTCCACTCTTGTTTCACGGGCCGGAAGACGCTAACATCAGCTGGTTGAAGCGTAGTATTGGGCGGTAACACATACAATACAATATTTCTCTTTTCGCATTCTTCACTCAGTGCCATAGTCATGTGTGATTGGTGGCCATCAATAAATAGAATAAGGGGCCTCTTAATTTCATTATCTGTTATCTATTTATCTAGTTCATTCACAACATACTCAAAAAAATACACATGATTGCATCCACGCTGAGTCGGATTTACCAAGCACTCAGTGTTCTGGCTTTGATTCGATGGTCACTTTAGGTGCTCTAACATAAGGGAAAATAACAAGCGGTGAACATATTTTTCCAGCTGCATTAAGGCTGCATTAAAAACTAATAAAACTGTAATGTTTTCCTTTTCATTCCCAACTTTCATGCTATACAAGTTCTTAAATCCTCTGGGAGCTAGAACTTTTCCCGTTTTGGGACACAGTGCAAATCACGTTTCAACTCCATTCAATATTCTTTGAGGATCTTCAAAATTATCTAATAAATTATGTTCTTCTAAATACACCTTAAGTTCTGAAAACCATTGTCGTATAGATTCCTTGGTAATAATGGCACGGGCCTTATTTATCCCTTCTGCCTATCAAATTAAAATTGTCGGATTTCTTTTTAAGAACCTTCTGTACCACTTTTCACAGGGTTCGCCGTTTTTAAGGATAGTTTCTTTGCTGCTCTTTTATAAAAATTTTTCTACCGTTTCAAATAAGTCTTGCTTCTTAATAAGAAATCTACATTTTGCTATTTTGACAATCCATTCCACGATCTTCATCTCACTTTCAACTTTAAGTAGAGGCGGAGGTCCAGTTTTCTGTACTGCATTGTTGTTTTTCCGCGTAAACGATCTTGCAGTGAACTTCTGGGTATCCCGTATTTCTGCAGGTTGCCCTAATTCCAGAATTTTTCTCTTCTATTTCTTCGATTGCTGCAGAAAAGGCCTCTTCAGTGTATTGGAAAAGTTTTTATAATTTTTTGCTTTTGAAATTTTTTTATTGTTGCTTACTTTTCATTTCTCATCTATAATAATGGAAAAATTACTAATAAGAATTTTATTAATCACTAAATATTTTTGTTAAGTCAGAATACATTCATTTATAGCTAGCTAGACGATTATTCTATTTAAAATTCACATTTATTTTAAGGTGGACAAAAACTAGAATACTGGTACCCAGTTTTCGACCACTAGAACTTGTGGCCGTAAACTGAACTGGTTATCATTATTAAAAAAATTAACAGAAAGAGCAGGTGAGACAGTTTAATATAGGTATGCATGCACTAGAGAAAGATATTGAACAAAGAAATGAGTAGGTCAGTTATCGACCATCGCGGACGAAAAACAGAATTCTATCATTTCTAAAAGCCCAGTTACAGACCACATGATATATAACCTCTAAATTTTTTTATTTAGTTTTCAACCTCCTTTTATATTAAAATTAATGTATTCCAAAATTCCTCAATATACAATAATAGCGGCTATCTAATAGAATAGGAAGAATACATGCTATTTTCGATTAGTTATCACACTACACTATTATTAATTCTTAGGGGCAGCTGATGTGTACGGTTTAAGGGTCACTTTTGACTGGTGCTAGTTATGTTTTCTGGTGCTAGGAGAACCTGCGGCGTGGCTTATATTGATGCGTAAAGGATGAGCAAGAGCAGGGGCGCTTTTAAACAATAAATGTGTTTTAAATTTCTTTATTCCCTCGTATAATCTTTAGAAATGGCCTGCAAATAGAACTGGCCGGCTAACTGGAGCATTCACCCTATGTATTTTACTTGAATTAACTATGAAACAAAATTTTTTCAAGTTTAACAGTAAATTTTATTATCAATTATCAACCTAAAGGTTTAGCGATAGGCTGCAATTTATCACCTATCTAGCTGAATTATTTATGGACAATTTAGAAGTTAATAGTATTTTAAAACTATAGTCCTTTCGCCTTAACTTTAAGATGACGTCACAACTGAATAAAATGCTGCATTGCCAATTTTATATGTATTGTTTTAATTCTATAGATGAAGGCTGTATTAAATGTGCATACTCTAGGAAATAAGAATGCAGTCAGCAGTATGTCTGACAATAATGAGACCTTCCATTAATCAAAATAAAATGTTTTGACAGCATATTGATATACAAAACAGTAATAATTTATTAAACTTCTTCTTGATAACATAGTTATACTTCATCTTGCATCACAAAGTTTAGGATAATATAATAAGGAGCTTGGCACACACATTTATTGTAGTATTGCTAAAAAGTGAGGTTCTTAAAACTTACAGTAATTCATGAAGTATTTGACGTTTGACGTCATAAACTGTTAATGGTTTTAAATAAACAAAATGTTTATGAGTAGTTTATTAACTTTAACAGATATGTAAATACGTTCAATATAAAATATTCACAATGCTTGAATTTTAGTCGAACTGTCTTGGATACAACTTTTAAAATTGTAACAAAGCCTTTAGGATAAAGATATTAATTTAATCAATACATTTCAACATGTTTTTAAAAATGTTTTTCATGCTTCACGTAAAGCAACTAAACCAAAATTAAGTAATACTCAAAAATGTATTTAATTCATTAATATATTAATTAACAGATGTATATTTATATTGTGCCAAAGCTGTAGAGCAATTTCAAATTATGCTTCATCATTCAACCGTCGTCGTCTTCTTCACTATCTACATTGATAATCAATGAGTGCATCTTCATAATTTATCCCACCAGAGTTGTATATCTTTTTTGTATGGCAGATTGTGCTAGCCCACACATCAGGTGTTACAATCGCAATGAATCCCTCTTCACACCCAGCGTGAAGAATTATATATCTAATAAAGAGATGCATACTTAGCAAAATCTTATATTTTTATAATTATTAGTATTACCGTTTACCACCAAAGTAAGCTTTTTAACACTTTTGGCGTCAGAATACTGCCATACTTTTCCAATACTGCCGTTTTTGAAAATCCAGCTTTTACCAACATTTACGCCGTAGACCATCTGTTTTAGCTTGAACATATTGTCTTAAAAATGTCCGTCTCGTTGAAATGACATTATGTACTTCTATCAATCCACGAGGAGGATCATCCTTGATATATTGAAATTCGATATCCTTTAAAAGTTGTCCGCAACGAAGTTCTACCTCCTTTAAATATGTCTCGTTCACAAAGATTTTCTTGTAGTGAATATACAGTAACGTGCTCCTATGAAATACAAAAAAATTATTCGATTTCCAAGGTGTTTAAAACTTACTAACTCTTTTTATACATCTGGCAGATTACATTTTTAATTGTATGTTTGTCGAAACCTTCTATATCAATGACAGGTTTCTTGAGTAAACGAATTTATTTTAGGCCTGTTAGCGCTTTACCCTTATTGGACCTTTTCCAAATGCTGTTTACAGTGTCTATACTAATATTTAATCTAATGCAAGTGAGTAGCTAAAACAAATAACTTTTAAGGAAACTCTTGAGTTTACTTAACCTCATCAAATTTGAAATTATTCGAGTGGAATCAAACACATAAATACAGAAATCACTTACGTCTCTTTATATATTATATATTATATATTGTATATTATATATTGTATATCATATATTATATATTGTACATTATATATTGTATATTATATATTGTATGTTATATATTGTATGTTATATATTGTATATTATAAATTATATTTTTGTTGTTTATGTATGTATTCACAATTCAAATAATATATTTTAGTTCTGAAAAAAACTGTTTTATAAAATAATCAAAAACATAAACGATAAAAACAAAAATAAAACAAGATCCAGCAGGACAACAGACAATTTGTCGAATGACAAATGCTTGTATTTCCAAAAGAAATTGGCAACACCATACAAAACTAATATCCCTTATTGTCTTAAAATGACAATACCACAGATTAGCCCCATGCAGTAATTTTATTCTTAACCATCCTCCCGAGTCTTTTCGCTCAAACGAGTCCTCGGTTAGGTTACTGTTAGAAATAGATATTATTATTAAAAAACACAAAACACAAATCACTGAACACGCATATCAGAACAGTCTGCAATAGTTTTAGCAACAAAAAACATTAGACCGTTTTGATATGCGTGTTAAGTGATTTGCATTTTTTAATAATAATATCTATTTCTAACAGTAACCTAACCACAAAAAGCCTATCGCGGGACTCGTTCGAGCGTAAAAACTCTGGAGAATAGAAAAAAAAATTTTTGCAAGGATAATCTGTGACAATATTCTTCAAGCGTAATTTTAGATATTTATTTGCATACAGTTACCCACACTTTATTACTACATTTGACTTCATCCTAAAGTTATTTTGAATGGACATACCTTTCTTTAACTCTAACATTTTACTTTCAGCTCGCTATGTAGACGACATTATTTGTATACACACACAGGTTCAAAAGAAGAAGTTAACTTCTTCCTAGATAATTTAAATACTTGACATCATGACATAAAGTTTAGTGTTGAATATAAATTGAAAGGAAAGATTCCGTTTTTAGACATTTTATAATACAATAATCCTTCTCTTATTAAATACAGTATCCACAGAAAACCAACAGCCACTGATAACACCATACCTTATGTTTCTTATCATTCTTGGTTTTATAAATCAGCAGGTTTCAACTTTCTCATCAGAAGACTATTATTAATTCCTCTTTCTGCAAATTTTTCAACAAGAACTTGACATCATTAAACAAATTGCAGTTAATTATAATTATCCGACTAGTATATATAATAATTTACCCAATAAAACTCAAACCAAAATTATTTCATCAACTACATTAATTCCAGATAACAGTAATAATAAAGTCTTTTTCAGTATTCCCTATTACGATCATATTGCATTTAAAATTAAAAATATTTTGATAAGTTTAATGTCAACATTGCTTTCTTTAATACCAGTAACCTTAATATGATTTTAGTTCGCAATAAAAACTCGATTCCTTTATCAGATCATTTGGATATCTACAAACTATGGACCTCTCTACATAGGACATTAATCGAGGCTACAAACCTGTGCATATTTTAGCGCGGTATTCGTAGTTCGTGACTTGCCGTAGGGAAATGCAGGGCGATTTTTACATGAAGTCTTATGGAGCATCCGTTATTTTTCTTATAAATATTTATAAATTCGGATTTCATTCAAAATTCCAATCATTGGAAGTTAAAATATACACAAATTTTTAACAATTACCAATTTAATACTCCCGTATTCCTAAAAGAATTTCAAATTATTAAAGAATTAAAGTACCGGATGAACTTTTTTAGAACAATTACTGGAGAATGAGTCATCCTTTTCAATTCAGAGTAAATATAAGACCGCTAATAAATGTAAGAGGTTAGTCGATATCAGAATGTCGAATATAAATGTGTAAAGTTAAATGGTTGAGCTTTTGGAAGTCCAACAGTAAACATAAATATTATATGATGTGAAGGTGTCTAATGAACATGCAACTTGTAAAATACATAAATAAACAAAAGTGTAATAAATAAATTATAATAGTTGTGTTAGTGTTGTTAATGGACCTATTGTTAAGAAGTTAGTTTAAGAAGATATTAGTGCTTGTAAATTCATTAGTGTGATAGTGCTTCATTGTTAATTGGGCTGAAAACATCTATAAATAAGGCGTATACTGTTAATTAGATTTGTGAACAGTGAGTAATATAGACCCTTGTTATTATTTATTTTGAGTTAGTGAAACGCGGTAGTAGTAGCCCGCTACGCTACTTTGGCTTCTTGTTACAGGCATATACAAACTGCTTAAATATCTTTACACTGGTGTCAGCCTGTGTGGGGTATATAGTGATTAATTTAAAAGAAGAAAAAAACACAAGTCTAAAGATATTTAAGTAGTTTGTATATGCCTATAACAAAAAGCCAAAGTAGTGTAGCGGGCTACTACTACCGCGTTTCACTAATTTAAAATAAATAATAACAAAGGTCTATATTACTCACTGTTCACAAGTCCAATTAACAGTATACGCCTTATTTATAGATGTTTTCAGTCCAATTAACAATGAGGCACTGTCACACTTATGAATTTACAAGCACTAATATCTTCTTAAACTAACTTCTTAACCATAGGTTCATTAACAACACTAACACAACTATTATAATTTATTTATTACACTTTTGTCTATTTATGTATTCTACAAGCTGCATGTATATTATACACTTTCACATCATATAACATTTATGTTTACTGTTGAACTTCCGAAAGCTCAACCA
This sequence comes from Platerodrilus igneus, assembly GCA_036346225.1. NCBI lineage: Eukaryota > Metazoa > Arthropoda > Insecta > Coleoptera > Lycidae > Platerodrilus > Platerodrilus igneus. Next base: position 1,937,190 of record JARFIW010001274.1, read on the forward strand.
TTTAACTTTACACGACATAATTTATATTCGACATTCTGATATCGACTAACCTCTTACATTTATTAACGGTCTTATATATACTCTGAATTAAAAAGGATGACTCATTCTCCAGTAATTGCTAAAAGAATTCTCAGTCCCTGGAGAATATACAGTGCCTACGGCGCCTGTGTGTTTGATGGGTTTGCCTAATAGTAGCTCGCAACAATACTTATTTGAAGCACTTTTAAAACATTTTATGATACAAATACAAACGGTTATAAAACAATAGGGGATGTCGTTCATACGGAGAAAGAATGTTTTATCTCTGGTAACACTAGTTTTCAGGAGATCAGTTTAAAGTTATTGTTAATTTATGTAGTTAAGTCTTATGCTATAAAAATTAGAAATTTTAAGACTTTTAAAATCTTTGACGAAGTACATGTATCATTGAGCACACAAAAATTTGACCATCCTTTTGGGGATAAAATAGTGATTTTATTGAAGCAAAAAGTATTACATTAAACAAAATAAAACAACAGTATATCTAACTTTTTTTATACACACTTATGATTAAAAATAAAAATGTATTATTTTAACAAGAATGGTATTAGAAACATATATGCTCAGGTAGATACTTAAATTACAATTCTTACCATCCAATGCACATAAAAATAAATTTCAATATACATTAATATATATACAAATAAGAAAGAACCTTGTCACTTCGAGGAATAGCTTGTCTCCACTTTTCTAATGTTTCCACATCCTAGAAAGACATGTATTTAGAAACTCAATAGTATTACTAAACACCAAAAAATCCTTTGGAAGCAGAATAAATACTTCTCTTTATGTGTTTGAATGATTTATATCCGGATTTGCACCCAGGGACCAAACAACACTTCATATTTTATATCTATAGATAAGTTATAGGCCGCACGTTTTATACGCTATTGACTCACAGCTATAAAGTACCAAATATGATGATCTTAGTCTAATTAGACCTCACAATTTTAAAAAAATGCGATTTTAATACTAACACGCCATAAGACACAATAGAAAATTGAGCCTCCTTCTCCCTAGCGGCAACATTATTAACTAGAGATTATTTGTCACAGTTTTGTAGTATTGCAAGGACAGAAAGATTATCGTCCTAAGTAGAGGGGTTCATACTACAAACTAAATTGTTCATCTTGTAACTGCTTCTATATCGGACAAACTGGTCGTAAGTTAAATACACGTTTTAAAGAACACATATCCGTTATTCCAAAATTTAGATTAGATCCAACTAACAATAATTCCAACTCTGCGTTCGCCTGTCACATTGTCAAGTCTTCTCATATTTGCGATGAAAATCGTTTTAAAATATTACACCTTCAAAATAAAGGAACCAAGCTTAATTTTTTTGGAGATTGTTAAGATTAAAAAGTATTACAAAGGATTTTTTTTAATAATATGGTGTATTTTGATCACAACCTTATTCTCCTTAAATTTATACGAGCGTCTCGCGGCAGTAATGACGCGGCTGCAATGACAGCTGTAGATAGATTAAGGTTACTTAATTTTTTTTGTTTACATAAATTGGATGAGGTCTGTATTAATGTTAAATTGATTGTTTATCTCGTTATTTATATAGAAGGAGTAAAAAATGAATATTTGCCAAGATTGTGGTTCTGAATTTACGTAAAATAAAATTATGTATGGTTACTTAAGAAAATTTCATGATTTGAATATAAGAGACCAGTTTCTATAAGCAACCAACTATGGATAAAAAAGAAGTTAAATTCAGTGTAATGAAGGAAATTAACTTTACACGAATGTTATCTATATATGTTGGCTCTTGTATGGTCAATATGCAGTTTAAAGGTAGTTTGCTGGTATTTCTTTAATTTGATTTGTAAATTATTAATTACTTGAGTGAAATGTGTTTAATAATAGTAATAGAGGCTTGAGGTTTCAAAAATTGTATTTTTATTTTTTTAAAAGTGAACACGTTATGTACCCATATAGATTCTTAATAAATACCTAAATTAATTAAGAAAGAAACTAATTTTATTTTATCGAGAATTTTGTTTGCACCGTCAGTCGACTAAAATATGTAAAAAAACAAGGTAGAAAATTAAGATTATTTTGGTACTCCGACTAAAAGTAAAACTAAAATACTGCACTGTTAATTTAAGAACACTCAATCCGACAGAATTGATGAAATTACAATAACTTACCAGCGCTTGTAACACTGATAAAACAAAGTGAGAACTGATGATTAAATTAGATTAGTCGCGTACTTGTAGGTTTCGCATCAAAGTCGCTGGGATTGTAATTATTTCCAGTAATTTGTACATGTATTTCTGCAAGTGGTTTCCCCATCGGATTTTATTCCCAAACAAGAGAAAACAGAACAAAATCCAACCTTATAAGCTTTAGCGTTAATTAAACCTACTTTCTACTAAGGTAATACACTGTCTTATCTTAACATAAAATCAGGTGATGTATGATCAGATCTTGTATGAACATTAACATCAATCTTTGAGTTATTAACCAAACCATCTCTAATGAAAATTTCTTCTGTTAGGGTAGGCTTTTTAAGATCATTATTCCTTGTTGATTTCTTCTTTGTTGAAAAAAACCGCACCTGATGTTCAACTTTTTTACTAATATTAATCTCCTCTGTAGTTTTTAGATCAATAGATTTTTCTTTATTTCATGTGTCAATGATTTTATCAAATTGCCTCATTATACCCAGATGTTCGTCGTCAGTTAACGAAGCATTCTCACATAGACCTATTATTAGCTCAGCTTTTTTTTAATAATATCATTTTTCGAAGATTTTTCTTCATGTAAAATATTACTGCTGCAAAGTTCATTAATGTTACTAATATGCAAAGGTGTGGCAATATCACGATTCGATTTGTAAAACTGTATCGCACAAGCATGTATGTGTTTGCAAATGTTAAGCTTTATCATGTTGTCAATACAGGTGCATTGAAATGTATGAACACATATGCTGCACTTTGTACAACTTAGGCATGAACCTTCACAGGCCTCATCTACTCTAGTAACTTGATACTGTTGAAAAGCACAAGTGTACGACGTAACTAAAAATTCTTTATCATTTTCAAGACGTTTAATAAAATCTGATGTAATTGTTAGACTTGCTTTATGACTTTGTTTAATTCTATTAATTTTGTCATTGGAAGTATTTTTTGCAACTTTAATTATACGTTTAAGCAAGCTATCTCGAGCAATCTTCATTACTGCATTAATGCTTTTGTCCAAACGTTTTACTTTCCGAGCTTCCAAATACACATACTTCAAAACCTTGTGCATCGATTCCAGATACATGTTAGTGTTTATTCCTAAACCTAATCGATAGCAATATGCCTAAGATGTTGGACGATTTGCATAATTATTATGAAAATACTCAGCAAATGATTGTGTATCAACATCGGCATAAAGATCTTCTACTACCTGATTTAAAATGTCATTAAATTCATCAATAGATACATACTGTAATAAAACACGAAGGGATTTATATACTACTACTTTCTTTTCAATCCCACCATTGATTTTTGACAAATTCTTGTGCCAATTACGATCCACATGCCAGGTACATTGCAACTGGTGAAGTACCTTGCGTCATAACATAAGACCATGCATTATGAAATGCTGGAGCATCATCAGACATAAAAACAGTAGTTGATATAATACCCACTCTTGATTTAATTTTTCCAAAAAACAACTTGAAAATCATTTCGTTAGCACGATTTGAAAAACAAAATGCCACTGGGCACCCTGAACTAAATTAATCCACTGTCATTAGTGTGTAGAGCGGAAAATCGTAACTATTTGTAGCGTGTGTAATATCAAAGCACACTTTGTCGTTCCCGAATTTAAGCAACTATTCACGTTGAAAAGAAGTCATTATGACCAATGCAAAATCTTGAACATCTAAAATTATTTATGACACATTTGGGTTTCCTTCTACACCTTGGCTTTTATAATATAACACTGGGCAGTCACTTCCTAAGTTCGTCATCTCCTCTACCCACAGCCGTACGCTAATTGCATCATTTAGGTGAAGTTTCACACCATACTCAATATTGAAGTCCCTAACAATATTGTGAATATCTTTTGTTTCTAACAACAAAATTGTCTGTGAATTTTCTTGTTTTAAAGCAGAATCACGAACATCATCATTCCTTTAATTTTCCTGAAACACATCAACTGTAAAATTTTAAACTAGAACTTTATGTTCGAAAATACCTGCAATTTTTGCTTTACTCTCTTTACTTAAAAAAACTCGACCAATATCGTTGGTATGTCCAATATGAGTTGTCCAGAAGTCTACTGCAACAGACCAATCGTTCTTTATCGTCGCTTCCATTCTTGAGAGACAAACACTTCCAATTTTATTAGTGCCTGTGCTTTTTAAGCTTCTAAAACACTTCTCTTTTGGAATGTAGTTATACGATCGATGGCAATTATAATACTCCTTTTTGGTGCCATCAGACAATAATTTAGCTGAAGTGTGAAGTATATACATTGCCAAAGATTTTTCCTGTTCTTGGTTTTTCCAGTTTTTGAACTCTGTTAAACAGAATAAAATTAGTATATAATTAACACTTTGCATAATAATCTTCAAACCTAATTGTGAATTAAAATGTAGTCGATCAAGTTTAGTTTCAATTTAATGTTTATTTGCCAAATGTTGTCGAAGTTTTTTATATCCCTTTAGATGTGTTGTACAATTTTCATAAAAGCACTTGATTCTTGACGAGTTGATAATTATTGGAATACTTTTATGAACAGTTCTGCAATGACGACTTAAAGTTGATTTACTGGTAAAGGATTTGCCACATGTATCACACAAAAATTTACTTATATTCAAAATCATGAATCTTTCTTAAATGGGCATACAAATTCTTCTTTTGTGTAAACTCAAAACCACAATCTTGGCAAGTATTAATTTTTTACTCCTCGTTTCCAAATAACACGATAAACAAAATTAATAGGTAATTTTCATAGATCTTATTCACTATATGTAAACAAAAAAATTAAATAACCTCAATCTGTCTAAAACTGTAATTTTAGCCGGGTTATTACTGCCGCGAGACGCTCGTAAATATATATCTAACAAATGTGTTGGTAATAATTAAGTTGGTAACTATGTTTATTACAACTGTTATATTCATAAAGATCAAGCTTTCGTCCATTTTGTTCAAATATTTGCCGACGTTAACTTGTCGGAATTTGTCTTTGACTGTTTTAATTCCTCCATGTTTTTTTTCCGTGGAGGAGCTTCAAATTAAAAAAAAATCTAAGATAATACAACACTAATAATATTAATGATATAAAACCTTTTTTTCGCTGTACATTAATAGGTAAGTTAATTTATTAAATCGCCACGTTTTTTAAGAATTTGCATATTACAGATTGTCCAATGTTGTAACCTTTTAATTTATTGTCAACATGAGCCCGGGCGTAGCCTGAGGCCTGAAACGTAGTTGTATTATTCAAATATTAAAATTCATAGGGAGATTGTGTGTTATAATTTTCTTCAATATATGACGTCACGAATATTGATGACGCACGTCGGTTTAGAAATTGCAAGAACTATATGCAGTTCCAAGAATAATAGTGTTCAAGAATCTGCCAGATTTATCACTTTTATATTGACGTAAGTAAATATTTTAAGGTTCGAATCGAATTAGTGTCATACATAGGTAGTTTTATTTCATTTGCGTTTTTTTAGAGCGGGAAAATAAGCAACCCAAAATGGCCGACCTTGTTACTCCTGGTCGAGCAGAACTCTCAGAAAGTTTATTGAAACCATGGAATCTTCTCGAATATTTGGAAATATCGAAACGTGAGTAAAATAATCAACTTACATAATTATTAGTTTGTGGTGTTATCACCTATACTGCCGTCTTAAGAAAGAACCCCATAACTCTGATTTTTGTGAAAATTGAGATTTTGCTACGAGCTTACTGCTAGACTAAAAATTTATGATTTTACAAAGCTTAAACACCATATCTCTCGTAGTTTAAGAGAAAACGTAACATTATAATTACGTGAAATTGAAATTGTTGCTGTATTATTACAATAGAACCTCGTATCTGAAATTCCTAAGATAAAACCCAGTAACTATTATATAGTTACATAGGTTTATCTTAGCAAGTAGAAGATACGGTATTTTTATGTAGTAGGCGGCTATCTTTGGCGCGCATTTTTACTATTTGCCCTTGTAACTCGTTACCTCCTAACCGGTAGACCGAAAATTTGAGAGGACAAGGTAGTTTTAAATATTCACTAAAAGATACTGACGGCAGAACTTGTTTTCTTTGCAAACCATTCTTTTTGTGTACGTTGGGATATAAGAATACAAATGTTTGGGTTATAGAAGGAGTGTTTAAAAATTTATCGCCTTCACAGATGATTCCAAAATGTGATCAACGCGGGCAGCATGCAAATCGCAACAAGATTGATACGAATATAATTGACAATCACATTGAAAGTTTTGGTCCAACCATATCTCACTACAGACGCCAGCATATGCCAAATCGTATTAATGTATAAGAATTTTTGTAATAAAAATTTGGCCATGAAATGTTCTTACAAGTTATATAAGAAAGTATTATCTTCTAAAAATATATCTTTTACCAAACTTGGCCATGAAGAATGTGAGTTGTGTAAAGAATTCAAGTTGCACAATCCTAATCACACCTCGGATAATCTTCAAAGCGTATGTTTAAACTGTAATTCTTGGTCTAAACACATTTTGAAAGCAAAAAATTTCAGGGACTTATATAAAAAAAGGATGCCAATACAAAGTTGATTGTGATATAGTTTGCCTATCCGTTGATTTACAGGTCATTATTTTACCGCGAATAGAATGCTTTAAAAAGGTTTTATTTACTCAGAGAATTGTTGCTTATCACGAAAGTTTCGTGCCCTTGGGAAAAACTAGAGAAAACTAAAGAAGACATTATTAGTTGTTACTACTCATTCTTTTAGCTCATAGGGATGCTCGCGAAATTATTTTTTGGGTCGACAATTGCGCATCCCTAATTAAGAATTGGACTATGTTATCGTTTTTGCTTCATATTAGAAACTTCTGAAATATTGGCCGACAGCATTACAATGAACTTTTTTGAACCAGGTCACACTTTCACGAGTGCCTATAGCTTTCACCACAGCATAGAAAAATCACTTACACAACAGACCAAGACTTATGATTTTCATGATTTTGCAAATGCTGTAAAAGAAGCGTGATGCATAGTGAAAATCAAAGAAATGAATATAACTGACTTCTTTGAATGGAAAGATCGAACCTCTTATCAAAAACTAAAAAATAGAAATGGTACCCGGCTTTATCTAGCGGATATTATCTAAATATTGGTTCGCAGGAATAAGAAAGTGTTGTATTATAGAACATCATGTACTGAAGATATGATGGAGTTAGATTTTGTTATGAAAAAAGCTTACATACAAGAAGGAATTAAAAAGCTACCCCTTCCAAGAGTAACAGCATATGGCGTTACGAATGAAAAGAAACGGAGTATTTAAAAAAATTTAAGTGGGGTAATTCCCTAAAATCGAAGACGTTTTTGGGAGGATTAGCCTATAAAAAAATTTAATTGTACCTGTGTAAAAATATGTCGCTTTTATTTATATTTCAGTCCTAGGATTAAAGTGTATTACATTAATATTTAAAATGCGATAGTTATGCAGTTCCTTTTGTTCGCTCGTGCCCTTATAAAACATAATTTATATTAATTTCAAACGCTAAGAATGTTTTACTAAAAGATATTAAAAGATTCAAGCTCATTTTGCTAAGAAAAACCCCGGTAATTCTAGTTACGTCGATTTCAACCGAAATAAAGAAGTTTAAATTCTAAAGTTTTCCTAAGTTTAAACAACGTAACTTGATCTTTTTTAGATTTTTTAAACAATTGCATTTTTTTCTTGTTTCTAATGCATCTTCAGCTATATTTTACCCTAAAACTGCAAATAAAATAAAATTTTTTAACGTTGGTACCACATGGCACAGTCAAACTTCCAACCCAAATTTCTCAAAAGTAATGCGACTGCAGATACGCGGTTCTTTCTTAGCACGGCAGTATATAAGAATTGCATATCATTCTGTAGTAAACATTTGGTCACGGTTTACATGACGTGACCTCAGCTAGACTTCTATCTTGCGGTAAATACTTTCAAATACGTCTAAAATAACAAATCAACAGGAAAAAAATGCAGGTTTTTGCGATTTATGTGTAAAAAACGAGATTTTTGTTCCCAATTTTGAGGTTATGTAACCCGATTAGGTGTTATTTTAATTCTGATTTATGTTTAGGGCATTAATTGTGTTATAATAAAAGGACGAAACACATTTGGATAGTTATTTTTGATAATCTGCGTTGAATAAAACTAACACAAGGTTGGAATATGTATTGCCAAAAAATTTTTTGCTTATTCTCTTCTAAGAATGTGTTAGAAGTATAACTAAGTTATTGTGATTGTTTTATTTTTGTCACAAATACACACCACTGAGTTACACCCTGATAAAAAAAAACTTGAGTTTTGGTTTTGCCATTAATATATTTAAACTATTAAATAATTACGTTTTCGGTTACTATTATTGCTTATTACTATTTTTATCATAAGAATTAATTTCTATTTTTATTTTGTGAAGGATTAAAGCATATTGCATAATTATATTACTGTCCCCTTCTGAGATTTAATAAGACAGAGCTTTGACAATTTTTATGGTGACGTGAGCCGGAACGAAGCGAAGGCGAACAACAAATGCACCAGCTTTGCGGGTAACATTATTGTGGGCTGTGAGTGGTGCACGCAGCCGCGAGGTGAGGTACGGGGTAATTTTATTATGGTGATGTGAGCCGGAGCGAAGTGGAGGCAAACAACAAACGCACCAGCTCCACGGGTAAAGTTATTGTAGGCTGTGAGTGGTGCGCGTAGTCGAAATTTGAATCGATATTCTTCCAAATGGAAAGTATTTTTCCAAAACTATACTGGAGATTAAGAGACCCATTTTCGCCTCCGTTTCGCTCCTGCTCACATTACCATAAGAAATTACCCAGTACCTCACATTTCGACTACACGCACCACACACAGCTCAGAATAACTTTACCCGTGGAGCTGATGCGTTTGTTGTTTGCCTTCGCTTTGCTCTGGCTTACATCACCATAAAAAATAGTCAAAGCTTCGTCTTTTTAAATCTCAAAGCCTCGAGAAAAAATGTCGAACCTTCAACAAAAAAGTCGAAGCTTCGACTTTATTTAAAAAAGGTAGGTGGCCCCTACAAGCTTTTGTAGAAGAAATTATAAATAATTTACGAAAGAATAAGACTGGTGTTTGGAAAACATCGAGCGTGAAATGTGCTTATAAAATGTCTCCCAACGCATTATATACGCATGTAGAAAAAATGGAGACAATTGAAGTGCGTGAAGTTACCCGCGCTTCTTTTAAATTTCACAAAAAATTTTATGCTATAACTAGGAGCCATTTCGCACCGTTGAAACAAAATTTTGCACCTTCGTTGCAAACAATTTATATAGAAAATTTGTTTTAATGGCGCCTAATGGGCGCTTAATTATGGCACAAAACTTTTTTAAAAATTCCGAAAAAGTGCGCTGCGTGAACTTGGCTAGAGCAATAATTTTTTTAATATAACTTGTTTGCCAGGTGGGCACAAAATTTTGTTTTAACGTCGCAAAATAGCGTCTAATTGGCGCCTAACTATGGCACCAATTTTTTTTTGGAAAAAGCGAAAAAGCTGCGTCTGCGTGAACTTGGTCGAAAAAAAATTGTTTTTAAAATAACGAATGCTAAAAGGGCAAAAAATTTAGTTTTAACGGTGCTAAATGGTTCCTAATAATAGCATAAAATTTTTTCTGAAATTAAAAAAGTGCGGCTAAATTTACGCACCTCACAACTCTGCAGTTTTCGAATGTGTTTTGTCTTGCCCCAAGTGTGCAAATGACGCATAAACAATCGAAGTTAGTAAATGAGCAATATTAATTGGTTTATATTATTTCTTACTTTAATTATTATTACCTACTTGTAACAATTTGATCACTGTACACGGTATATAAGTTTACTAGCTTACTAAGACCACCACTAATCCATTTGCCATTTTATTAGTAGTCAACGAAATTGCAAGAACAGACTTGTTTGAGATGAACTATTGCCTTCGTGCATTCAAAATACAAGTTGTAGGGTAATCCCAATGTAACGTAAATGCAACATTATGGTTAATTGTATAAAGGGTGATTCACGGTGGATGGCCTATTAAACATTTACAGAGAACTACTTAACACAGCGTTTTGAATTTGAATTTTTGGTCACTCATGTAAGCAAACATGCTGTCTCTATTTAAAATATTCTCAACTATGCAGTGTTGCCAATTCTATTAAAACACAGCAGTAACTTTGTTATTTTAAATGAAATATCCTATAACTAATGCCAGTTTTCGATTCCTTGTTTATTTTTGATTAATTTTTCTTAATACTGTCATATACTTATATCCTCTATTTTCGGAGATTTTTATTATTCTTTGGTTTTTTATTAGTAAAACCTGACTTCAATTAAACGTTGATCAACGTATGCTTCTAAACTTTAAGGAACTCTAATTTAGGTTGGGATTAGTTAAGGCCCAAAGACTTCACATCTTGCAACCAAATCCTCCAGTAAACATACAAGGTGCTCCAGGAGCAATTGTTTCTTACTTGATTAAAAAAAGTATTAAATGTTCGGATTTTAAAATAGAATACTTTGTATATTATTTGCAATTCAGAAAGCTGCTGAAATTTATTTTTCATTATAAGCAAATATTGAAATAATTGGATTTTTTTTATCAAGCAGTCTGGAAATTTGACGTTCTGTTATTGCCTATTTCATTTTGTTGTTACTTTGTGCTTGTGTTACACACCTATAAAGTGTAAATCTTGCAAAAGATGGCAAAAAATGTTTATTCAACTACAGTTCTTATGAATTTATTTATGTTACATGGAGTGTGATAAAATTATAAGCCGCACTTGTCAAAAATTCAATGACATGTATCCAAATTTACCGGCAATGATTAATAAGAAATTTAGATGACTACAAAACTATCTTATAAATTTTGGTTCATCTTTAAAGCTTTTAGTTCAATTTACATAGACTACTTGATAAACAAAATCTAATTGATAAAATTATTTATGTATTTGCCTATAAGTTCAAAACGAGTTGAATTAGGTGTATGAACAGTGTACATAGAAAAATAGCAGTGCTCTGAATTGCAAATAATATACATGATGTTCTATTCAAAAATCCGAATATTTAATCATTTTTTTAATCAAGTAAGAAACAATTGAACTTGGAGCACCTTTCATATTACTGGAGGATTTGGTTGCAGGATGTAAAGCCTTTGGGCCTTAACTAACCCCAACCCAAATTAGAGTTCCTTATAGTTTAGAAGCATAAGTTTATCAACGTTTAATTGTGGCCAGGTTTCACTAATAAAAAACTCGAAAATAATAAAAATCTTGAAAACTAGAAGAGATAAGTATACGACAGTATTAAGAAAAATGAATAAAAAATAAACAAGGAATCAAAAACTGGCATTTGTTATAGGGTATTTCATTTAAAATGGGTTAAACACTTTAAGTTAGCATTGATGCGCGTCAGAACACAGGATGCTGTTTATACAACCTGTACCAAATTAAGTGCGCACAATTGCTAACTTTTTTATTATTATAGATACAAAGTCAATTAAATTAGCAAAGTAGTAGGATTTTTTCTGCTGAATAAGATTGAAAAAACAGAAAAACGATAGAGCACAGCGTTTCCAAGTAAATGGAGAAAACGTAATTTTTATTAAATGAAACGCCCTGTATATTTTTGACAGTATCGATCACAAATCGCCAACAAAACAAAAAAGTTCGGGTACAATATTGGCCTAAAACCTAAAATAACCTAACTATTACCATTTGCGTCTTTAATTCTTTTAGACTAGTTGGCTGTGTATTTCTGAAATACACAGCCAACTTGGCTAAAAGAATAAAAGATGCAAATGGTAATAGTTAGGTTGTTTTAGGTTTTTGTTTTGTAGGCGATTTGTGATCGATTTGGTCAAAAATATGTAGGGTGTTCCATTTAAAAAAATTTCATTTCCCCCATTTACTCGTAAACGCTCTGCTCCATTATTTGTTGCTATAACTTTTGCCAATTTAACCGACTTTGTATCTATATAAAAAAGTTAGCAATATTGTGCATTTAGTTTGGTACGCCCTGCATAGAAAGTGCAATTTGGAAGCATTATTTTATTACACAAATTACGGATATTTAATTGGGTATTATTTCCAAACTAGACAAGATAAAAAGCTTTATTATACATTTAACACATTTTAAAAAGAAACACCCTCAGCACTGCCTCGTGCTGAACCTGATCTTTCAGATAAAACTTTGCGTCAAAGGTCGTGTAGGCATGCCTTTATAGTAGTTGCTGAACGATTTCCCAAAATGTCTGCATTGTTATTTATAAACATTTGCATTATGCATCAGCAACAGCTCAACCAAACCTCTACGTGTTTTACACAATTGATAGGTATAATTACCAATCATGTATCGTTAGTAACTGTACTGTATTCCACCTACACCCATGCATGAAACGACACGTACAAAAACCGATTAATCAGACTGTTTAAATAACGTTTATACTTGCTTATTCTTCATTAATTTTGGTTCAGGAGGGCACCGCGCCAATGAAGACATGTAGTCGTGCAATACTTGTGTATAATATGATATGTAGATATAATACCTGCTGATACATCATTCTGTATAAGAGCAAGCAGAATACATTACGGATAAAAGATCAACATTGTCATCAGTTTTTATGATATTTACCATTTTTACCACACTATATTATATTCACTTCGGCAACCACGAATTAAATTAAAATGTTTATAGTTGTGCCGGATTAAGAATTTTTCCGCTCTATCCTGATAAGATTTTCTCATCCCAAAACTTTTATTTTGTTATATACAGTGTGTTGGTTGGAATTTGAGATAGATATAACATGCAAAATCAGAGTTTGTAAATATTGGCTCCTCTGAACATTTTAAAACACAACAATTCAAATATAATTCGTCCAGAATTAAAAGATGTCATTCTTCATACTTGCCTTTTAGAATTTTGAAACTGCTTTGTGATAATAGCCAAAGAAAGATTACAAATTGAATACCCTAATCACGTACTGATGACCGTTTACTCATACTGCAGTTTGAAAATAATAGTTAGTTAGTCATGAATTTGACAGTTAATCAAATATTTTTTATAGTATGTATTTATTTTAATATTTGTGTTTGTAAGTGAATAAGATGTTAAAAGGGAGTATTATTCGGAGTGTCCCACTACGAGCTTTCATTAAAGGTATCTCAAAAACTACAAAAATTATAAAGTTGAAATTTTGCATGCAGGGATTTATCGAACAAGGCAAGTCCAGCTAAAATATTCACAACTACGTGCAATTTCCGGTTATACCAGAAATAGGGCTCAACTTCATTATTTTAAATAGAACACCCTATATATTATTACATTTTTAAATAGTGCTTGGACAAAGCTGGGTCAACTTAGGCCCCCACTTTCTGTTTTCAATTTTTTTCTTTCTCACCAATTGTGCTCGTTTTGTGATCAATTGTGCCGTTGTTTGTTTGAATTGTGCTCATTTGTTTATAGCGAAAAAATTGAAAACAAATCCGGGGGGCCCAGGTTAACTGCTAACACCCCACTTTTTTTTAGTTTTCTAATTTTTCTTCAGTCCATTGAATTGCGCTCGTATTGTGCTCAATTGTGCCGATGATTATTTGAATTGTACTCATTTACTTACAGCAAAAAATTGAAAACAAATGGGGAAACTCAAAAAACGCGGGAGCTAACGGTCAACCTGCCCCCCCTGCAGGTTGACCGCTAGCTCCCCGAGTTCTTTGAGTTTTTCAATTTTCTTCAGTCCCTTGAATTGTGCTCGTTTGTGCTTAATTGTACCGGTGTTTATTTGAATTGTGCTCATTTGCTTACAGCGAAAAATTGAAAACAAATCCGGGGGGCCAGGTTGGCCGCTAGCCCCCCACCTTTTTTTAGTATTCCAATCTTTCTGCAGTCTATTAAATTGTGCTCGTTTTGTGCTCAATTGTGACGGCGTTTGTTTAAATTGTGCTCATTTGCTTATAGCGAAAAAATTGAAAACAAATCGGGGGGGCGAGGTTGACCGCCAGTCCGCGTTTTTTGAGTTATTAATTTTTTTTAAGTCTATTGAATTGTGTTCGTTTTGTGCTCAATTGTGCCGGTGTTTATTTGAATTGTGCTCATTTGTTTATAGCAAAAAAATTGAAAACAAATTCGGGGGGCCAGGTTGACCACTAGCCCCCGCCTTTTTTGAGTATTCCAATTTTTCTTCAGTCCATTGAATTGTGCTCGTTTTGTGCTCAATTGTGCCGGTGTTTATTTGAATTGGGCTCATTTGCTTATAGCGAAAAAATTGAAAACAAATGCGGGGGCCAGGTGACCGCTAGCTCCCCACATTTTTGAGTTTTCCAATTTTTCTCAATTTCGTTGAATTGTGCTCGTTTCGTGCTCAATTGTGCCGATGTTTATTTAAATTGTACTCATTTGCTTATAACGAAAACATTGAAAACAAATCCGGGGGTCAGGTTGACCTCTAGCCCCTCGCGTTTTCGAGTTTTCCAATTTTTCTTCAGTCCTTACATTTTTAAATAGTGCTTGGACAAAGCTGGGTCAACTTAGGCCCCCACTTTCTGTTATCAAATTTTTTTTCTTTCTCACCAATTGTGCTCGTTTTGTGCTCAATTGTGCCGTTGTTTGTTTGAATTGTGCTCATTTGTTTATAGCGAAAAAATTGAAAACAAATCCGGGGGGGCCCAGGTTAACCGCTAACACCCCACTTTTTTAGTTTTCTAATTTTTCTTCAGTCCATTGAATTGTGCTCGTATTGTGCTCAATTGTGCCGATGATTATTTGAATTGTACTCATTTACTTACAGCAAAAAATTGAAAACAAATGGGGAAACTCAAAAAACGCGGGAGCTAACGGTCAACCTGCCCCCCCCCTGCAGGTTGACCGCTAGCTCTTCGCGTTTTTTGAGTTTTCAATTTTTCTTCAGTCCCTTGAATTGTGCTCAATTGTACCGGTGTTTATTTGAATTGTGCTCATTTGCTTACAGCGAAAAATTGAAAACAAATCCGGGGGCCAGGTGACCGCTAGCTCCCCACATTTTTGAGTTTTCCAATTTTTCTCAAGTTCGTTGAATTGTGCTCGTTTTGTGTTCAATTGTGCCGGTATTTGTTTGAATTGTGCTCATTTGCTTATAACGAAAACCTTCAAAACAAATCCACGGGACTGCGGTGGCCTTACATTTGATTTTTTAATTCTCCTCTCGAAAATACTACATTGGTCACGAAGCCAGTAGTTTTTTGATACGGGACTTACGTTTTACCTCCATCCGAAGGAGGGTGCATTTTTGTGGAAAATGATCGCTTAAATTTTTTAGCGGTCCATGTCGGGAATAAAATCAGGAACCTATGGGATTAGTACCGATAAGTGAACCTACCTAATCCACGAATCCTCCGGCAGGTTGGCCGCTAAGGTTCCGTTTTTGTTTAATATTTTTAATTTTTTCTTAGTCTTTGAATTGTGTTCGATTGCGCCGGTGTTTGCCATAATTGTGCTCGACTACTTATACCAAGAAATATGTAAAACAATTGAACGGTGATGGGAGGTGGGATATTCTAACCGCCCTCGCAATCTTTGAATGATTCAATTGATTTTTCGTCTAATAAATTTTGCCTTTTGTTTATGCATACTATAAAATTCCCAAAACCAGTTGCATAATTAATATGCAACGTATGTAATATAAGTAAACTTATAGAATACAAATCCAGAAAGTCAGTTTTCAACGATAAAAACACAAATATCATTAGTAACAAAACTTTATAAAGATAATTTTAAAAATAACAATGTGGTAACTACCCGGGTTCCGTTATATTTGCGAGAATTGCAAGAGCTTTCAACTTTTAAGCTAATAAAGATAGATACATGCGGTTTTTACTGAGATGCTTCACAATGACACAAAATTTATTTGAACATATTCAGTTAGCCAAAAAACAAAATGGCGGTTTATTCGAATTTTTCTTTCATCATCATTAGGTCTTCAGTCCTGGAACTGGTTAGAGGCGTGCCATCATTGTTTCCTATTCTGAAATAACCTACAGATTTCCCTGAAATTTGCACAGTCTGTATCTATCATTATCTGATCTAGTTTTACATCTACCTCTTTTTTCCTATCTCTGCTTGTAATATATTCCATACTATTCCCCAAAAAAGCCTTAGAACGTATTCCGCCCTTCTATTTCTCTTTTTCCCCAGATATCCTTGTTCCCCTACTATTTCTATAACCTTTTTGTTATTATCTTTGCCTGTCCATACTATCATCCTCATACATCTGAAGCACAGCATTTCAAAAGGCTGCTACCATTCTTCTGTCTGCGTTTCAGACTGCCCGTAGTTCATAGGCATACTGTGTTGTGCTCCACACATATGCTTTCAACAATTTTCTTCTTGTTCTATGTTTGTTGTCTTTCCTCATAGGTGCTGTTCTTTCTTGTTAGATGCAGTTTGATCACCTTCTATTGTTTTACAGTTATATACCCTATTTCTCCGATCTTCAGTGGTTGTGAAGGGAGGTAAGTAGCCTGTGACTACCAAGTTCCCCCAACACTTAACCATTTCCCGATTTAATATATTTTCCAATATATCTTTTCGCACAGTCAACATTAGTTGCAGATATTTCGCAACCAACAACTAGTTGTTTATACTAATCATCAGATTTATCTGTGCTTATTTTTTCGTCATTAGGTTTTCCGTCTCAAAAATGGTTGGACACGTACCTGCACTTATTTATATTCTGAGCCAGCCTACATAGTTCGCTGAAATTCTCACACAGCACGTGTATACAGCTTGTTCCCATTTTATTGTTTTCTGATTTTATGCCCTGTTTCACCGAGATTCAGTGAAGGGGGTTAAGCAACCCGTGGCTACCAAGATCCCTTAACACTTAGACATTTGCCGAAATAATGGTTCTCCAGTAAATCCTTTCACACACTTAACATTATTTGAGAATATTGCCCAACCAATTATTGTAGTTACTTATAACAATCATCATGTTTAAGCACAGTTATTTTTTCGTCATTAGTTTATCCATCTTGGGATTGGATGGATGTGTACCTCCATTGATTTCTATTCTGGGCTAGCCTACACATTTCCTTGAAACCCCTACAGCCTACATCTTTTACTATCTGTGTGCAGTAGTCTAACCTAGGTCTGCCTCTTCTTCTCTTTTTCCTATCTCTGCTTCTAATATATTCCGTACTATTCCCTCATGCCGTAGTATGTGGCTTATCATCCTATCTCTCCTATTTTTTACCGTTTTCCACATATTTCTTTCTTTCCCTACCATTGTTAGCACCTCTTCGTTCTTAACTTTGTCTGTCCATGATATCTTCATCATACGTCTGTAGCACCACATTTCAAAGGCTTCTACCTTTTTCTTGTCCGCTTCTCCTACTGTCTAGGCTTCACAGCCGTTCAGTGCTATGCTCCACACATATGTTTTAAGCAATCTTTTCTGTGTTTCTATGTTTGTGGTCTTTGAGCACAGTAGTTGCTTTTTCTTGTTAAATGTAGCACGACCTTGTGCTAATCTTTGTTTTATATCTTTTGTGCTTTTCCCATCTTGCGTTATTTGGCTTCTTAGGTAGCAGAAATCCTTAACCTATTGTAAGTTCGTGTTACATACTTGTATTCTTGTTTTTGATTTATTTTCTCCATCTTTCCATACTAGAACTTTAGTTTTAGTTTTGTTAATTTTCATACCGTATCTCTCTGTCAGAACCGTTTCCATTTCATTAATAGCAGCTTCTAAGTCTTCCTTGCTAGACGCTAATACCGCTATATCATCTGCAAATCTAAGCATATCAATTTTTTGTCCCTGCATAGTAATTCCAAATGTCTTCATGCATTTGACAGTATTCATTGCCTCTTCTATGTACAAGTTAAAAATCAATGGGGATAGGGCACATCCCTGTCTCACCCCTTTCCTAATGTTTACTTCTCTACGTTCCTGCTCTAATTCTATTACTGCTGTTTTTCTTTGTATAAGCTATGTACTATCCCTATCACTAATTCCAATCTTTTTGAGTATTTCAACTTCCTCGTTTGTTACTCTATCTGTCCAACTAATCTTTAACATTCTCCTATAACACCAAGTTTCAAAAGCTTCTATCTTTTTCTTATCTACTTCTTTAATTGTCCAAGTCTCACTACCGTATAGTAGAACGCTCCATACGTATGACTTTAAGAAACTTTTTCTATTATCTAAACTAATACTATTAGCTATTAGTAAGTTTTTCTTTTTTAAAAACATTTTTCTAGCTTGAGCTATTCTAGCTACTATATCCCTTCTGCTACGTCCATCCTTTGTAATTATACTACCTAAATAGCAAAATTCATCTACCTCCTCTAACTCGGTATTACCTATTTTTAATTTTGGTTTAGAACTAGGCTGTAACTCACTTGTCATTATCTTTGTCTTTACCGAGTTAATTCTCATACTATAGTTACTCCGTAGTATCTCATCTAAAATATTTAAAAACTCTCCTAACTCTTTTCTAGACTCTGCTATAATGGCTATATCATCTATCTACTTCCTTAGTATCAGATATTTTCTCGATATCTTTGAGCAATTCATTTGACTTTTTTTCGAATCTTTCTTGAATATCTTTATCTTTTAGTTTCTCTAAGTCCAAGTGCCTTTTTCTATTTCATTTTTTCACATTCTTAAATTTAAGTGCGGCCTTCATAATTATGGTGTTGTGGTCAGTATCTATATCTGCTTCTGGGTAGCTTCTACAGTCTTTTACTTGATTCCTAAACCGTTGTCTAACAAGAATGTAATCTATTTGATGTCTTCCTATATCTCCTGGCATCTTCCACGTATATCGTCTTCTAGCATGATGTTGAAATAATGTGTTTGTGATGATTAAATTGTTTATGTCGCAAAATTCTACCGGCCTATTTCCCCCGTCGTTTCTTGTGCCTAAACCAAATAAACCTACTACCGCTCCTTCCCTACTCTCACCTACCACGGCATTAAAATCCCTCGTAATTATTAAATTTTCATGTCCTTTTACGTATCTTAATATGTCTTCGATATCTTTGTAGATAGCTTCTACCTCTTCGTCACTGTAGCTAGAGGTGGGCATGTATACTTGTATTATTACTGTGTTTACCGGTTTAGATTCTAGTCTAACCATGAGTACTCTTTTGTTCTTTTGTAAGTAATTTTCTGCACAGTATCCTATTTTTTTTCGCATAACTATCCCCACACCCAAATTTCCTTCCTCTGCTCCTGTATGAATTACCCTGAAGTCTCCACTCCAAAAATCCCCCGCCTCTGGCCACCAAACTTCGCTGATCCCTACTATGTCTAGTGATAACCTATTCATTTCGATTTTTAGGTTCTCTAGCTTACCTACTTGCTTCATACTTCTAACATTCCACGCTCCAACTCGCAGAATGTTCCCGACTCTTATTTTGAACTTTCCGATTGCATCTTCCGAAGTAGTCCCCTCCCAGAGATTCGAATGGGGGACTATTTGAACTCCGGAATCTTTTACCCTAGAGAATGCCATCATGTTTATTACAATTTAAGTACGCTGTGTACTTGGGAGATATGTGGTGGTTTCCCGTTGCCTTCCAGATCGCGGTAGTGTGTTTTAGACTGCCATATCAACCCCTATGGTAGATGCCAATCTAAGTACCGAAAGAGCCGCTGCCCTCTTTCGGGGACCTGTCTTAGTTTGGATCCTCATTCACAACCCTGCTACTTTGGTTGGACCTGTAATTTGGCTCTTTAGCTCATTAGAACATGCAAGCCTTTTCACCTGTTCTAGTAATCTAGAACTTCGGCTAGGTGCAGGTCCATTTGTAATGGGAATCTCTCATATGGATAGAAAACTTATTTACAGTCTATATAAAAACCAAAGCGTAGTCATTAGATTTGATGAAATAGAAAAGGAAGCTAAAATTAGAAATGGTGTTGGACAGGGCTGTATACTATCTCCCATTTTAGATGAAATACTACAGAGTAACTATAGTATGATTAACTCACGAAAGACAAAGATAATGACAAGTGAGTTACAGCCTAGTTCTAAACCAAAATTATAAAAATAGGTAATACCGAGTTAGAGGAGGTAGATGAATTTTGCTATTTATGTAGTATAATTACAAAGGACGGACGTAGCCGAAGGGATATAGTAACTAGAATAGCTCAAGCTAGAAAAATGTTTTTAAAAAGAAAGACTTACTGATAGCTAATAGTATTAGTTCGGATAATGGAAAAAGTTTCTTAAAGTCGTATGTATGGAGCGTTCTATTATACGATAGTGAGACTTGGACAATTAAAGATGTAGATAAGAAAAAGATAGGAGCTTTTGAAACTTGGTGTTATAGAAGAATGTTAAAGATTAGTTGGACAGATAGAGTAACAAATGAGGAAGTTTATAGAAGGATAGGTGAGGAACCCTGTATGTGGAAACAATTAAAGGTCAAGAGAGATAGAATGATAGGGCACCAGTTAAAACATGAGGGACGATTTAGTGAGGTCTTAGATTATAGACTACCAAATAAAAATAGAGTAGGAAGACATAGACAAAGCTATATTAGTCAAATTATTAAAGATTTAGGCTAGCTCAGAATAGAAAAAAATTTAGAGCTGCATCAAACCGACCTTAATTAAGTTCGAAAACAAAACAAAAAATAAATAAATAAAAATCAGTTAACTAAATGTCACCAGGACATAACTCACAATTAGTTAGCGGTCTGGCATGTTGGTAGCGCTTTGTTAGTTAAGCCTTTCCATAACATATAATTTAATAAACGTCACCATGACATAACTCGCAATTAGTTAGCGGTCTGGCATGTTTGCAGCAATTTACTGCTTAAGTCTTACCATAACACATAATTTAACACTTTTTCTTTTTTGGAGGGGATAACCAGGTAATACCTCATTTCCTTATAAATGGGAATCATGTAAACATATTGCAGTTGTATAACAACCATCAGGTTTCTAATGTCTTTGTAGAGCCAGGTAGATAAGAAAAAGAAAGAAGAGTATAGGAAGACCTAGACCAAGTCATATTAGTAAAATTATTAGAAATTTAGGTTGTGAAGGGTATGTAGAACTTTTTAGATTAGCACAGAATAGAGAAGAAGTTAGAGCTGCCTCAAACCGACCTTAAGTAAAGTCGAAAACAAAATGATGATGACTTAAACTTGATGATTATTATAGGCAACTGCAGGTTTTGGCTTTGCAATATTTTCAACTAATGTTAATTGTGTAAAAGGATTTACTGGAAAACAATTAATTTGGCAAATGTTTGTGTTGGGGGTTGCACCCCTTCGGCCGGCTAGGGTCACCTGATCCTGATCGCGCACTATAAATCTGTCAATAAATCTTTAACTGAAGGCATGCAATAAAATGTGAGGTTAGTGCATAATGGTACATATGAGTGCAATGCTTCTGTATCCTTATTTTTTTTTAAATTGTTAAGTGGACCGACTGGGGTCACGGGGCTCCGTGACTCCAGTCGGCTCACTTCAAAATTAAAAAAATCAATAATACAGGAACATTGCACCCCTTATGCACCAATCTTATATTTTATTGCACTCATTTAGTTAAAGATTTATTGACAAATTTATAATGTGCGCAGCCAGGGCCACGTGTCCCTAGCCGGCCGACACTTTAAAATAAAAATTAAACATAGTACCGTTTTTAAAAAGCATTGCACCCTAGTGCACCACCTAAGTTAATCTTCTCACCCTTTCTTAAACCACCCCCACCCCCTCTCGAAGTTAATTTTTTGACAATTTTTATTAAAGCATTTATATACAGAACGCATTCGTTATGCACTATCTAGCAATATTGGATATTAAATGCTACTAGAGAAATTAAAAGTGTTATTGCTAAATGTTTAATTTGTTGGAAGTTAAAGTCTGAAGCTTCTAAGCAGCTAATGGGCAGTTTGCCGTACGATTGAGTGAATATAGCTCGGCCGTTTGAGAAAGTTGGGGTGGATTTTGCTGGACACTTTTAGATTAAGCAATCAAGAGTCAGAAGAGTGATTCTTACATAGGGTTATGTAGCAGTTTTTGTTTGTTTTGTAACAAAAGCGATTCATTTAGAAGTAGTGTCAGATTTGAAAACTGAGACATTTATAAATGTTTTAAAGAGGTTTGTGAGTAGGAAGGTGTACCACGAAGAATTTTTAGTGACAACGGGAGCACATTCAAAGGAGCTGATAATGAGTTGAGGAAATTATACAGTTGTTTAAAAACTAATTAGCAGTTTCAAAGTTATATAGGGGAATTTCGTATAAAGTGGTCTTTTATCCCACCATATAGCCCAAACTTTGGGGGGTTGTGGGAGAGTAACATAAAGGGGTTCAAATACCATTTAAAAAGGGTAATTGGACTGACTAAATTGACTTATGAGGAATTTCACACGGTCTGTATTCAAATAGAAGCCTCGTTGAACTCAAGGCCATTGTGTGCCCTTACTGGAGATCCATCAGACTTGTCTTGTTTAACGTCAAGCCATTTTTTAATTGGTGGATCTTTAGCTTGTATTCCCGAAGGTAATGTTTCAGATGTGCCAATAAACAAACTTAAATTTTGGAAACTTTGTACGCAATTACAATATAGTTTTTGGAAGGCTTGGTCTAGGGACTATTTAGGCCAGTTGCAAAACAGACCAAAAAAGAACAAGGTTATCCCTAATGTAAAAGAAGTTATGTTAGTTCTTATTAAAAATGATAAGTTACCGCCATTAGAGTGGGCGATAGCACGTATAATTAAGGTTATACCAGGTAAAGACAATAAAATTAGAGTTGTTCACTTAAAAACTAAAATGGCACTTTTGTCACTTCAGTGTCTAAAATTGCGATTCTTCCTATTGAATGGGATACTTAGTAATTAGTTTGGTCTGAGTAGATATTTTTTTGATGTTAATAATTTTTTAAGGGTTATTACGAGGATTATTACTTTTAGTTCTATTTTAAGAGTCGAATGTTGCATACGCCTTTGCTTGTATCTTTGACTTTATTATTTGATTTTTTATAAGTGTTAGATTAGTTACTGTGAAGTGAGTGATTTGGTGCTCGCGGGCAGTTTATGGTAGCGACGAGCAACCATACCTACATTGTTCAAGGAGGAAGGGGCTGCTTGCGCGAAGAACCGGCAGTTGTGGTTTGACCATGCTCGGATTAGCACGTTTGTTATGGTAACGGCGGGTCGTGGTTGTATTGCTCTCGCATTGAAATTTATAATATAGTTTTATTTATCGATGCACATGTGTTATGTTGCATGGTAATGTTATATTCAGTTTAATCTTTTTAATAAATATACAGTCCACTATTATCGTTTAATTTCAAGCTTTTTTATTTAATTAAGCACAACTGAAATATGGTGAATACAAGCCTATGGAGTCACTAAATTAAGTGATAAGAACTCGTGTTTATCACATACCAAAATAAGGGCTTAGGGAGTGCGCCACCAAGTCGTTAACTTTTTAAACACAGAGTTTTCCTATGGGGGACTTGGGAGTCCTTAGAGAGGAATATCGTATTAACTGCTTACGCAGGAACTGTAAAGAAAATTGAATTAAGTTAACAAAGTGAGGACACAAGAGGTATACTCTTGCTACCTCATAATAAGAAAAGCTGTAGAGATTAATTATGCACACACTTTTATAGACACAAATGTTATGCATCAAATTCTGAAAGAGCTATCGGAGCTTCTTCGTCAAATAGAAGCTACAAATATTATATCGAAGGCATTTATGCCTTTTGTTCCTTGATCTAATTACTCTATTTTTGAACTCACTTGTTTAAAATAAAACAATTAATTGAATGAATTAAATGGTGATTCTTTAATTAAATGTTGCTTCATGATAAAAGGTTGTATGTACAAAATTTACATACCAAAAATGGTACTATAATTTTTTCTACACAGATGTAGAGTGATAAATTCAAATAAAATATCAAATACGTTAAGCATTTCTTTTTACTACAAGATTAACTCAAATCATACCCAAAATATCAGATCTGTTATTAGGCTTACAAGTTTATATAAAAATATGAAAAATCTAATAATTTAATGTTCAAAAGCTTTAACTATAATTACACATAAATGAAACTTTAATCAGAACTCAATGAAGGTGCTTAATTTCGTTAATAATAATAACGGTTATTACGCTGGATAATATTGACAATAAAAAAACATCAAAAGTCCTTTATAGTTGGTTAAGCAAAATAATATTTATAGGTCATCACAATGTTATTTCAGATGTTGCCTTGAATCCATGTTGGCCAAATGCGGACGTCATGCGAAAATAATAAAGAACACTTACCTCGTTTTGACAGGTTCTTGTTTGTGTGACAGCGTTACATTGTATTAAATCAGATGTGCATACATACTGTTCCTGGACAAACAAATGACGTCGCCGTTCACATGTTGTACTGAAACCAACCAACTGCGTGCTTCTTGGACCCAATTATACGAGCTTAAAGCGTATTTCCTCTACGCAATAACGGAACAAACCAAAATCTATTCAAACAGTTATCAAAAAATGCAA